>CM038681.1:275090353-275495400 GCA_021605205.1 Aegilops longissima
CTCTACCTCCACCCCAACTATGTTCTTCTCCTGGCGATCTTTGCCTACTATTGTGAGGCTCATGTCGGGGTGCAGCCCTCAGTGGCCTTGCTGCGCCACTACTTCTACCTCCGGGCCTCCCGCGGCCCCATCACCGCATGCGCGAGCTTTGTCGCGTACGACAACTCCAACACCATCTCGAAGCTCGGGAAGAGGATTGAAGGCTTCAGGAGCAAGTGGGTCATGGTAGATGCTGGGCGCATCCATCCTTGGCTGATTCTGCCCACGAAGCAGCCCACGCCCATCGACGATTGGTCTCGCACGGAACTCGTCGATGAACGCGGACGTGTGGCCGGGCAACATGGTGACGGCAAAGCTGACCGGGGCGTCGCTCCTGAGGGAGTTCCTGGAGCACCGGGTGGCCCCGCATCATCAGTACTTTCTTCCGCTGTGGAGGCCTCGCCCGAGCCATATAGTCTTGGCCGACGAAGATCTGGCCGCGGTCCTCCAATCATTGGTCGGGGGAGACATTGCGAGGCTGGAGGGCGCTCCTGTACCGCTGTTCCTTCGAGATGATTGGGAGCAGGTGGTGGACTCCATGCCCGCTTTTAACGGGGACGGGCCTATACCCGCGGAGGTTCCCGAGGACCTGGCGGCCCTTGTCGGCGTTCTGGGAACGAGGGTCCCCAGACTTGCCTGCCTACGGCCTGCAGCGTGGCTCAAAGGAGGCCCAGGGCGGCCCGTCTTCATCTACACAAGCTCAAGACCCTCGCGAGGGGCAAAGCCTCGCGAGGCGTACGACCAAGAGCTTCCTCAGGCGCGGCCTCGTCAGGCTGGCTCATGAGGAGGCGGAGAACTCAAGGCAGGGTACCTCGCGAGGTGCCCGTGGCGTCGCCGTCACGACCAAGGCGCGATCGGGCGCCACCAGCGCAACATCCTCCTTTCCTCTTTGGTGCAAAGGGGCAAGCGCGAACAAGGGCATCGGGCAAAGGCATCCGCTTCGGTGCAACAAGACCAAGACCAGCCCCCACGGCTAGAATGCGTCATCGTGGAGCGAAGCAGGCGTCATCACAGAGCCTTTGGCAGGCGAGGACCAACTTTAGTCGAGGATAAGTGTACCCGCTGTTCCCTTCTAAAATGGCCAATTGTTGGCGCCCTTCCCGCTCAATATTTGGGAAGAGGCCCAGGGCCTTCGCCTATAAATAGGGGTAGCCACACTCAGAGAGAGAGGAGAAGGAGGAAGGGACGAAGGACGAGGAGAGAGAGCATTCGGAATCCAGAGAGAGAGAGAAACCCGTTCCTCAAGCTAGAGTGGCAGGGCACCACTTAGCAGTTCGTCACACCCACCAGAACAGACCCTCGCAAGGCTGTTCTTCTGACTATCCTTCGGCTCGAGGCAATCCACACACCACAAACTAGAGTAAGGTATTACACCACAGCGGTGGCCCGAACTAGTATAAATCTCGCGTCTCTTTTTGTTGTTCTTGTTAGTAGTTTAGGTCCCTGCGATTGGCGAGGAGCGAGGCGGTGGAGGGTTGGATCTCGCGTGCACCCGAGTTGAGCGTTAAGGTCTACGGAACCCGTGATCCGAAATTTGGCGCCCGGTAGAGTTCGCCGGAATCTGCCTTCGTCGCCTTGTTCTTCCCGACCACCGCCACCATATCGCGCTTCGTCGGGCTCGCGCCAGCCAGAAGCCGCCCTCGCTTCCCGTCGCTCCGGGCGCTCCCGTCTGGCGGCGCCCTCGTCGTTCCCGTCACCCTCCGTCAACACTGCCGCCGGCAGAAGCGGAGGACGGAAGTAAGCACCGCCCTGCGCCCCGGCGACCTCATGGGGGAGGCGCGCGGCTCCTGAGTGCCCCGCCCCCCTCGGCCGCTTCTCCACTCGTCGCTGCCCTCCTCGGCGGCTTCGCATCGCCGCCCTCCAGCCGCCATGTCAAAGACATCCGTCCGGTGGCGCCGCCTCAGCGGCGAGGCTCCCTCGGGCGACGGGGTCGTCGGGCCGGCTGACCTTCGACTCTCAAGACCACCCGCCAACTCGGCGGCTCGGCGCGCTCCGCTGCTCGCACACCTACCATCTGCCCAGTCGCCGTCACGGGACCCTCATCGGCGGCAGCGCCAGCCTCAATGTACTCTCGGTCGAGGCCTTCAACCTCCTCTGCATACCCGAGGGCGGCTGCTGCCCATCCGGCCTTTTGGGCGTGGGAGGAGGTCATCCAGCTCCTTAGGCAAATCAACCGCTTCCGTGACCTTGGCACCTCGACAACTTCCGCACGGAATTGGTCGACTTCGACATCACCCCATCGGCCTCCCCTAGCGCCATCCTCGGCTATCCGGCATTGGCCAAGTTCATGGCCGAGCCCACCCGAGTACAACCTCATGAAGATGCCGGGAGGTGGGCGTCCTCACCGTGCCGGGAGACCGAAGGCTGCCTGCAATGGGCGCCAGCTCACCCTCGGGGCGGCAGTCAGCACAGATGCCGGCGACGCAGAAGCCCCCAAGCCCAAGGGGCTGCGCCGACCAAGAAGAAGCGATTGTTCACCCAAGACAAGGCGGAGACCAAGCAGATACCACGTCGATGAGGGCGGGTCCACAAACGCCACCTTCACTATGGCGCCAACCTCGAGCCCGAGCAGGAGGAAGCCCTTGTCAAGTTCCTGCGTGCGAACAAGAAGGTGTTCACCGGGAGCCCGATCAGCTGGCTGGGATTCCACGGGCGTGATCGAGCACCACCTCAGCGTGTGCCCTAGCGTTACGTCGATGAAGCAGAAATCGAGGAGGCAGTCATCCAAAAGCAGGCCTTCATTGTCCAAGAGACCCGCAAGCTAGAGGCCGCGGGGGTTATCCACGAGGTCCGATACCCAGATTGGTTGGCCAACCCCGTGGTGATGCCGAAGAAGGGAGGAAAGGAGCGCATGTGTGTCGACTTCACCAACCTCAACAAAGCATGCCCACAGGATCCATTTCCACTCCCTCGCATCGACCAGATCGTCGATTCCACCGCCGAGTGTGACCTGTTGTGCTTCTTGGATGCCTTTTCGGGGTATCACCAGATCAAGATGGCGGTGGAAGACTGGAGAAGACGGCCTTCCTGACCCCGTGTGCAGTATACTGCTATACCTGCATGCCATTCGGGTTGTGCAACGCAGGGGCAACCTTCCAGTGGCTCATGCACATCACCCTGGGCCCTCGGCTC
This sequence comes from Aegilops longissima, assembly GCA_021605205.1. Taxonomy (NCBI): domain Eukaryota; kingdom Viridiplantae; phylum Streptophyta; class Magnoliopsida; order Poales; family Poaceae; genus Aegilops; species Aegilops longissima. The sequence continues at coordinate 275,093,525 of CM038681.1, forward strand.
GGGAAGAATGTGGAGGCATACGTCGACGACATCGTGGTGAAGTCTCGCGAGGCCAAGACCTTGATACAAGACCTGGAAGAAACCTTCGCGAGCCTCAACGCAGTGAGCCTGCGACTCAACCCAGAGAAGTGTGTGTTTGGAGTTCCCTCACGCAAGCTCCTTGGTTTTCTCATGTCCCACCGAGGCATCAAGGCCAACCCAGAAAAGGTCAAGGCAGTGGAAGACATGAGTCCACCGAAGACCCTCAGGGAGATGCAGAAACTCACGAAGTGCGTGCAGTAGCTGGGCTGTTTCATCTCTGATTGGGGCAGCGGTATTTGCCTTTCTTCCGGTGATGAAGAAAAAGGGCCCTTGAGTGGGTGAAGAGGCTGACCAAGCATTCTAAGACCTCAAGAGGTACTGACCAGCCCTCGGTGATGGTGGCCCCGCCCTCGTGGAGCCCTTGGTACTCTACCTCGCCCGCCACTCCTTACTCCACTAGCGCTGCTCTAGTGGCGTTTAGGGAGGCGTCGAGGCCAAGACCACGGGCCACCCGAGCTAAGGCAAGACCGAATCGAAGGAACTAGCAATCGGCACCGCAAATGGCGGAAGATCAGCCATCACAGTGAGGCGCACCAAAGGCGGGGGCCCCGTCAAGCACCCAACTTCGGGCGCCGGCGCCTCAGGAGGCACCACCGCTCGGGGGCGCCACCAGTACCGCGCCACTAACCTCGCCGAGCACCGGTGTACTTCGCCGATGCCGTGCTCACGGGATCGAGGACACGGTACCCCATGCAGAAGCTCCTCCTGGCACTCCTGGTGGCCGGCGCAAGCTGCGGCACTACTTCGAGGTCATCAATCAAGATTGTCTCGGCATACCCCCTGGAGAGGGTGCTCGAGAGCCCCAACTTCGGCGGGAAGGGTCGCGAGTGGAACGATGAGCTGCAAGCATTCCAGCTCGAGTTCGATCGACCAAGTCATCAAGGGGCTAGGCTGGCAGATTTCGTGGCCAAATGGATGAAGCGCCGGGCCTCGGGGCGGCGAGGATCGGTCCCTCTCCCGAGGGAGCGAGCGCAGAAGGTTGGGTCATGTACTTGACGGAGGCGTTCTCCGGACAGTAGTGCTTGGGCTGGGGCGTGTACTCATATCCCCTCTCGGGACAAGCTCTACTATGTCGTGCAGCTCTGTTTCGGCATGGCGAGAAGGTCTCCAACAATATAGCAGAATCGAGGGGCTGATGGCAGGTGCAAGGCTGCCGCTGCCCTGGGGTGAAGCACCTTACCATCAAGGCGATTCGCAGCTCCTCGTCAATTTCTCCAACAAGGTGTACGAGCCAAGGGATGAACACATGGAGGCCTACCTTGCGGAGGCATGGGATGGAGAAACAGATTCGGGGTTGGAGCTGCAACACGTGCCCGAGGCACCAATCAAGAGGCCGGACGACATCGCCAAGCAGGCCTCCAGGAGGTTACCCCAGAGCCGGGTGTCTTTGAGGAATGACTCTTCAAGCCCTCAGCCCCTGCCACCGTTATCAAGCACGGCACAGCCTCGGGAGGAGCTCCTCGGCCTCGGCCTCGGGAGCCCGGCTGTAGCCCGGCCTCGGGAGCACGCCTGCTCCTAACAATGGAACCTCAAGAGAGTGCTGGATCACGGAGCTCAAGAGTTACTTAGCGTGGGACTTTGCGAGAGAAGGAGGAGGAGGCATAGTGTGTGGCCGGCAAGCCCACGGCATAAATCATCATGGATGGAAGCTTTACCGAGAGCGACCAAGCAGCGTATCCTACGCTGCATCACCGAGAGCAGGGGAAGGAATTATTGGCGGATATACATGGCGGAGATTGTGGGCACCATTCATCGTCCACGGACCCTTATCGGGAAGGCGTTTATGGCGGTTTCTATTGGCCCGCTCTCAATGGCGCCATCGACCTCGTGAGGCTTGCGAGGCTTGCCAATTCCATGCCAGCAGATCCACCAGCCCGCCAGGAGGCACGCAAACCATTGCCCTCACTTGGACATTCGCGGTGCAGGGGCTAGACATTAGGGGCCCTTTCCCTCGGGCGCCGGGGGCTATCACTACCTCTACGTGCGCGTGGACAAATTCACCAAGTGGGCGAAGTCGAGGTCGTCCGTGCCATCCCGCTGGTTCTGCGGTCAAGTTCATCAAGGGCATCGTGAGCGGTTGGAGTGCCGAACCGCATCATCACCGACAACGGTTCGATTCACGGTAACCTTTTAAAGCGTCTTGCACTAACCTTGGAGCATGATATGCTACGCTCGATGGCGCACCCGCAGCAATGGACAGGCGGCGGGCCAATGCGAGAAGGTCTGAGAGGCCTCAAGACCAGGGCGTTCAAGAAGAAGGCTGGAAGCTGCGGCGGAAGGGTGGTCTGACGAGCTCCCCTCCGTGCTTTGTGGTTCATCCGCACAACTGCGACCAAGCCAGCTGGAGACCCCTTCTTCCTGGTCACGGGCCGGCGGTTCTCCCTCCACGAGGTCAAGCGTCGAGGCGCGCAGGTCTGGCGTTCGATGAAGCGCAGCGGGGCGCCATGCGGGGGCAGCTCTTGTCTTTGGGGAGGCGTCGTCGGGAAAGCTGCTCAGGGGAGCGGCAAGGTACCAGCGAGCACTCGGCGATACCACCGCTGCCGCGTCCACCCAGAACTCTCGAGGTAGGAGACCTCGTGCTCCGGGTACTCTCAGGGAGGGACTGCATAAGCTCTCTCCCATGTGGGAGGGCCCATTCAAGGTTGTTCATGTTTCCAGGCCTGGCTCCGTGCGCTTGGAAACACAAGAGGGAGTACTATACAAAACACATGGAACATCCAACACCTCCGGAGGTTCTACCCCTAAAAGGCCCAGAGCCTGTGAAGAAGGCGACTGCCTGTGAAGTGCATCTTTCTGGAAAAGGCCCAGAGCCTGTGAAGAAGGCGAATGCCTGTGAAGTTCATCCTTTTTGGAAAAGGCCCAGAGCCTGTGAAGAAGGAGAATGCCTGTGAAGTTCATCTTTTTTGGAAAAGGCCCAGAGCCTGTGAAGAAGGTGAATGACTGTGAAGTGCATCTTTTTGGAAAAGGCCCAGAGCCTGTGAAGAAGGCGAATGCCTGTGAAGTTCATCCTTTTGGAAAAGGCCTGAGCTCGTGAAGAAGGCGAATGCCTGAAGCTCACCTCTTGGGAAGGCCCAGCACATGAAGAGGCGAACGCCCGTGAAGCTTTCTTACAGGAGGAAAGGCCGGAGCACGTGAAGAAGGCCCGGTGCTGTGAAGCTCGCCGCCCGTGACACTCTCACGTAACAATGAGTGGGGCTGTACACGCCCGAGTCTCGAGGTGCGGCCTCGGGCCCTAGGGCTCCCTCCCGCCCGATGGCAGCACTTAGCTCCAAGCTTTGGTGAGAAGGCGTCCAAGACTAGACTAGGTGCCGGACGTGGCTTTTCCATTTTCTTTCTGCAGTTGACTGGTTATTCCCATTTGAAGTTTTTATCGAAACTATCGCCCCCTTTTGGTCCGTGGTCCTTCGATCTTTTTCGCCCTCCTACCTCGGTTTTTCTTGCGCGGGGGCTCACGAGGCAGAAGCCTCGGGAGCCCCCAGGTGTTCCTACCCTTATCGCTCAAGTTTCACGGCCCTGGTCCACGGCTGGAGCACCCCTCCTGACCATGCCTCACGGGCAGCACTTGAACACGGGGCGGGTCGGCCGGCCTGCAGCCACGATCGAGGTTGCTTGCGAATGAGTGCAGCGAAGGGAACGATATGAGGATAACACAAGTAGTACATTAATTAACGGCGTTGCCCAAAACACGCCCCCACGGGGCCGAACATTGTTCCCTTTTTTTACGCAGGAGAAAAGAAAAGAAAAGGACTAAAGCAGGTGAAGCACGCCCCGTTCCGGCACTCTTGGGAGGCCCAAGCCCCCTCCGGAGCTCAGTCGGACTCCATCTCGCACTTCACCGGGGCGTGGTGACAAGCAGACCCGCCGCCACCCCCAAGCAGGCGCGGCGGCGTGGGGGCTGGCCGCGGCCGCTGCTGGAAGAGTCGCCACCCGAAGAAGAGCTGGTGAAGCGTGGGGAGTCGCGGGCATCGCCCACCAGCCTGTTGCCCCCTCCGCCCGTCGGGGCTGAGTCCTCGGCCGCGGTCGTCGTCCTCAGGGCAGCACCCCCTGCGGCGGCCGTCTTCCCTGAACACCCTCACGTAGAGGGTGGCGTCGCCATCATACTTGAAGTGCAGGGAAAACCGGCGGCGGAGACCACGCGCACGCGCGAACGTCTGCCAGCCGCGGGCCAGGAACAAGTTCCCTGCAGCAGAGACCTCCAGAGAAGCCCACGAAGCACGGCTTCAACAGCCGTCTGTCTGGAGCCAGAGGCCACTCAGGGCGCCATCTGGGAGCTCACCCAGGAGGAAGCACGGGAGCTGAAGCCGGACGCTCAACGGCTCCTCTACCCTCACAAGAACTCCGGCAGCGCTTCAGCAGCGTGTAGGCGCGGCCTCGGGGGACGAGCGGCCGGGGCACGCCCTCCGACCATGGCCAGCCGCTCGTCGCCACGTTGAGAGCCTCCCTCACGACCGCGGGAGACCGTCGTGGAGGCCACGGGGTGCTTGCGAGGGAGACTTCGACCACGCTTAGGCGGAGGAGAGGAAGATTCGACTTGGCGGCCCTTCCCCTTCTCTGCAGCCGAGAACTTCCTTGGTGGAGCCATGGAGAAGAAGGAGAAACAAGAAAGGATAGACTGGAAGGGCGCGCACCGTTCCGTACTTATAGCCGGCGAAGGCCAACCGTCGGCCTCCACGATCACCAGTCATCATGCCCAACTCTGCATGCAAGGACCGGTCAAATCCGGGATGTTACCAAGGCGTCGTGGGGGATGCAGTGCGCCCACGTCCAATCAACCGCCATGCGGCGCCCAAGGCCGCAGGTTGTTAGGGCCCGCGACGCTTCACACTTTCCCTTTCGCCTCTCTGCTCGGCCAAGTTCGGGCGCGCCGTGGGCCGGGGCTCTTGTCGGTGTGCAGGAGCAGGGGTCCCAGACTTGCACTGCTGCCTGCTGGCGTGGCTCAAAGGAGGCCCAAGGCGGCCCGTCTTCATCTACACAAGCTCAAGACCCTCGCGAGGGGCCAAGCTCCGCGGGGCGGACGACCAAGAGCTTCCTCGGGCGCGGCCTCGTCAGGATAGCTCATGAGGAGGCGGAGAACTCAAGGCGGGGTACCTCGCGAGGTGCCCGTGACGTAAGCCATGACGACCAAGGGCGCTAGTCGGGCGCCAGCCCGCGCAGCGTCCTCCTCTCCTCTTTGGTGCAAAGGGGGCAAGCGCAGGCAAGGGCATCGGGCAAAGGCATCCGTTTCGGTGCAACAAGACCAAGACCAGCCCCAACGGCTGGAATGCAGTCATCGTGGAGCCCAAGCAGGCGTCATCACCAGAGCCTTTGGCAGGCGAGGACCAACTTTAGTCAGGATAAGTGTACCCGTTGTTCCCCTTCAAAATGGCCAATTGTTGGCGCCCTTCCCGCTCAATATTTGGGAAGAGGCCCAGTGCCTTCGCCTATAAATAGGGGTAGCCACACTCAGAGAGAGAGAGGAGAAGGAGGAAGGGACGAAGGACGAGGGGAGAGAGCATTCTGAATCCAGGGAGAGAGAAACCCGTTCCTCAAGCTAGAGCGACGGGGCACCACTTAGCAGTTCATCACACCCACCAAGAACAGACCCTCGCGAGGCTGTTCTTCCTATCTTATCGCCGTCGCCCTGAGGCAATCCACACACCACAAACTAGAGTAGGGTATTACACCACAACGGTGGCCCGAACTAGTATAAATCTCGCGTCTCAGCGATTCAGCGAGGAACGAGACGGTGGAGGGTTGGATCTCCGTGCGCACCCCAGAGTTCGAACCTTAAGGGTCTGCCAGAACCCGTGATCCGACAGCCCTGGCAACGGTGAACGTGTCCTCCGGCGACTCCAGCGGAGAGGAGGAAGAAGAGGAGCGGGGAGAGGGCCCGACTCCGAGGCGACCGATGGGGAGGTGAGAGCGCCCCTCCCCCGGCGTAGGTCTCGCGCTCTCCGCCTCTTGGCGGACGACGATGAGGATAGCGATGAGCGGGGCGGCGAGAGCTTGCCCCTGATCCCGAAGAAGGACAAGACAGGGCTGGTCCCCCGCGGGTCTACCCCGGTTCCGAGGCGATCTGCAGACGCGCCTCCTGCTCCCGAGCCTCTTGAGGCTGATCCCTGCAGCCGGCTCTCGGGGTTCAAGTTCGGCCGGAGGTTGCTCGAGCCCACGAGTGATGACCAGTAAGTGCTTGATTCTTGTGTTTATTCCTTTCTTTGTGGCTGAGGCTTGATATCTGTATTCCTTGGCTAGGCTGGTGCCTACGGCGAAGAAGCTAAAGGGAGCTCCCGAGGCTTCGTCCGGGGCAGCGCCTCAGTCCGTGAAAGAAGGTGACGGCAAGACACGGGCCTCTCCTGCCCGGTCATCCTCGCAAGGCCTGGCGGAGCTAGCTGGGGCGAGCTCAGCCCCCAAGGCCCAAGCGACTCCCGAGGTATCCTTGCCTGATGCCACTGCCACAGCTGTCGGGGCATAGAAGGTCCCGCCTCATGATGCAGTGATTACGCCGCCATCCTCTCCTCCTACTCCACCAACTGATGTCTCTCCGACTCCTCCTACTATCCTGGATCGTGCTGCTGCTGAACTGGACCGACTGCGGCAAGATCTTTTGGGTGGCGACCCTCGCTTGGTGGCCGGACGCCTGGAGCTGGCCTCCGGCTGGTTTCGCTCTGATGCTTCGATTCGAGCGACGCTGGTTCAGGCCGCGACGGCTTGCGACGAGGAGAAACGGGCCTTCCTTGGGGCAAAGGCCGCTCGCGACGCTGCCTTGGGGGAGGTAGCCGATGCCCGAGGTCGCTGTAAGGCGCTGGAGAGCGAGCTGCAGGGCCTGCACGACCAGCTTGCCAAGGAGGCCCGTGCCCGCCAAGAGAAGGAGGAAGACATGAAAGCTCGTGAGGCAGCCACCAAGGACCGGGATGCCAAGCTTGACCGCGCCGTGACCGCTTGTGTGCACTGGAGCAGGAGTTGGAGGTGAAGAGGGTCGAGCTGGACGGCAAGGCGCGGGTCCTCGCCGAGGACCGCGTGGCCTTCGCGGAGATGGAGGCGAAGGCTCGCACCTTGCTGATGTCGCTTTACGACAGCGGCCTGGAAAGCCTGCTGGCCGGCGCCGAGGACGGCCCTCCCAAGCTGCTTCCCTTCCTGGTCCGCGCCCTTGAAGATGTCACCCTTAGCCTTGGCCCCATGGCTGAGGCCGATGCGTGTGTCCTGTCTTCTGCAGCGCTGACACGCGTCCTTACCCACGTCTACTGTAACGCCCCGGATTCGATGCGCCAGGTGTCCGCCAGTTATTCGCCGTCGTTGCCATGTCATTTGCTTGTGTGTTCCACTTTGCCATGTCATCATATGCATTTCATATCATGTCATCATGTGCATTTCATTTTGCATACATGTTCATCTCATGCATCCGAGCATTTTCCCCGTTGTCCGTTTTGCAATCCGGCACTCCTATATTCCCCGGCGTCCCCCTTTTCTCTCTCGTTGTGAGTGGGTGTTAAACTTTCTCGGAATGGCCGAGGTTTGCCAAGCGGCCTTGGTATACCACAGGTAGACCGCCTGTCAAGTTTCGTGTCATTCGGAGGTCGTTTGATACTCAACGGTTAACGGGTAACATAAAGCCCCCTTCTTTGCAGCCCAACACCCCTTTCAAAGTGGCCCAAAACCAATCTAACTCCCCTCCATGCTCTCGGTCGTTCGATCACGATCGCGTGGCCGAAAACCGCTCCTCATTTGGACTCTCCTATCTCCTTCTACCTATAAATATGTGCCTCCCGTCCAAATTCGCGGATCATTTCCTCCCTAACCCTAAAAAATTCCCCTCCGCGCCGCCGGACATGTCCTCCGACGGCGGACATATCCCTCCACCGCGCGCCCGCCAGAGCGAAGTCCTGCGTCGCCACGTGGCGATCCCGCCGCCAGCCGCCGCCCGGCCGCGGAGCCCATCCGGGACCCGCGGGCCCGACCAGCTCCGGCGCCCGGCCAGCGCCCTCCGCCGCCGTTCGGCCAGGCCGCGCGCGCGAGTTGCCGCCGTCCCTCGCCTCTGCGCCGCCACCGCCCGGCGTGGCCCGCCCGCCGTGGCGGCGCAGCCACGCGCCTCGGTTCCTCCTCGCCGCCTGCCTTCCGTCTCCCTCGCGGAGGCGTCCTCCGCCCAAGCCGCGCTGCCGCCCGCCTCCGCGCGGCCGGCTGCGCCGCCCGGCAGCCGCCGGCCGGCCGCCCTCCGGCGACCAGCGCCACCTCCTCCCCGCGCCCCTCGCCATCCCTTGCCAGATCCGGCCAGATCCGGCGGGGGCCCGTCCTCCCCGACCTCTTCCGCAGCTCCGGCCGCCGTCTCCCTCCTTGCCGGCCCTTCTCCGGCGAAGATTCCGACGAGGTTGACTTTTCCACCTTCCCCGAAAACGCCTAAGTCCCGAATATTTTTGCATAATCATGCCATGTTCATCGCATCATATCTCTGCACCCATAGCTCCGTTTCGTGCGGGTAATATGTCAAAATGTTCACCTGGAGATACTCTTCATTTCATTCCATTGCATCATTTTCATTTGAGATCATCTTGATGCCCGAATTATCGTTGCAAGAGTGCTATATAATGTTGTCTGCTGCCTGTTAACAGAACATGCTCATTTGTTATTTTTTCCATGTTTGATGTGTGCATCCTATGAGCATGAGTTCTACATGAGTTTTTATCTATGTTATGCCATGTTTACAGTGGTGCCATCCATGTATTTTTGTGTGTCTTGTACTGAGTGATTCGAGCTCGTGAAGTAGGGTACTTGTTGTTGCTGTTTTGCATGTCTGAATCTGCTATATCATGATGCTATGTTAACCTGCTTCTACAAGTCAATCTATGAATAATCTGGAGATGTTCACTAAGGACGTTTTGTTATACATGTCTAGCTCTACCCATCCATGCCCTTTGTTGAAATTATAGTCTGCTGTAACTTGTTGTAATCGTGCTCTCAAATTGCTAAATAATGTTGTTGTCAGCCTGTTAGCATTAAGTTCAATGTTGCCATGATTGTTGTTAGTGATACATGCACTCTATGAACTTGTTCTTGCCATTCTTGGCTTCATAAACTTGTCTTCATACTGTTGGCTTCCTTGCCATGCCATGTATTGCTCTTTCGTGAGTGGTTTAAACTCACCAACATGCCTACTTATTGTTGTTCCTGCCATGTATGAATCTGTCATATCATTTGCCATGTTTACATGGGTGCCATCATATTTTTCTGTGCCCTTTTGGCTCATGGTCAGTAAAGGCCTTTTCTTATATGCAATTAGTAGATTCATGCCATGCCTTTGTTTTCCATGATAAGTTCCTGTAACATGTTGTTTGATAGCCCTAAACATTGCAACCTGATGTTATTTTCTGCAAAGTCTGAAACTGTTATTAATTGCAATCTTGCCATGTGTGTTTGAGCATGTTCTAGTGATTTCTGGAGTTAGCTCAGTGTTCATGTTTTGTCATGCTTTACCTGTACATCTCGTGCATGCCTTTTGTTATCATGTTAAGGTGTTGTAGCATGTTGTTTTGATGCTTCCAATATGCCTAGTTGCTGTTTTGGACAGCTTGTCCTTTAAACTTGTATAGAGTGTATGTGTTGAACCGTTGCTCCGTTTTGAGTGTGCTGTATATGAAACTTGCTTGATTTTGCATGTAGTTTCATATTATCATGTTGCATCCTTGTTTTGAGAGTGTTTGCTTGAGGTTTGTATGCAGTTTGCATCAATGCCATGTTTAACTTGTTTTGCTCATATCTTCTAGGCCGTAGCTCCGTATCTAATGAACCTTATATGTAACTTGACTAGAATTTTGTGTAGATCATCTTGGTGCATTTTTAATTGCTGTTTAACAACTTGAACATAAAGTTATTCAGATCTGGACCAATTTCAAAATTTGCATATGAGGACTTACCGGAATTATTATATGTTGTTTCCGGCCTCGTTTAAACTTGCTTTGATGTGTTGCTCTTGTTTGCATCATCTCTTGCCATGAGTAGCCGCATCTAGATTTGTCATGCGTCATGCTTGTTGTGCATCATGTCTTGCCTATGTGTGGTGTGTTTACCATGTTGTGTGCTTCTTCTTGTTAGTTCCTGTTTCGTTGCGATCGTGAGGATTCGTTCGTCTACGCTTGGTTCGGCTTCATCCGTTCGTCTTCTTCAAGGACTCGTTCTTCTTCCTTGCGGGATTTCAGGCAAGATGACCGTCACCTTGGATCTCATTACTATCATTGCTATGCTAGTTGCTTCGTTCTTTCGCTATGCTGCGCTACCTATCACTTGATGCTCAAGCCTCCCAAATTGCCATGAACCTATAACCTTTGTCACCCTTCCTAGCAAACCGTTGTTTGGCTATGTTACCGCTTTGCTCAGCCCCTCTTATAGCGTTGTTAGTTGCAGGTGAAGATTGCTCCATGTTGGATTATGTTTATGTTGGGATATCACAATAGCTCTTATATTATTAATGCATCTATATACTTGGTAAAGGGTGGAAGGCTCGGCCTTATGCCTGGTGTTTTGTTCCACTCTTGCCGCCCTAGTTTCCGTCATATCGGTATTATGTTCCCGGATTTTGCGTCCCTAACGCGGTTGGGTGATTTATGGGACCCCCTTGACAGTTCGCTTTGAATAAGACTCCTCCAGCAAGGCCCAACATTGGTTTTACCATTTGCCTCACCTAGCCCTTTTTCCCTTGGGTTTCCGGAGCCCAAGGGTCATCTTTATTTTAGCCCCCGGGCCAGTGCTCCTTCGAGTGTTGGTCCGAAACGGGCAGACTGCGGGGCCACCACGGGGCAACTCGAGGGCTGGTTTTACTCGTAGGCTGACCTATCTGGTGTGCCCTGCGAACGAGATATGTGCAGCTCCTATCAGGATTTGTCGGCACATCGGGCGGCTTTGCTGGTCTTGTTTTATTGCTGTCGAAATGTATTGTAGCCGGGATTCTGAGACTGGTCGCGTCTTCACGGGGAGAAGGAACATCCTTCGTTGATCGCGAGAGCTTATCATCGGCTAAGTTGGGACACCCCTGCAGGGTATAAACTTTCGAAAGCCATGCCCGCGGTTATGTGGCAGATGGGAATTTGTTAATATCCGGTCGTAGTAAACTTGAAGTAAACTCTCCTAAAATACACCAACCGTGTGTGTAACCGTGAGTGTCTCTTTTCGGGGTTGATCGAGAGGAGAACACGGTTTTGGGTTATGTCTGACGTAAGTAGGAGTTCAGGATCACTTCTTGATCATTGCTAGCTTCACGACTGTTCCTTTGCTTCTCTTCTCGCTCTTATTTGCGTATGTTAGCCACCATACATGCTTAGCCGCTGCTGCAACCTCACCACTTTACCCCTTCCTTTCCCATTAAGCTTTGCTAGTCTTGATACCCATGGTAATGGGATTCTTTGAGTCCTCGTGGTTCACTGATTACTACACCACCGATTGCAGGTACAGGTTATGCGATGATCATGGCGTGAGAGTGATGTTTGCTTGTTTTGGAGTTCTTCTTACGCTTCTTCTTGATCGGGGATAGGTTCAGGTCGGCAGCCTGGGCTAGCGAGGTGGATGTCGTTTGAGCTTTGTTTATGTTTCATCCGTAGTCGGATGTTGATCTTGTATTTGATGTTGATGTATTCTTGTGGCATTTGTGCCTTATGTATGTATCCCTATCTATTATGTAATGTTGATGTAATGATATCCACCTTGCAAAAGCGTCTTCAAGATGCGCTTCTATCCTTGGTGGGACCTTCGAGTTACTTTAGGATAGGGTCGCATCTTGGGCGTGACAAGTTGGTATCAGAGCGACGAAGGGGCTGAGGAGTAAAAAGAATTCCTACTCTCTGATATAACTAGACTCCGAAAATAGTTATCTTCTAGACTCAACAACGGCCGAACTACACGATCAATCAAGGGGGCTCCTAGGGTCGGTCGAGGCTCTTCAGGCTTCCCTCAAATATTTCAACCGGTGAATTCTCGTCTCGTTCGTCATTCTTCATCCTTTTTTTTCCTGTGGATCCAATCCAAGTTTTTCGTTGCCGATTGTATTCTTTCCCTCAGCTCATATATTTCCCTTTGCTCGTTCGCCTCTCGCCAGTTTATCCTTCCGGAGTGCTGAAGACATCTCAGGAGATTCGTCTGTGTTTGAATTAATCCGAGGTTGTCACCTCATGCAAATATCTCAATTGTTCTGGTGCATCATCTATCTATTCATCAACCCTTTCCAACGGTGTTTTGTTTTAGTGGGCCCTAACCCACAGGTCTTTTCCCAGGATCTTACCTGACTCTTCTAATTATTCCGGAGATATTCTCTAATTCTTTTCGGAGTTTGATGTAAGTATGAATTTCATCAGTCAGATGCCATCTCCAAGATAGTTTTCAAATTCTTTTCATTGTTGGCTCAACCTCTTCGCTTTTCATTATCCCGGAGTGCCTCAACAAATTTTGGTGGTCTTTCTCATCGTCATTTGAAGACCGAAGAAGAGTTTTTTTCCTCTAAATCTTGTCTGTTCTCTCGAAGATTCGTGGTTCTAGTTTCTTGTTATCCTCTTCTAATTACTCCATGTGCGAGATATTCTTTTCTTACCCATCCGGAGTATGTCAGAAGTTGTTTTCCCGTTTCTTTTCACTAGAGGCCATCGTTCTAGAAGAATTCTTCGTCCTCACATTTCAGTTAACGTTATCCAATTATACCGGTGCTTCGTCAAGTGTTCTTTAATCACCTCATGATATATGTGTTCTTTTGCGTCTAAATCCCTTCTAGCATATTGGTTCTTCTAATTCTTCCCGGTGATTCATTCTCTTTCATCAGTCATTTTCGAATTCTTACGGTGGTTCATTCAAGATTCTTTTTCTTTGATTATCATATTAATTCATTCATTCCTTCCAATCCTACCAGTGATTCATGAAGACTTTCTCAAGTTTTGCGCTATTCCCCCCTAATCCTTTTCAAGAAGAATAAGTAGTGTGTAAAATCCACTGCTTGTCATCAATTTAATTTGATGAAGGATAAGCATACAATAAATCTTATTCTTATTTCATCAAAATGATTAATCCTTTTCTTCGGAGTTTGTTCGTGAGGAATAGATTCTAGTTCCAAGTGTTTTCATCTTTTCTTTTCCGGAGTTCAAATTCCCTAGGCCATTTCGTCGGAACCTCCATCTAAAGCATCGCAAGCTTTAATCTTATTCTTTCTTACTTCATTCTATCTCATCATCCTTTTTGTTACGGAGTTCTTCATGGTGGTTCTTCATGATTTAATTCATTTTTCAAGAGTTCATCAAGTACCATTCCATCCTCTCAAGTTCATGTTCTAATCCTTCCATTTTCAGCCGGAGTGCTGCCTAAACCCTTTCACTCTTATTCGTTTTCTTATCTCGTTCTAACCGGAGTAGTTTCATAGTCTATCTGATTCTGTGAGCTTTTGATTCTCGTCATTCTCGTCGTTCCCCTCGTCTTCTCTAGTGCTCTCGATTCTTTGCTTCTTCTCTTGAGTTCTTGTTTCACCTCATCCCTTTTTCCCTTCCGTCTCGGTCCTAAGATCTCGGGACGAGATCTCTTGTTAGTGGAGGAGTGTTGTAACGCCCCGGATTCGATGCACCAGGTTTCCGCCAGTTATTTGCCGTCGTTGCCATGTCATTTGCTTGCGTGTTGCACTTTGCCATGTCATCATATGCATTTCATATCATGTCATCATGTGCATTTCATTTTGCATACATGTTTGTCTCATGCATCCGAGCATTTTCCCCGTTGTCCGTTTTGCAATCCGGCACTCCTATGTTCCCCGGCGTCCCCCTTTTGTCTCTCGTTGTGAGTGGGTGTTAAACTTTCTCGGAATGGCCCGAGGTTTTCCAAGCGGCCTTGGTATACCGCAGCTAGACCGCCTGTCAAGTTTCGTCTCATTCGGAGGTCGTTTGATACTCCAACGGTTAACCGGGTAACCGCAAAAGCCCCCTTCTCTTTGCAGCCCAACACCCCTTTCAATGTGGCCCAAAACCCATCTAACTCCCCTCCATGCTCTCGGTCGTTCGATCACGATCGCGTGGCCGAAAACCGCTCCTCATTTGGACTCTCCTATCTCCTTCTACCTATAAATATGCGCCTCCCGTCCAAATTCGCGGATCATTTCCTCCCTAACCCTAAAAAAATCCCCTCCGCGCCGCCGGACATGTCCTCCGACGGCCGGACATGTCCGCTCCACCGCGCCGCCCGCCGCAGCAAATCCTGCGTCGCCACGTGGCGATCCCGCCGCCAGCCGCCGCCCGCTGGAGCCCATCCAGCCTCGCGGGCCCGATCCGCTCCGCCGCCAGCCGCGTCCTCTCGCCGCCGTTCGCCGAAGCGCGCGCGCGTCGTAGCCGCCGTCCCTCGCCTCAGCACCGCCGCGCGTGGCGTAGCCCCGCCGCCGTGGCAGCGCCGCCCAGCGGCCTTTCGGTTCCCTCGCCGCCCGCCTTCCGTCTCCCTCGCGGGCCGTCCTCCGCCCCAAGCCGCTGCGCCCGCCGCCTCGCGCCCGGCCGGCTGCGCCGCCCGGCCGGCCGCCCTCCGGCGACCAGCGCCGCCACCTCCTTCCCGCGCCCCTCGCCGTCCCTTGCCGGATCCGGCCAGATCCGGCGGGGGCCCATCCTCCCCGACCTCTTCCGCAGCTCCGGCCGCCGTCTCCCTCCTCGCCGGCCGTTCTCCGGCGAAGATTCCGACGAGGTTGACTTTTCCCCCTTCCCCGAAAACGCCCAAGTCCCGAATATTTTTGCATAATCATGTCATGTTCATCGCATCATATCTCTGCATCCATAGCTCCGTTTCGTGCGTGTGATATGTCAAAATGTTCATCTGGAGATTCTCTTCATTTCATTACATTGCATCATGTTCATTTGAGCTCATCTTGATGCCCAAATCATCGTTGCAAGAGTGCTATATTATGTTGTCTGCTGCCTGTTAACAGAACATGCTCATTTGTCATTTTTGCAATGTTTGATGTGTGCATCCTATGAGCATGAGCTCTACATGAGATTTGATCTATGTTATGCCATCTTTCCAGTGGTGCCATCCATGTATTTTTGTGTGTCTAGTACTGAGTGATTCGAGCTCGTGAAGTAGGGTACTTGTTGTTGCTGTTTTGCATGTCTGAATCTGCTATATCATGATGCTATGTTAACCTGCTTCTACAAGTCAATCTATGCATAATCTGGAGATGTTCACTAAGGACGTTTTGTTATACATGTCTTGCTCTACCCATCCATGCCCTTTGTTGCAATTATAGTCTGCTGTAACTTGTTGTAATCGTGCTCTCAAATTGCTAAATAATGTTGCTGTCAGCCTGTCACCATTAAGTTCAATGTTGCCATGATTATTGTTAGTGATCCATGCACTCTATGAACTTGTTCTTGCCATTCTTAGCTTCATAAACTTGTCTTCTTACTGTTGGTTTCCTTGCCATGCCATGTATTGCTCTGTCGTGAGTCGTTCAAGCTCACCAACATGCCTACTTATTGTTGTTCCTGCCATGTATGAATTTGTCATATCATTTGCCATGATTTCATGGGTGCCATCATATTTTTTTGTGCCCTTTTGGCTCATGGTAAGTAAAGGACTTTTGTTATATGCAATTAGTAGATTCATGCCATGCCTTTGTTTCCCATGATAAGTTCCTGTAACATGTTGTTTGATAGCCCTAAACATTGCAACCTGATGTTATTTTCTGCAAAGTCTGAAACTGTTATTAATTGCAATCTTGCCATGTTGTTTTGTCATGCTTTACCTGTACATCTCGTCCATGCCTTTTGTTATCATGTTAAGGTGTTGTAGCATGTTGTTTTGATGCTTGCAATATGCCTAGTTGCTGTTTTGGACAGCTTGTCCTTTAAACTTGTATAGAGTGTATGTGTTGAACCGTTGCTCCGTTTTGAGTGTGCTGTATATGAAACTTGCTTGATTTTGCATGTAGTTTCATATTATCATGTTGCATCCTTGTTTTGAGAGTGTTTGCTTGAGGTTTGTATGCATTTTGCATCAATGCCATGTTTAACTTGTTTTGCTCATATCTTCTAGGCCGTAGCTCCGTATCTAATGAACTTTATATGTAACTTGACTAGAATTTCGTGTAGATAATCTTGGTGCATTTTAAATTGCTGTTTAACAACTTGAACATAAAGTTATTCAGATTTGTACCAATTTTGAAATTTGCATATGAGGACTTACCAGAATTATTATATGTTGTTTCCGGCCTGATTTAAACTTGCTTTGATGTGTTGCTCTTGTTTGCATCATCTCTTGCCATGAGTAGCCGCATCTAGATTTGTCATGCATCATGCTTGTTGTGCATCATGTCTTGTCTATGTGTGGTGTGTTTACCATGTTGTGCACTTCTTCTTGTTAGTTCCTGTTTCGTTGCGATCGTGAGGATTCGTTCGTCTACGCTTGGTTCGGCTTCATCCGTTCAAATTCTTCATGGACTCGTTCTTCTTCCTTGCGGGATTTCAGGCAAGATGACCGTCACCTTGGATCTCATTACTATCATTGCTATGCTTGTTGCTTCGTTCTTTCGCTATGCTGCGCTACCTATCAATTGATGCTCAAGCCTCCCAAATTGCCATGAACCTATAACCTTTGTCACCCTTCCTAGCAAACCGTTGTTTGGCTATGTTACCGCTTTGCTCAGCCCCTCTTATAGCATTGTTAGTTGCAGGTGAAGATTGCTCCATGTTGGATTATGTTTATGTTGGGATATCACAATAGCTCTTATATTATTAATGCATCTATATACTTGGTAAAGGGTGGAAGGCTCGGCCTTATGCCTGGTGTTTTGTTCCACTCTTGCCGCCCTAGTTTCCGTCATATCGGTATTATGTTCCCGGATTTTGCGTCCCTAACGCGGTTGGGTGATTTATGGGACCCCCTTGACAGCTTGCTTTGAATAAGACTCCTCCAGCAAGGCCCAACAATGGTTTTACCATTTGCCTCACCTAGCCCTTTTTCCCTTGGGTTTCCGGAGCCCAAGGGTCATCTTTATTAAGCCCCCACGGGCGGTGCTCCTTCAGTGTTGGTCGAAGCAGGCAGACTCTGGGGGGCCACCACGGGCAACTCGAGGGCTGGTTTTACTCGTAGGCTGACCTATCCGGTGTGCCACGAGAGCGAGATGTGTGCAGCTCCTATCGGGATTTGTCGGCACATCGGGCGGCTTTGCTGGTCTTGTTTTATTGCTGTCGAAATGTCTTGTGGCAGGATTCCGAGACTGATCGGGTCTTCCCGGGGAGAAGGAATATCCTTCGTTGATCGCGAGAGCTTATCATGGGCTAAGTTGGGACACCCCTGCAGGGTATAAACTTTCGAAAGCCATGCCCGCGGTTATATGGCAGATGGGAATTTGTAAATATCCGGTTGTAGTAAACTTGAAGTAAACTCTCCTAAAATACACCAACCGTGTGCGTAACCACGAGTGTCTCTTTTCGGGGTTGATCGAGAGGAGAACACGGTTTTGGGTTATGTCTGACGTAAGTAGGAGTTCAGGATCACTTCTTGATCATTGCTAGCTTCACGACCGTTCCTTTGCTTCTCTTCTCGCTCTTATTTGCGTATGTTAGCCACCATACATGCTTAGCCGCTGCTGCAACCTCACCACTTTACCCCTTCCTTTCCCATTAAGCTTTGCTAGTCTTGATACCCATGGTAATGGGATTGCTGAGTCCTCGTGGTTCACAGATTACTACACCACCAGTTGCAGGTACAGGTTATGCGATGATCATGACGTGAGAGTGATGTTTGCTTGTTTTGGAGTTCTTCTTCCGCTTCTTCTTGATCGGGGATAGGTTCCAGGTCGGCAGCCTGGGCTAGCAGGGTGGATGTCGTTTGAGCTTCTGTTTATGTTTCATCCGTAGTCGGATGTTGATCTTGTATTTGATGTTGATGTATTCTGTGGAATTTGTGCCTTATGTATGTATCCCTATATATTATGTAATGTTGATGTAATGATATCCACCTTGCAGAAGCGTCTTCAAGATGCGCTTCTATCCTTGGTGGGACCTTCGAGTTCCTTTAGGATAGGGTCGCATCTTGGGCGTGACATCTACCTTCGCGACCCCGACGTCGACCTCGACAGCCTGCTGGAGCCCGTGAGCGGCGAGCTTGCTGCTGCCGCTGCTGAGGCCGTCAAGGGTCGAGCGGAGGCTCTGCTGGTGAAGTTCCGGGCCTTCAGCACCAAGCCGAATCGAGGCGCTGCCGATCCTGAGGCTTCACGAGGCGAACCCGCCCAGCGCAGCTCGGCCGCCGGCGACGGTGCTGCCAACAAGTGACTCCTTTGTAGCTCCTTCCTGCTTTCAGCTCCTGCAACATGCATCATGCCTCGTGGAGGCGTTTAAACTTGCGTTTGGCATTGTGAAAACAGTTATGGACTGTAATATTTGCTTTTGAATTCCTTGAGATTTGCGATTTTCCTTCCTACTTGCTTATGTTCTCGCCGCAGAGCCCTGGCCTTGCTGCTCTACCTCCGCCGTTAGCCCCGGCTGAAACCAGGGCGGGACCAAGGGGTGAGGGCTACGTGACAAGTTAGGCTCTGAGTCGCGATGCTCAGGAGTCCCCTTAGCGCACAAACAACAAGTAGGGAGGTGAGATGTATGGGTAAATTTACCATTCTACGTCTGCAGAGCCCGGCCCCGCGCATACCTCAACCGTCGTTAGCCTTTCGGAACTAAGGGGTGAGGGGCTACGTGACCAGTTAGGCTCCTGAGTTGCGATGCTCGGGATTCCCCCTTGACGTTCAAACGGCCTTCGTACCTTGGCTCCGCTCGGGGAGGGACGTGCGATGAACTAGGCCTGAGGGGCCTGGCTGGGTGGCGTGCGTCTGGGCGTGACCCAGGCATAGCCCCCGTGCCCAGCCCCCTCGCGCGGCACTCCCGAGGGGAGGCGTTGCGATGAGGCCAGACACTGAGCTCTGGGATCCCTGAGGTTGATGCGGCCGGGGGCCACCCTCAGTTGTTTATCACCAGCGCGGAGCATAGCGCTTCCGTATGTGTATGGGCATAGCCGCTCCTCGGTAGTGTCGTCAGCCAGCATGGAGCATGGTGCTTCCACTGGTGCGTGGGAGGGGGCTCCCCTCCGGGAGGAGCCCAGGCGTGTACAGCCCATACGACAAGTTGTTGGCACGGTAGGGCTGACGAGTGTATCCGGCACCCGTGAGCCAGTAGCGGGACTCACGGGCCCTACCTCAAGCGGGTTGCGCTCTGCACTGAGCCTTAACTTGTGTTGTGTTCCTGCAGATTTGGTTAGATGTCGACGCTCTACGTCCTCGGGTCCCGGCCCTCGAGCGGGTCTCAGCCGTCGCTGGTATGCCAGGTCGCGATGCCGAGGACAAGGCCAGAGGGTGAGGGCTGGAGAGCCAGTAGGAGCCCATGAGTTGCGATGCTCAGGTACCCCCCCTTTAACGTGCAAGCGGCCGACATGAAGGAAGAAGGGTGCGTGGACGGGCACCAAATAACAATCATGATGGGTCAAACATACGACCGAATAAGCGCAAAGAGGGTACATGCCGCTGGGTCGGCCCGAGTGGCTTGGGATGATGCAGCCGAGGGCGCCCCAATAAAGTAAGCTAGGAACATGAAGCAAAGGATACACGCGCGGGGCGGACCCTACGGCACGGGAATGATGCAGCCACAGGCGCTCGGCTGAAAATGTAACTCGAAGGATGTCACGATAACGTTGAAGGCGAAGGATGCTGAAATAGCGGACGTCGTGGGCTGCGGAAGCCGATCTTCACGAGCCCCTGGGCCCAGAGCCTCGGGAGGCTCGGGAGGCGCCTGGTGGCTCCTCGCGGACCATCTCCATCTCCGCCGGGACTCGCGGGCGCCTGGCCTCTTGAGCCTCGGGATGCTCCCCATGAGGCGCTGGCGTGGCAGCCGCGTTGGCATCTTTGTAAGGCATGCGAGCGTGGTTGTGGGGTGGACCTTCACAGCGCCCCAGCGTGAGGGCAGGCGCTCTGAGAGGCTGCTCGGTTGAGCCTGGTATGTCGATGTAGGCGCCCAGCCCACCATCCTCGCTGGATGGGGAGCTACGGTGGGTAAGCGGCGGCTGCCACTCATGACTCTTGACTCCTGCAGCTCCTGAATGACTTGGCTGACGAACTCCTGAGGGTTTGGCCCTCCTTGCCCCGCTCCTTCCTGAGGGAAACCTGCTTTGAAACACGCCTCCAAGTGGTGCCCAAGCGCCACCCTCGTGACCTTAGCAAGGTCGGTGGCCCTCCAGGAGAGAGCCCCCGAGCCTTGCTCGAGGAGGGCCGAGGCGCGCCTTCCTATCATGAAGGAGGTGCCCCCTGAACAGGCGCGGACCCCGAGTGGCCTGCCTCCAGAGGGGCCAGGCCAGGCGATATCTTCTTCTTCTTGGGAGCAGCCTCGGGGAGCCTCCCGCTCCTGCGATCTGGGTCTTCAAGTGACGCGGCTTGAAAAGCACGCTCCAGGGAGCACACTGCGTCTCTCTCTTCACAAGGCACCGTGATGACTCCACCACTCCCTGTCATCTTGAGGACATTGTAGCCGTGATGAGTCACGGCCATGAATTTGGCCAGAGCTGGGTACCCGAGGATGGCATTGTATGGAAGGCTAATGTGGTCGAAGTCGAAGTGGTGGTGGTGGTGGGGCTTGACCTTGGGTTTGGTCCTGACTGGCTTCTGCTCCGGCTTCTTGCTGCTGGGTAGAGGTACCAGTACGTGTTACAACAGGCATCCTGTTGGAGCGGTCAAAGTCTCATGATTGGGGAAAGATGGGGAAAGCAATAGAGATGGTACGCCTAGTAAGGGGGTTGGTATGACACTAATTGTTTTCATGCAAGGCCCAAAAGGCCAAACACATTCATTAAAGTCCAAATGGGTGATGTAGTCGCTTACAAGTTCCCAAAGGAAAGCACGAAGTCCATCAAACACATCAAAAGCAAACACAACACTACATGGTTTCATATGAACCATTACAAGGACTCGACTTCGCATAGGGGTACACGACCTATCCTACCGTAGGGGTTACTAATGGGCATATCCGCGTTGCAATGATGCCTAAGTGGTGGAATGCTCGGTCGCGTAGTCTGGCTCTTCTGGGTCTTCCTCCTCATCATCATTATCCCGACTTTTCTCTTCACTTGAAGGGGTGGGGGAGTGGAGGAGCTCAACACGATGTTGCTTTGCCGGTGGTGCGAAGAGCTTGCAGTATTCCTTTGCGCTCATGCGGTGTTGCTGTGGTGGTTCTCCATCCTTTGGGGGTCTTCCGCCTCTGTATGCGATTGCGGGTTGTCCAGGGGAGCACCTTCCTTCTTGATCATATCCGTCTTCCCTTGTGCTTGGCGTAGAAGTGCCTTGGTCTTATGAAGTTCCTTTCGGAGCTCCATTGATTCCAAGGCCAAGTGTTGTGCCAAGCTATCGGCACAAAGGCTAAAGTAGGTCTGGAATCGAAGTGGAAGTCCTTCCTCCAATGGTGGAGCTGGTGCGCTGCTCTCATCCTCACCTTCCTTCCGATAAGGCAAGAAGTGGGTTGCCAACTCGTCTGCCATCTCTGGAAGAAGGTCTCGGAGGCGGGTGAGTGCCTTGAGGGTTGCCGTCTCGATGGCAAGAACCAGCGTTGCCATCTGGGGTCCCTCAAAGAACCAACTTGTTGGAGAGTCATTAGCCTTCACGATCACTTCCACATATACTCCGTCTCGATGTCATTGATCCAATGCTCATGGTAGGTGAAAATGGGGGCTCGGTGAAACTGTCACTTCTTGAGGCTATCCTCGAGAAGCACGGGAAATCCGGTGGTCAGGAAGTCTTCGGGTACGGCAGCCATCTACAAAGGTTAAATGGGAGAGGTCAATAAGGGAATATATCTTGGGTTGGGTAAGCTTAGAAAAGAAGAGGAGTTTAGATGGTCTCAAGCTAACTAACGTCCATGCTAACTAAGGCTTCCTACGGTCGGGATGGCTCGATACCAGCTCTGTGGGGACCCGACTCATAAGTCGTGATCACTGAATGCTGCGTGTCTGATGATCCCGAGATCAATGCTCACTTGAACACACGAAGCTGAATAACAAGAGTCTTACATCCATACATACCGTCTTACACAAATTATGACCATTATGGTCAAGTCTTACATTGATAAAGCCTTAAGGGCTGAACATCAAATAAAACACAAGCAGCGGAAATCTTGACGATAAGTAGAACCCATTCCATCTGCCTTAACCCTCTGAGGCATTACATTGGGAAAGCGTCCTAGTTCGCATGTTCATCTCCAAAGAACTCTTCTTGAACTATGGTTCTTCCATGCATGCCCAATTAAATAACAGTGGCAAGCCAATGAGTACTTTGAATGTACTACTTAAGCAATCCATGTTTTGGTTCGAGATATAACAATGCATGATATAGGTAAATTTTTGCAGAAAGCTAGTTTTGAGTGCAATAATATGTTCAACAACTTGTAAGACATGCATCGGGAGAATTCAAGTAACCATGAGGACAGGTTCTGAGATATCAACATAAATAGAGTGGGCACCAACCCAACTCAATCATGTCAAGTCCTTTGACTTGACCCAAGTAGTTTTATCAACACACACACACACACACACTTTGGTTTGCAAAGCTACGGGCGTAGTTTAAGCAGCACCGCCTAACTGTCCTTGACCGTGGACACGGCCATTGAATAGTTTTACACTCTGCGGAGGTTGCACACTTTACCCACAAGATCCGGGAAATTCCGTGTCATCCCGACCAGCGGTACCTCAAGTACCGGGGTAAGCACCGATCACTATCTTTCCCTAGGCGACACTAACAAGGAGTCCACTCGTTGTTCCGTATCCTCACGGTGTACATCATACTGAGACTCACTCGAGATCGTAACAACTGAGAGGGGACACAACGGTGTATCCGGTGCCCTGTAAAAGCAGTCATGGCCGCCCTACCTGGCACGACCCCATCCTGAGAGAGAGCACCAACTCTCCCCCGTCACTAGTAATGCGGGCTCCAAGCTAGTATCGGCCTAGGTAATCAATAATGCCCTTTCCCGTACAAGGGTAGAGTGGTTGCGCATGTAAGGTTGGGACAATCGACAAATCTTAAATCTAATCCGTTTTTGAAAACCACACACACTTGCCTGGGTGCACCACTTCGTCATCAAGTGGTTACCCATCTCATCATCTCCCTAGGGCATAAGTGGCACCCGCCGGGGTTTTCGAGAAGTCCTTTGAAAATACTTTGTCTCCTTCACCACGCATATACCCGTCCCTTTTGCGTAGCACTTACATTAGCATCCTATCTACTCACACCGGCATAACCCTCATAAGAAGGTAGGGTCATGCACAATGCAAGTATCAATGAGGAAGTAACGGTGGCAAGCCACCCCATGTGGTCACCACAATATCATGTCTCCGAGGCAAGCACTAGAAGTGCTATATGGCATGCATAAAAAGGGCTTCATAGACATGGTCAAAGGGCTGCTTGCCTGGCTCAACAAAGTATTCTGGGTCTTCAAAGTCTTCTGGTCCAACTCCTTCGTCAGCAACGCAATCTATCGTCGCAAAATAATAACGAAAAAAATAAGGCAATAATAAAACAGAAAAACCAAAGTGCTCAGAAAAATGTCAACTCATTTTTATTAAATACTAGGTTGAAAACTAAGAAGGGGAAAATTCCTAATTTTGGATTTGGAGTAGCAGAATAGGAGGAATGCATTTACAAAGGTATATTTAAATGCTTAAAATCACATTTAAATATTTACAGTGAAGAAAAGGTTGTTGGATTTGAATGAAAGTTGCACCATTAAATAGGTGGGATTTTACAAGAATTTAGGAACTGGAATTATTTTATTTGGATAAATATTGTATCTGTGGAATTTTTATAAAGCAGATGAAAAGAAAAAGGAGAAGCAAACCTTGTGCAAGCTGGGCGGAAGGACCACAGTGCAGCAGGCCCAAATGGGTTTCAGCCCAGCGAGGCTGCCACGTCGAAGGCATAAAGGCAAAATCGCCTTCACCGGCGCTTGGTGAACCGATGCTGTGGCGTGCATTTTAAACGACGGTGGGTCCCACCCGTCGAGGCGAGGTCGACGGACGGGGCCCGGCCGTCGTTGTCTACATCTGTCTGAGAGGCGCGGCGAGCTCGGCGGCGATATAGAACACAGGAGAATGCGTGGGTGGTACCGTTGTGCTCATGGAGGATCCACCGTTCGGATGGAGGTGGAGTTGGCCGCCGGGGTGGCCTGAGTTCGCCGGCGAGGTCTTGCGGTGGAGGAGCTTGGTGGTGGTCGTTCGATTCGACTCCGGCTGCAAACGAGGCGGGGAGAAGAGAAATGATCGGTGGGAGGCGGTTTCAGATCGGGCGGAGGAGGAGCAGGGAGGCCTATACCTCGCGAACTCCGGCGAGCCAGCAGCGGAGCTCGAGCTCGATCTCGAGCTCGGCGATTCTGAAGGAACTGGGGTGCGGGGATGTTTGGGTGGTGCGGAGGCGAGTGGTGGGAGAGGAGGGCTGGGAGGCCTTTAAATAAGCGAGCAGCGGGGTGTCAGTGGACTCGTCGCCCAGTGGGCTCCTGCTTCGCCGCTGCAGGGCTCGGGGAAGAGGCGTGGTGTGTGGGGTGTTCTGGGCGTCGACTCGTCGGGTGAGATAGAGAGAGGGAGTGGGGGAGAGGTCGAGGGGGCGTGTGAGCCGCGCCATTAGCGCCTTCAGGCGGACCTCTGTTTGCTAAGCTGAGGCGCCTTGGGAGGAGGAGAGAGGAGGGGCCGACCAGCGTGGCGTGTTTGGACGCCGAGGCGCATCGGCAGGCGCAGGGGAGGGCCGAGGTGGTCGGAGGCATCAGGCGGAGAGGGCGGCTATAATCACGGGAACACTGTGTAGCGCTCAGGCGCTTAAATGGCTGGCATGGCATTTTCTATGCCCACAGTATGACCAACCGTGTCACGATAGCTCAAGGGTGGAGTAAAGAAGTAGGGGGAGGCATTGGATGCTCTGGATGGCCGCTGGGGTGAGGAGAGAAGTGAGGAGGAGAGAGGGAGGGGCTGTCCAGAGAGAGAACGTGGGGTTTTACCCATCCAATAATTGAGCTGTGGACTTGTCATTGTTACTGGAGGTGAAAGGGATCTAGGAGGAGCTGTGGTAAAAAGTTGAGCTCAAGGAGAATAGTTTTAATGGTCAAAATGGGGATTTTTGAAAAGTGGCAGAAGGTGTTTGACAAAGGTTTTAGCAAGCAAATGATTTCCAAATGCCATGATACTCCTGAGGGTGAAATGAAACATATAATTAGGGCCCTCCACCAATTTGGAGCTTATTTGGGCAAAGTTGCCAATGCAACTTTTGTAAACCCTAGAAATGAGCAGAAATAGACTTGTGTAGATCTAGTTGAGCATAACACTTCTCCTTGATGCACTACTTGGTGTAGTGGCCTCATTTGGTCATGTGAACATGCTCACAAAAGTTGGGGTTAAGGGGATAAAATTGGTAGTACAAACTTGTTCAAATATGATTCTGGTCAGAGAGGGTTTTGGGGCATTTTGCTGAACCAAAATGACTTTAATTGATATGAGGCTTTGCAAGGTGATCACAATATGCACTTGTGACTTGCTGGGTTTTTCTTGGATTTTTATGAAAATATTTCCTGTAGAAATATTTCAAATCCTTGAAATGGGCAGAAATGGTTTTGGGAGGTTTTGTCCAATATTTTGATCATGACCATATGTTGAAACTCTTATATATGGAAAATATATGTCCACTGAGTTTCCCTGATTTTTGTCAAATATTTTTGAAACAATAAAATGATTTTTCCCTATTAAAGACCATTTCTGGCCTTAAGAAAAAGTTTTTAAATAAAATAGGAAAATGGCTTTTAAAATTATATTTTTGTGGTTTGTGGGAGTCCTACATCTAATAGGATTCAAATATACCTTTTGAAAGATTTTTCACACCCCAAATCTAGCACATGCAGTGTAATCCTCGTTCAGGGATTTTTGGAAAAACTAATTTTAGAAAATACTTTTTGGCCAAATTATTTTTGTAAGAAAATACTATATTTCTCTATACACATGGCATGATCATTGGGTAGAAGTTTAGGGCAAGGAGATGAAGTATACAAGGTGGAGTTGTGTTGACTTTGGAGAGCACTTGAAAGTCACAGAGAGAAAACCAACTCCAAAATAAAAAGGCCAAATAATGCAAAAGTTTTGTTGGTCCAAATTTTCATTCTTTATTAATGCAAATGAAATGTTACAAAATGCAGGGTGTGACAGCCACGGTCTTCCCAGCGTCCTGCGTTTCTTCCTCCTCCTCGGCCGTAGCCTCGATCACTGCGGTCGAGGCGTCGGTCGATTCACCCTTCTCACACAGCTCTGAGTTCTAGACACTCGTTGGTTTTGTGGGTGTGGAGGTCGTGGTACACGCAATACCGGCTGCCCTTGGAAGACTCAGGCTGATCCCTGCCTCCCTTGGTGTCGGGTTCTGCCGCGAGCACGGCAGCCCCCTTGCGCTTCACGTCCTTGACCTTGGGCTTTTTCTCTTCTGGGTCTGCAGCCGATAGCTCGAGGAGGGAAAGGCGTCCTTCCTCAGCCCTGGCGCACTTGGTCACCAAGTTCAACAGCTCCAAGGACGTGCACAGGTCTTCGTGCATCGCCAGCTCCTCCTTCATCTTAATGTCACGCACACCGTCGGAGAAGGCTGAGATGATGGCCTCCTCGGTCACCTTGGGAATCTTGAGGCGTGCGTTGTTGAAGCGCTGGATGTACTTCTGCAGGGTCTCTCCTGGCTGCTGCTTGATGCGGCGCATGTCGCTCCTGGCAGGAGAGGCGGTCGCGAGTGCCTTGAAGTTGGCGATGAAGCGGGTGCGCATCTCGTCGAGGAGGAGATCATAGCGAGAGCGAGTTCAGGAGCCAGGTGCAGGCACCGTCTTTGAGCGCCATGGGAAACCAGTTCGCCATGACCTTCTCGTCCCCGTTGGCGGCATCGATGCCCAGCTCGTAGAGCTGGAGGAACTCCGCAGGGTCGGCCGTGCCGTCGTAGCGAGGAGGCAGGTCTGGCTTGAACTTGCCGGGCCACGCGACGCTGCGTAAGTCGGTGGTGAAGGCACGGCAGCCTGCAGTGGCCACGGGAGGCCTTTGGTGACGAAGGGCTTGGCCTTGCGGGTCCCCGTTCGCTACCGCTAGGAGCAGCGCGGGGTCTTAGCGTCTTTGGAGCAGGGCCTTGATCGTGGCGGGCCGATCACGGGGAGTACTCGGGCAGCTTCTTGAGGCGAGGACCTCTTGACAGCTCTTCTCTTCTGCTGTTGGTGCAGACGGAGTGGGTTTTGCCCAAGGGCCACGCGCCTTGGGGCCAAGGCGCCTTCTTGAGGGGGAGGCGGCTGAGGCGTCCCAGGAGCTTCATCGGCCGCGCAAGGCAGGGCGTGGTGCAGTGAGAAGGACGGCGCGGGGGAGCCCCCTGCGGCGCGGACGAGCTCGGCGATGCGGTCGAGCCACTCTCATAGACGTCGTCGATGGGGCGGTAGCGCAGGAGCTCGTTTGCCGCGATGAGCGCGGCTCGAGCCTCCATGGGCGTAAATGGCGAGCGAAGAAACCAGCTGGGCGGCGAAGGAGTAGCGGTGTGGCCGTCTCGCCTCACAGACGGATCTTTGGGGCGATGCTTGCTGGTCGTTCCCGCCGGGCGGTGGCGGTGTTGTGGCGAGCGACGAGGACAGCGAAGCGACGTTGGTGGGGCCGTCTGAAGCGGCTGTAGTGGCGAGCGGCTCGGCGCTTCGGCTGGCCCGACAAGCGTCGACATGGATCACGATGGGCGGTGAAGAACAGGCGGCGGAAGGCAGTTCGGTGCACCCTACAGCGCGCCAAATGTCAGATTCGGGTTCAGCAGACCCTCTAGGTTCAAACTACAGGGGTGCGGACTCACCCCTACCTACACTGCCTAAATGCGCCTGCAAGGATATAAACTACACAAAAAGCAACACAAGGGACACAAGGTTTATCTGGTTCGGGCCACCGTTGTGGTGTAATACCCTACTCCATTGTGTGGTGCGGTGGATTGCCTCAGAGGCTGATGATGAACAATACAAGGAAGAATAGCCTCGCGAGTCATTCTTGGCGGTCTGACGAACTCTTTGAGGGAGTTCGGTGGCTCTCTCTCTCTCTCTCTCTCTCTCTCTCTCTAGATTGCTTGATCTCTAGCTCTGTTCTCGATTCCGGATCCTCCCTTCGATGTGGGAGGCTAGTCCTATTTATAGGCAGAGGCCCTGGGCCTCTTTCCAAATATTGAAGGGGAACATCTAGTACACTTATCCTGACTAAAGTTGGTCCTTGCATGTCAAAGGCTCTGACGGTGACGCCGGCTTGGGCTCCACGATGACCTCCTTCCTGCCGTTGTGATGGTCTTGGTCTTGTTGCACCGAAATGGTTGCCTTTGCTTCATGCTCTCGCCTGTGCTTTCCTCCTTTGCACCAAAGAGGAAATGAGGACACTGCGCGGGCGGGCGCCCGCCTGGGGCCCTCGGTCATCATGGCTTGCGTCATGGGCACCTCGTGAGGTACCCCGCCTTGATCTCTCCGCCTCCTCGCAAGCCAGCCTGACGAGGCCGTGCCTGAGGAAGCTTCCTGTCGTCCGCCCCACGAGGCTTGGCCCCTCGCGAGGGTCTTGAGCTTGTGTTGATGAAGATGGGCCGTACTGGGCCACCCCTTGAGCCACGCCGCAGGCCGCAGGCAGGCAAGTCTGGGTACCCCCGTTCCTAGAACGCCGACAATCCCTACGATCAAAGGTGATCGGGCAAGCTGACCAAGGGTTGAATTTGGGGGCGACTGGATCCATCGCATAGACGTCCCTTAGTGCCCGCTTCCCTTCCCGCTTGGGGATGTGCGTGGCGTAGATCAAGTTGACCGTTTTCACCTTGGGGGGGGGGGAATTTCTTCTGTCCCCCCGTGTTCGGACGTCGGGGCTCCTCATCATCGTTGTTGTGCAGCCCCTTGTCCTTGTCTTCGGCGTTTATCTTGCCGGCCTGTTTGAATACCCAGCAATCTCTATTGGTGTGGTTGGTTGGCTTGTCCGGGGTGCCATGAATTTGGCACGGCGCTCGATATCACGGTCTAGGCGGGCGGTCCCTGATTATTTCTTTTGAGCGGCTTCTTCCGGTGACGGGCTTGGATCCACTGAATCCGGTGTTGGTATCGTGTCTTGGTGTTGTCGTCGTTGTTCCGTCGCTTATATACATTGCGCCGTGGGTTTGCCGTTATTTATCGCGGCCATCAAATTGCGGGCGTGGCGTAGTGCTTTCTTGGGCCAACCAACTGTCCTCGCTTCGCGCAAAAGCAGGTCATTAGTGTTGTGAGCTGCCATGGACTTGGGTTTTTCTGGCGAGGTGTCGGCGAGCCACTCATCATGGATATTATGCTTGAAAGCCGCGAGGCTTGGCGTCAGGACGATCAACTATTTGGTTCTTCTTAGTTAGGAACCGAGTCCAGAATTTTCTGGCTGACTCTCCGGGTTGTTGAGTAATGTGGCTCAAGTCGTCGGTGTCAGGTGGTCGCACATATGTGCCCTGAAAGTTTTCGAGGAATGCGTCTTCCAGGTTTTCCCAGCTGCCAATGGAGTTTGCTGGCAGGCTGTTTAGCCAGTGCCGGGCTGGTCCTTTGAGCTTAAGGGGAAGATACTTGATGGCGTGCAGATCATCTCCGCGGGCCATGTGAATGTGGAGAAGAAAATCTTCGATCCATACTGCAGGGTCTGTTGTGCCATCGTATGATTCGATGTTTCTGGGTTTGAACCCTTACGGGAATTCCTGATCCATTGCCCGTTAGTGAAGCGGAGGGGTGCCACGGCGCCTACATGCGGGCTATGTGGCTATGCAGGTCGAATTGCTCAGGTGGCTATATTGGCCCGCCGAACTTATTGAAGGTGTGTCCGGTGTGGCGGTCCTCATCAGCGTGCGGCGCCCGCGATCCGTAGATCGATCTTGGCTATCCTGATTTGTTGCCCCGGGCCGTAGTATGTTGGCGTGGGGGTGTTGGCTGGTAAGCGGACTGGTATGCCGTTTTATCCCGGCCACGAGGTGCCCGGTCAGCCGTGTGGTGCTCGAGTCCATATTCCTCGGCTACCAAGACTTTAGTCCATCTGTCTGTGAGCAGGTCTTGATCAGTTTGGAGTTGATGCTGCTTCTTTTTCAGGCTCCTCGCAGTGGCTATAAGCCGATGCTTGAAGCGCTCCTGCTCTACGGGATCCTCAAGCACGCCGAACTCGTCGTCACCGAGGCAAATCTTGTCTTCGGAGGGGGGCATGTAGCTGTCCTCCTCCGGGTATTCGTTTGTCGCCTGTTCTTCTGGGCTGACCTGCTCATCCTCCTGTTCGGCCTGCTCGAAGGCTGTCTGTTCAAGGTTGTATTCTTCTTCGGCACCATTCAGATTGTTTTCGTCTCCTGGGCCGGTATTAGTGTGGCGGGGCTTGGAGTAGCGCCGGCGACGCCCATTCTTTGCTTTTTCCCTAAGGTTTTATCCTCCGTTGCCTCATCGCCATTTGTTTCCTTCAGAGCGTCCACCATATATATAACATAAGAAGAGGTGGCTGTCCACCGCCCAGTGAGCGGTGGTTCATGCTCTTCTCCTGCATCGTCGTCCATACCATCGATGTCTTCGGAGTCGAAGTTTTGTACCTTGGTTAAGTCATCAACCGTGGCAATGAAGTGGATGGTGGGTGGGCAACAAATTCTTTCGTCGCCTGCCTCGCACTCAAGCCGGACATAGTTCAGCGAAGAACCTCCTGACAAAGAGAGAGACTTTAATGAGTCCAGCATGTCACCAAAGGCGAGTCTTTGGAAGATATCCATGATGGTGAACTCCATTGCGGAGCCCATCTGGCTCGGCGGGCTTAGGGCGTGCGGTGGAACCAACGTCCGGATACGAATCCGGGATTGAGTCACGAGCCACCGCTTGAGGCAAGGCCCGTGTTTGGCTCCACCGCCGATGAGTGTGCGACCTGGGGGGCGGGGTCGATCCATCCGTCCTTAGGCAACGCAGCCTGCTCCGGACCTAGGTCCAGGGATAGTACGGGGATGATGCCGCCGAACACGAAGATATGTCTAGGGAGGAAAGTATCGCCCTGGACAATGTCGTTGATGATGATTGAAGGAGCCATCGAGCCTGACAGCGACGACACAGAGGAGCTGTCTATGAAAGCACCACCGTCGGTGTCAAAACCGGCGGATCTCGGGTAGGGGGTCCCAATCTGTGCGTCAAGACTGATGGTAACATGAAACAAGGGACACAGATGTTTACCCAGGTTCGGGCCCTCTCGATGGAGGTAAAACCCTACTTCCTGCTTGATTAATATTCATGATATGGGTAGTACAAGAGTAGATCTACCACGAGATCATAGAGGCTAAACCCTAAGAGCTAGCCTATGATGGTATGATTGTAACTGTGATCGGCCTTCTAAGGACCAACCTCTCCGGTTTATATAGACACCGGAGAGGGCTAGGGTTTACATGGAGTCGGTTACAAGGAAGGAAATATAATATCCGGATCGCCAAGCTTGCCTTCCACGCCAAGGAAAGTCCCATCCGGACACGGGCCGAAGTCTTGAGTCTTGTATCTCCACGCTTCAATAGTCCGGACGTTGTACACAGTCCGGCTGTATGGATACCCCCTAATCCAGGACTCCCTCAGTTGGGAAGAAGAGGCGTTGGGAGTTGAGGCCTTCCAGGAGCCGCCAGGGAACCACCGCGACCAAGTGTGCGACGACAACTATAGGGTACCCCTAATCCCTCAGGAGCAAGCTTACGCTAACCATGAGTCGCAGGAGGAACAGATCACCACAACGGCTGGCGGCCTCAGCTCGCCGGCCTCCTACCAGCAGGGGGGTCGTGTTAGGAGCTGCTGGAGAGAGGTCGAGAGGCAGGCCCCTCCCCACGGTGCGCGAAACAAGGGGACACCCGGAGGTAGGCCCTCTGCCGGCGAGGTGCCGGCGAGCCTTCCCCCGGCAAAGGACCCGTGGTCACCGAGGGCACCGCTGGCGTCCCCTTTCCCCCCCTTTGTGTCGTCCTCGTAGCCGGTCGGCTCAAAGGTGGTCGAGGGTGGCGCAAGGTGGGACCCTTGTCTGGCGATATGAAGCAAGGCCGGTACCTGTGAAGAAGGCCCAGTGCCTATGAAGCTCGCTGCCCGTGACACTCTCACGTAATAATGAGTTGGGGTTGTACATGCCCCGGAGTCTCAGGGGTGCCGGGCTCAGGCCCTGGGGCTCCCTCCCACGCCTAGTGGCAGCACTTAGCTCCGCCCTGGTGAGAATACTTGAAGACCAGAAAACTAGGCTAGGTGCCGGACGCGGCCATTTGCTTTGGATCTGTCTTTCTGTAGCTTTGCTTTCTGGATCTAGATTTAAGTTGAAGCCGAGTTTTTGTCGATGCGCGCGGGGGGTGCCTCTTCTCTTTCAACCAGTTTCTTGCTTTCTGGATTTCGTTTTGTCTGGGACTCATGTCCGTCGCCTTCCCCTCATGAGCCCCGCGAGAAGACTGCAACACCTACAGCGCCGCAGCCTTGCCAGGCTGCAACTCGCGCTCGCCTCTTGCGGGGCCCTTTCTGACAGGTCGACATGCTCCACAGGATTCTCAGAAACTCTTAGCCTCGAGATCCAGCTCGAGGCTGGCGCTGACTAAGGTAAACCACGACGGGGAACCTTCCCCTGGACTCATGAGTCCACGAGGGCACAGATTCAATACCGCAGAGGAAAGTAAAGGCTGCAAACTGCTTACATGAGGGGCTCCCCCTCTCAAAATGCTCTAAAAAGTTTTCCAAGGGCCACGCTCGAGTTTTTTCGTACAGGGTAAAACGACGGGGGAACATGGGATCAACCATATATATCGGTCGCTACATCTCCATCGGACACGTCACTCGCGTCGTATTTGTCTTCGCCGGCACCATCGCCGCCTTCGGTGATGCCTCCGTCACCGTCGTCAACCACGTCGCCTTCGTTTGCGGCGAC
Organism: Aegilops longissima; assembly: GCA_021605205.1. Lineage (NCBI taxonomy): Eukaryota > Viridiplantae > Streptophyta > Magnoliopsida > Poales > Poaceae > Aegilops > Aegilops longissima. Next base: position 275,126,483 of record CM038681.1, read on the forward strand.
CACCACTGCGTCGTCGTCAGAGGCAAAGGCTTTTACCAGCGCGTCCACGTTGTCCTCCACCCACTGCGCCAGATCGCCTCGGACGGCCTGCGGTACGGGGGCAATGGCATCGTCGAAGTTGAAGTCGGGGAAGGTGTTCCTGAGGTGGCTGAAGACACAGGAGAATGTGCGCCCGAGAAGGCCCAGACTTCTCTCCTCCACGAGCCGGCGAGCCCTGTCAGACCGGGTATCCAGGCACGTCACCACGTCGATGAAGAAGGTCAGGTGGCTGGCATAGTCATTCGAGTGGGGGCAGGAGCATTCTCATCGCAGATGTAGCCCAAGGCGGTATTGGCCCTGTTCCGGAGATCTTGAAGCATAGGAGCATGCTCGCGCTCCAGCGTCCGACGTTGGAGCACATCCTCCCCGTTGTGCCATGCGACGGCCTCGGCGTCATCGACTCGCTCCCGAAGGGAAAGCAGCTCGGCGCGGGCGGAGGCCAAGTCCGCCTGCGCCGTGACCAGAGTGGCAGTTGTGGCCTCCGCACGCCTTTCAGCCTCGTCCAACCTGGGCCAGAGGGCAGCAGCCCTGCCCGCACCCTCCGTACCGGCGAGCTTCAACTTCAAGTCATAACTTCCCTCCAGGTCTGCGCGACCCTCGGCCACCTGGCGGTCCACCTCCTCTGGACCCTGGCCTCCACGAACCCAGCGGCATCTTACCTTGGGTAACAGCGCTCCCTCGTCTCCAATTTCTCAAGATCGAGGCTGTGTTCCACGGCCTCCAGTATGCCAACTCCTCGCTTCGAGACCTCTTCCTCCTCTGGGGCGTCCACCTCAGCGACGCAAGGACGGCACTGCGCGCCTCCACCTGCTGCTCTAGGGACGCGCTCCAGGCGTGGAGCTCCCACGCGTGCTTCTCCGCGGCCTCGCGACGGCGGTCGGCCTCATGAACCTCCTCCAAGGCTCGGGAACAAGCCTCACGGGAAACCTTGAGGGGTGCCTCAGCCTTCGCATTGTCAAGATCACGCTGGTAGCGGCCGAGATTGATAGCCACCTTCAGCTTGCGCCATTCCTCCGCCCACCGGAGACCTTCAGCCTCAAGGCGCGAGTCGACACCTATGAGCTCTTCACCAAGCCAGCTCATCGCACCCATCGCCTCCTGGAAAATCTCGTGACGAACGACACTTCGCCCGCGCTCAAACTCGAACGCATGACCCGCCTCGTCCATCGCCTTGGGGGCTGCGGCGAGGCATCAAGCGGCGCACCAACTCTCGGCAGGGGGCTGGGGGCTGGCGCTGCACCCGACGTCAACCAGTCCTCGCGAGGAGCCCAAGCCAATTGGGGCTCACTGCTTGAAGAGGAACCGAAGATTGAAGCCAACCGACTACTGTCCATGACCAAAGGAGGGGTCTTGGGCACACCCGCCAAGCTCCAAGCCAGACCGTGGGGGAGGGGCGATGAAGCCGCGAGTTCACCATGCCATGAGGGCAAGAGTGCTCCTTTAACCAACTCTGCTCCAGGGGCAGCAAACGGACTCGGAGCACTCAAGGCCGATGGGGGAGTCGAGGAAGGAGGAGGCCGTTTCTCAGAACTAACGTCAGCAGAAGAAAAACAGCGTGCAAGAAGCCATAACAGTACGGTACTCACACGTCGACGGTGATGTACTTCCTACGCTTCAGCGGCCCAAAGATGTTGTTGCCGCTCAGGGATCCTTTCCTCTTGTGGAGCTCCTCGAAGTCCACACAGTGCAGACCGAAGCGCTGGACGTGGCGGCCTGTGCGTGGTGGGGCCAAGGAGGAGCTCGAAGGGCCCACTTTAGCGGTGCCCGGCTGCGGCGAACAGTCGGGCGCCACCTCACCACAACCTCCCGAGGCTCCTAGAGCCTTGGCCTCGGGAGCCGCATACCGCGTCTCCTCATTGACCGACGCCTCCGAAGAGGGGTCGCAAGCTCCCGAGGATAACGCTCCAGGATGACCACTCAGCATGTGCTGCTCAGCACTCGAGCCACTGGCCCCCGTCAGAGCTCGCCCTCCTGCACCCTCACCCGGGGCGAGCTCGGCACCGACGGCGAGGAAGGGAAACACGTCGACGGGGTTCTCGCGGGACCCCACCAGGCCAATTGGGCGTAGCCCCCACTCATCAAAGGAAGGCATGCTCGCGGCAAATGTGGCCTTGTTCTCGCAGTGGTACAATAGGCAGCTATTCCTGGGCATGCCGTCCGGCAGAGGGACGCCCGGTAGGACCGTGAGCATTGTTTGCCGCGTCATAAGAGGAAGCCCCTTCTCCTGAAACCTCATATGGTCCTGACTGCTGAGCAAGTCCCACATTGGGCGGGAATGGCGCTGAAGCGGTGCGACTCGGCGCTTGACGAACTCCTTCACCACCATAGGCGCAGTCACGCTGCGGTCCTTCAACCTCCTCAGCCTAGCCCAGACGGGAGCGAGCCGGGGGCTCGTGAGCTTCTGATGGCCCCAGCCGGAGTTTGGAACAGCAGGCCCCGCTGGAATTTGGAGCAGAGGGCTAAGCACGCCGGCGTCAACAAACACCCTTCGTGTACGGAACTCGCTCGTGGATGGAGGAAGCTCGAAGTCAATCCCCGCACCCGCCGTCGCGGCCATGACCTGGAAGCTCACGTACCCCGAGCTCTGATGAGGATCAGCTAAATGCAACAAGAAGAAATGGCAGAGAAGGGCCACCGAGGGAGCGATGCCCACCATGGCTTCGCACAAGAAGGCGAAGACGGCAAGAAGGGTGTCACATCCCAGTTAGACCATGCATTAGGGTGTGCATCATGTTTAAATTTCATTTGAATTTGAAATGGGGAAGGCGAAACCCCGAACACCCCCTTAATTCAACTAGGGTTTACTAAAATTATTTCAATGAACCTGAAATGCCCTTCAAAATGTTCATCCTCTTTGCTTTGGTTCAGAACCCATGTCAAAGGAGGTGTACCATTTTCTAGGTCATCTAAGGGTTCTAGGATTAATCCACAAGTTTTGAACTTGAGCATTTTAAATTATATAAAATATTTTAAATGTTCAAAAATTGCCAAACCAAAATGTTTCATGTTGGGAATATTCCAACAAGTGACCAGGAGCATTTTGGTGATTTTTAAAACAGTTTTGGTATTTTTAAAAACCCCACAAAGTTACAGAAATTAGAAAAAGATTAAAAAAGGAAAAACCCTTACAGCGCCTGTGCCGGCCCCCTGCCCGGCCCAGCCAACAGCGCCAATGGCTGCTTAGCTCGGCGAGCGAGCAACTGATGCCCGACAATGAGCTCGAAGCGCACCACGCCTGGTGCCGCCGCCGCCGCCTCACCTCCTCGCCCGCCTCGCTGCTGGGCGGCCTCACGTCGTCGCCCGACCCCTGGACCGCCATTCGCCCCCTGCCCCTCTCCTCGCTCTCCCCCGCCATGGCCGGCGCCACCGTCGCCGCCCCACCGTCGTAGCCGTAGCCACCGTCGTCCCGCGCCACGAGACCTTGTCCGGCCGCCCGCCGTCGTCGACTACGTCGAACAAGCCGAACCCCAAGCACTTGCTCGCCCGAAGCCACTTGCACCGACCTCGCCCGACTCCGCCACGCCGGAGATCCCTTCGCCGTCGCCGCGCATCAGGCGTCCCGACCACGTCGTGCGGCTCTCTGAGACCGCTGTGAGCTGGCTACCTCCCATCCTCTCCATTCTTTTCCTCGTGCACCCAGCGAGCACGTAGCTTCGCCCGAGCGCCGCCGTGGGGCTCGTCGCCCGGCGAGGCTCCGGCCTGCCAACCCACGCCACCGTGTCCATCGCACTCACCACACCCCAGCAGGTCTGCCCATGCACTTCCGCACCTCGCCGAGCCCTCTATCCCCAAACCCGTCGTTGGCGAACCCGGCGGCCGCCCTAACTCGTCATGGCGCCAACTCCGCCACCCGACCCCAACTAACCTCACCAATAGATGCGGGTTGCTCCTAGCTACCGTAGCTATCTTCCGCGACTTCGTTTGGTGGCGGAATCACTCAAACACACTCCCTCCCGTGCCGGGTCGGCTCGCTGCTGAGTCGCCAGTGCGGCCGGCGTGGGCATTGACCACTTGTGGGCCGCGTTGACCCGACAGTCGCGACAAGCTGGGGCCCAGCCCTGCTAACTAAATAGGTTAGTTTAATTAAACTTTAGTTAAGTTAATTACCTTGACATGCGGGTCCCACTGGTCAGTTTGACCTGGACGACCCCGTTGACCCCTGACGTCACGCTGACCTCATGCTGACGCATTAATTCAAATTCTGGATTTATTTTGATATAGTAAATTCCAGAACATAATTCAAATTTCAAATGCTTATAACTTTTATTCTGTAACTCCAAATGCAAAGATTTATATATGAAAAATTATCAGAAAAATACACTCTATCCATTGGTACAGGTTTCATGCATGTTAAAACAAGTTAACTATGCTGAATAACCAGAATAAGATATTGCACCATTAGGACTAACTCAAATGAGCTATCATTTGAATCCTTGATTCAAATGAGTTCATCCCCTGTTCTTTCAGCTTGCATTAGGCCAACACACATCCATATTGCCATGTCATAGCATGCATCATATTGTTGCATATTGTCATGTGTGTTTACTTTCGGTGTGCTTTCATGATAGGTTACGCCTTGAGGATAACCTCGACTACCCATCGAAGGCGGTACTCTACCCAGTTCCATCGGGCAAGCAACTCATTGATCATTCCGATACAAACCCATGTTCTCGCCTCTGCTCTCGTTTACTGCATTAAGACAACGCGATTCAACTGTTGTGTGCTGCGGTAGTTGAACCCACTTCCTTTGCATGACTGTCATTGCCACGGTAACTAGATGAAACCCACTAGTATGTGTAGGAGTTGATTGAGCCATGTTTGTGATTCCTACCATGCTATGCTTGCTATGCTTAGAGTTGTGTCAGGTCGGCTCATCGGGATGATGGCTGGAGTGAAAGGTTGTGTTGGTTCGAGAGTGAAAGTGTTGAACACGATTTGGTAAAGGTATCGATGAGAGGCCATGTAGGAGTACATGGTGGGTTGTTTCATTGAAGCCGAACTTAGAACTGAGATCTGTGTTTGTGATCCATGAACTAGCTACTACCACGCATTGGGCCCGAAACCAATGGACCCTCTCGGCTTCTTAACCACCCTTGTTCTTAGTCAGGGAGTTGCAAGTAGTTTACGGTGTTTGTAGCATCTTTGGGGGCCGCATAGCGCTGACCTTAGGGGTGGGTTGTGTTGCGGTGAGCCGTGGCCGTGTGTGCAGTGCCCGTTTGGTATCTCGGGAACCCTGCACACATCGTTCGGGGCTGTATGGGAAACCTCGGCGGACTCCTGCGGATGGAACCGAATAGGCGATAAACCTGGACTAGGGACTTGAGTGTTTAGGTAGGCTGTGGCCGACACCCACGTTGGGCTTCCGCTTGAAGGTTGCAGTACATGTCGTGTAGCGGCGATAAGTGGTGAGCGTGTGTGAAGAAGTACACCCTGCAGGGTTAAATATGATCTATTGAATAGCCGTGTCCACGGAGAAGGACTTGGGTTACCTATATCAGTTCATAGACAAGTAAATGGATACTACTAAAAGCCTCAAGATAAGTGTGAGTATCGTGGATGGCCCTCTCGGGGATGACGAGAGAGGATCCACGGTGGAGTATTGTGATGGTGATTAGTGGACTCGTGTATGCGACAAAATGCTTTACAAAGTGGTGTCACGTGGGATAGCAGCCAAGAGTCAAAGCTGGCTTCTGCAAATAACTCCACTTCCTTCCTTGAGAATGTGCATGTATGATAGGATTACGTGGTAAGACTTCTGAGTACCTTTGTACTCATGTTTGTAATTAATGTTTTTGAGAGGACTATACTACCCCTCAGAGCGGATTCTATGTAGATATTGACTTGACAGTGAACTAGCCACCGGTGGCGATCTAAGACTTGTGAAGGGCCATTGTAGATAGAAAGGCTCCAACAAGCTTTCTTTCTTTCTAGAGTGCGTACTCGAGACTAGTTTGCTTCGCATGTGCTTGTATGATTGTATGACTTGAGTGTTGGGTCATGTGACCCTACACCTGTATGACTATGTTATGTATGGCTCCTCGGAGCCTCTTAAATAAAAGTACTTGAGTTGTAGAGTTTTGTTGTGATGCCTTGTTGTATTTACTCATATCGGGCATATTGCGTGTATGATTGAAATGCTTGGTATGAGTGGGATCCGACAAACTAGTTGTTTATCCTTGGCAGCCTCTCATATGGGAAATGTAGTCTCGTGCTTACGGCGATAGTAGTCCGCTTCTGCCGGTTCACGGAGTCTGCTAGCCCGACACTCTGCTTGGACACTTGGTGGCGGCATGTGATTCATTTCGTTCCTATATACATCCCTTGAAATGTCACGCGGTGATATTGAGTCTGCCTAGCCGCTACTGCCGGGATACGGAGTCTGTTAGCCAGATGCTACAGCCGAGTTCATCGTTGATGACCGACATGCTCGAAGTGATTCATGTATGCTGTCCCCATAGGTTAGTGCGCTTTGGGTTCACGACTAGCCATGTCGGCCGGGTTCTTTGTCATGTGGATGCTAGCGACACTATCATATCGTGAGCCAAAAGGCATAAGCGGTCCCGGGCCATGGTAAGGCGACACCGTGGGAATACCGTGCGTGAGGCCGCAAAGTGATATGAGGTGTTACCAGCTAGGTCGATGTGACTTGGAATCGGGGTCTGACAGCGTTGGCATCGAGCAGGGCTGCTGTAGGTTCGCTAAGCCAAACTGGTGAAGTTGAGTCTAGAAATGCTTTAGTTATATGTAGGGAATTGATTGTGGGAGGAGCGTAAGGCTCTTTTACTCCTTTACCTTATGCCCTCGATCTGAGTCATCCTCTTCTCATTCGGCGTGGGTTTAGGACTAGGCTCTCTTCTCTCTATCGAGGTTCACGTGTTACTAATCCGTAGTAACTTATAGGATTGTTGGTTACATCCTCGATTCGGTGCTACTAAATTTTAGTATGCTATCATTTGAACGAGAACCTTGATATGATGTTGTTGAGTGGTTTTGCAATCTGATTTTGAATGTCTCAAATCTGATTTTGAGCATTCTGAGATGTTATGCTGCCCGATTTTCCTAGAAATTCTAATGCCTTTGCATTGTGGCTGTGCTTCAGATGGCCACCGTCCCCAGAACCAAGTGGTTACGCTGACCCGTTGCATTGATGTGTGCGGTCACACGGCCATGTTGGTTAGGGTGATGATTGAGTCTGGTTATCGATGGTATCCTGAATATACCGTCGAGGGCAGTTTAGGATTTCAATCAAAGCCAATACCTATGCGGTCGGTTTATCCATCTTATCCAGACTCTTGAGCCACTTCACTTTGTTCTTATGGGCTCGGAATCACTATTGGAATATCGTGCAAGATGCAGCCTATTCCATGATGACTATTATTCGAGCGAGCGCGCTTTGAGCAACAACGATTTTCGCTATATGCGGCATCCCTTCACAGGCGCATGGCTACCTTGAGGTTTGTACAGCGATGCATCCCATGAGGACTCACTCCTTCGTACTACTCTTGAGTTCTTTGGAGGACAAGGACCGTGAGAACCGGGCCTTGCGTATGGAGCTTTTAATGCCGTTCGACCCTTTGGGCTACTCGACTAGGTTTGCACTGCCGTGCAAGCGGATATATGGACATGAGAGACTTGTACCCGTGCGGGTGAGTCTGCGGACTTTATGGAGTGGCGTGAGGTTGGAGGCATCACTCCTCCTCGTGGGCCTCGTCGCCACCGTTTGTTGGTCCACGGCCACATCCGAGTCCTTATGGTCCACAGGCCCCAGGAGTTATGCATTTCCGGACGATCATGTTCCACTTCAGTGCAGGTGGTGACTTCTATGAGGACTACTATGGAGCTGCACGAGATAGTAGTAGTATTCCTAGTATGGTAATAGTTGTGTTTCCACCGTCTGCGTGACTCGTGGAATACGACTTAGTGTGTATCGTTCCGGAAGTGTAGAAAAATAATGTATAGGAGTTGGAATGCTTCCGATGAGATGTAGCGCCTTTCCTTATAGTTGTACTCCGTCAGGCTTGTACTAAACTACGAATGGTGTGTATGACCGTGGTATATATATATATGGCAGTTTTATATTACCATGTCATACGGATGAACATCTTTGCATTCCATGCTATCCATTACCTTCCGCACTTCCTTGTTAAATTCTGCCATCCTGGTTTAAACCTTTGCTTTGTCTCCCGGGATGGTCAACACTCATAATACTCCTGCTGCTCAGGCGGGGAGAAGCGATGCAGCCGAAATGTGAATCTGCGCAACCGCCATCTTTGGCGAGGTGATCTTTGGAAGCGAGCGCATAATAAGCGTGAAACCAACCGCTTATTGGGCGGATTGAACAAAACACAGCACGCCAGCCAAGAAGCGATGTGGTTTCACTCAGCGATTTCGTCAAGCTATATCCCCAAAATTCAAATATTCCGTCGAGCCTCTCGGCGGATGATTGGCTCCGCGGCATCCACCACAAGCTGCGTTCCGCCAGCGTGGCTGAGGCTGACAAGGTTACCTTTGCCGCCTATCATCTGGAAGGCCCTGCTAGTCTCGGTGGGAAAATTATGAGGCTATCGTCCGGTTGGACAAGTTACAACTTGGGATGAGTTGATGCCGCCTTCATGAGCATCATATTCGAGAAGGTCTTATGGACCATAAGCGTGAGAATTCTGCAGTTTCACCCAAGGTAGGGTGACGGTGGATGCCTCTGACCGTGAATTTGGGAGGTTAGCACGTTATGCTCGAAGAAGTTTCTACCGATGCCAAGAAGCAGGCAAGGTTCCGCAAGGACTTAGCCACGAGCTACGCCGAGATCTCCGTCTGCATGAGTGTACCTCTTTCCGAAGCTAGTCAATAAGGCTATCGGTGCGGCCAGGCGGACTGATTTTGAGGCTTCACGCAAACACATCCGTGATTCGGATCGTCATCCGGCTCTGGATCCCGAAGCGCGGGTTTGGGTTCAAATACTGCTCTACCACCTAGAGTTCACCCGAGGCCATCCTTTGGCGCCTCGCCCCAACCAACCGTATTTTCCACCCAAGACTTATGGAGGTCCAACTGCTAATGCTGCTCCACGTCCAAATGTGATAACTTGCTTCAAGTGTGGAGAGGCGGGCCACTATATCCGAGAGTGTCCCAGAACAACCCCAATCAAGTTGGAAAGTCTGTTGGCGCGGCAAGCCAGCAGGAAAGGTGCCCTATGCTAAACCGGTTGCCACGCTCGTGGCCATGTCAACTATGTCTCTGCTGAAGAAACCTATGAGGATCCCAGCGTCGTCCTCGATGCGCTTCTTGTTAATTGCCATCCGGCAACCGTTCTTTGATCTTGGAGCATCTCATTCATTTATTTACGAGAGCTATGCTCGATTGCACAACACCACATTCGTGACATGCCTACCTCCATGGAAATTCAAACTCCACGGTTCTAGATGGCAAACCTCTAGAATAAGTCATGGGAATGAAATTCTTGTCGACAGATTAGTCTTTCTTGCATCTCTAATAGCTCTTAAGTCCTCGGACATAAACATCATCTTGGGTATGGGTGGATGTCAGCCCATTATGCTAAGATTGATTGCTCTACTAGAACTGTTCAACTTACCCATCCTTGGGCAAGGCGGTGAATGTTTTAACCCGAGTGTCTAAGCGCCGACTTTACTCCATAAATGCCAACCCTCTTCCGGACCTCGAAGATATTCCGGTAGTCCGTGATTTCCCGGATGTCTTTCGGAAGAACTGCCGGTGTTCCACGACGGGGATGTCGAGTTCGTGATAGATCTTATTCCGGAACCGTCCCAATCTCTAGAAGACCTTATAAGATGGCACCCTAGAACTAGCTGAACTTAAGAAACAACTCGATGAGTCCTTGCAAAAGGTTTCATCCGTCCTAGTTCATCTCCATGGGCTTGCCCGTCCTCTTCGTCAAGAAGAAGGATGATGCGGATCGGATGGTTGTAGATTACCGACACTGTCAATTTGGTCACTATCAAGAACAAGTATCCGCTCCCGGGATCAACGACACTGTATGATCAGCTCGCTGGATCCTCGATCTTTTCAAGATGGATTTGAGGTTGGGCTACCATCAAATCAAAATCAAAACGAGGGACATTCCTAAAACGGCCTTTGTTACTCGTTATGGCCAATCTGAGTACACCGTCATGTCTTCGGTTTAACCAATGCTCCAGCCACTTTCTCTCGGTTAATGAACTCAATCTTCATGGAGTATTTGGATAAATTAGTAGTGGTATACCTCGATGATATACTCATCTACTCCAGAATGAGGAAGAACATGCGAACACCTAAGGCTAGTATTGATGAAACTTGAGAGCACCGCCTTTATGCCAAATTCTCTAAGTGTGAATTCTGGTTGCGAAGTGACCTATCTAGGACATGTAATCTCTGGTAAGGGCATTCTGTCAATCCCGGCGAGTTCAAGCCGTCCTTGATTGGACTCCACTGAATCGGTCAAGCAAGTTCGGAGTTTCCTCGGTTTAGCGAGCTATTGCCGCCCGCTTCGATCGAGAATTTCTCTAAAGTTGCTAAACCTCTAACGAACTCCTCAAGAAAGATAAAAAGTTGAATGGGCGCCACGATGCGAGATCAGCTTTGAGGCGAAAAGGCGCTGACATCTGCTCCGTACTTGTTCCACAGATTTCTCTAAGGACTTTATTATCTATTGCGGCGCCTCGCGACAAGGACTAGGTTGCATACTCATGCAAGATCGTCATGTGATTGCCTCGCTTCTCGGCGATTCGTCCACATGAGGATAACTACCCCCCACGATCTAGAGCTTGCGGCGATGGTTCATGCACTCAAAACTGGCGACATTACCTTACGGGTAATCGTTGCGAAATCTACTTGATCACCAAAGTCTGAAATATATCTTCACCCAACGGTTTGAATCTCGAGGCAAAGGCGTTGGGTCGAGTTGATACAGATTTCGACTTAGGAATATCCTACACCCGAGCAAAGCCAATGTCATGGCTGGCGCACTAAGTCGCAAATCTTATTGTAACAATCTGATGTTACAACAAAGTCAACCAATTCTCCACGAGGAATTTACGTAAGCTTAATCTTCACATTGTTCCTCGAGTTCCTTTCCACCACTGGTGGCGAAACCTACCCTTACGGATCAGATCATCAAGGCACGGAAGGTAGATCAGGAATCTCCGGATCGGGAGAAACATCAAGAAAGGAGTGCTGATTGTTTCTCCATTGATGAACAGGTGTCGTGTTCTTTGGAGACCGTCTAGTGGTTCCCAAGGTGCGCAACCTGAGGCGATTGATCCTTAAGGAAGCTCATGACTCTCCTCTCACCATTCATCCCGGTAGTACTAAAATGTATCAAGACCTCGCGAGAGGTTTTGGTGGACTAGGATGAAGAGAAATCGCTCAATACATTGCTAAGCTGCGGCGTCGTCGTCGAGTTAAGCGAGCATCAACGACCTGCTGGTACCCTTCAACCTTTGGAAATTCCTGAATGGAAATGGGATAAAATCGGTATGGATTTCATTACGGGTTTCCCAGGACCAAGAGAGGAATAATGCTATCTTCGTTGTTGTTGATCGTCTTTCCAAAGTAGCCCACTTCCTACCTGTTAGTGAGAGTATAACCGCTAGCCAGCTAGCTGATTTGTACATCTCTCGAATAGTGTCTCTTCATGGTGTTCCATTAGAGATTAACTCCGACCGTGGAAGTCTCTTCACCTCTCGATTTTGGGAAAGTTTCCAAAGCGCTATGGGAACTCGTCTCTCCTTTAGCACCGCTTTCCATCCCCAATCAAGTGGTCAAGTAGAGCGAGTCAATCAAATCCTAGAGGATATGCTTGAGCTTCTGTCATCTCTTTCGGCATGAATTGGGAGAAATGCCTTCCATTCGCCAAGTTCGCTTATAACAATAGTTATCAAGCCAGCACAGGCAAAGCCCTTCGAAGTTCTTTATGGGACGGAAATGTGAGCGCCTCTTAACTGGTGAGAAACGGGAGAGACAACTCTTTGGCGGATATGATTCAGGAAGCGAAAAAGCGAGGTTCGCGTTATTCGTGAAAATTGAAAACAGCCCAATCTCGTCAAAAGAGCCAATATGACCGCAAGCATAAGCCTATGACTTATGAAATTGGCGAGAAGGCTTACCTTGGTTACTCCTTTAAAGGAACCCATCGATTGATATCAAAGGCAAGTTGGCTCCTCGTTACATTGGACCCTTCGCATTCTTGCCAAGCGAGGGAAGTTGCCTACCAATTGGAACTACCTCGCATCTTTCGAGTCCATGATGTCTTCCACGTTTCCCAACTCGAGCGTTGCTTCTCGGATCCTATCCGTGGAGTGGACCCAAGCAGCTTGATCTCCAAGATAACCTCACCTATCGAGAATATCCCGTTCGTATCCTCGATCAAGCCGGCGTACCACTCGGCGTCGGAATATCAAGTTTCTAAAGGTTCAATGGTCAAACCATTCCGAGCAAGAAGCAACTTGGGAAAGGGAGGATCGTCTTCGACTTGAGTATCCCACCTTTTTCGCAACAGATCCTAAATCTCGGGACGAGATTCTTTTGAGTGGGGTGAGTTGTCACATCCCAGTTAGACCATGCATTAGGGTGTGCATCATGTTTAAATTTCATTTGAATTTGAAATGGGGAAGGCGAGAAACCCGAACACCCCCTTAATTCAACTAGGGTTTACTAAAATTATTTCAATGAACCTGAAATGCCCTTCAAAATGCTCATCCTCTTTGCTTTGGTTCGAGAACCCATGTCAAAGGAGGTGTACCATTTTCTAGGTCATCTAAGGTTCTAGGATTAATCCACAAGTTTTGAACTTGAGCATTTTAAATTATATAAAATATTTTAAATGTTCAAAAATTGCCAAACCAAAATGTTTCATGTTGGGAATATTCCAACAAGTGACCAGGAGCATTTTGGTGATTTTTAAAACAGTTTTGGTATTTTTAAAAACCCCACAAAGTTGCAGAAATTAGAAAAAGATTAAAAAAGGAAAAACCCTTACGGCGCTTTGTGCGGCCCACCTGCTTGGCCCAGCCAGCAGCGCGCTTGTGGCTGCTTAGCTCGCTTGAGCGAGCAACACAATGCCGACAGCGAGCTCGAGGCGCGCCACGCTTGCTGGCCGCCGCCTGCCTCACCTCCTCGCCGCCCGCTGCTGGGCGGCCTCCACGTCGTCGCCCGACCCCTGGACCGCCATTCCCCCTGCCCCTCTCCCTCGCTCTCCCCTACGCCATGGCCGGCGCCACCGTCGCCCCCACCGTCGTCGTGCCGTAGCCACCGTCGTCCCAGCGCCACGAGACCTTGTCCGGCCAACCGCCGTCGTCGACTTACGTCGAACAAGCGAACCCCAAGCACTTGCTCGCCCGAAGCCCTGCGCCGACCTCGCCCGACTCCGCCACCGCGGAGATCCCCTTCGCCGTCGCCGCCGCATCGAGGCGTCCCGACCACGTCGTGCGGCTCTCTGAGACGCTGTGAGCCTGGCTACCTCCCCATCCTCTCCATTCTCTTCCTCGTGCACCACAACAAGCACACGTGCTCGCCCGAGAAAGCACCGCCCGCTTGAGCTCGTCGCCCGGCGAGCTCCGGCCCACCAACCACGCCACCATCTCCATCGCACTCACCACACCCCAGCAGGTCTGCCCATGCACTTCCGCACCTCGCCGAGCCCTCTAACCCCAAACCCGTCGTTGGCGAACCCCGCGGCCGCCTAACTCGTCGCCGGCGCCAACTCCGCCACCCGACCCCAACTAACCTCACCAATAGATGCGGGTTGCTCCTAGCTACCGTAGCTATCTTCTTGACTTCGTTTGGTGGCGGAATCTCAAACACACTCCCTCCGCCGTGTCGGGCTCGCGTGACTGAGTCGCTGAGGCGGCCGGCGTGGGCATTGACCACTTGTGGGCCGCGTTGACCCGACAGTCGCGACAAGCTGGGGCCCAGCCCTGCTAACTAAATAGGTTAGTTTAATTAAACTTTAGTTAAGTTAATTACCCTGACATGCGGGTCCCACTGGTCAGTTTGACCTGGACGACCCCGTTGACCCCTGACGTCACGCTGACCTCATCTTGGCGCATTAATTCAAATTCTGGATTTATTTTGATATAGTAAATTCGAATATAATTCAAATTTCAAATGCTTATAACTTTTATTCTATAACTCCAAATGCAAAGATTTATATATGAAAATTATCAGAAAAATACACTCTATCCATTGGTACAGGTTTCATGCATGTTAAAACAAGTTAACTATGCTGAATAACCAGAATAAGATATTGCACCATTAGGACTAACTCAAATGAGCTATCATTTGAATCCTTGATTCAAATGAGTTCATCCCTATTCTTTCAACTTGCATTAGGCCAACACACATCCATATTGCCATGTCATAGCATGCATCATATTGTTGCATATTGTCATGTGTGTTTACTTTCGGTGTGCTTTCATGATAGGTTACGCTTGAGGATAACCTCGACTACCCATCTGAAGGCGATATTCTACCCCAGTTCCATCGGGCAAGCAACTCATTGATCATTCGATACAAACCCATGTTCTCGCTTCTGCTCTCGTTTCTGCATTAAGACAACGCGATTCAACTGTTGTGTGCTGCGGTAGTTGAACCCACTTCCTTTGCATGACTGTCATTGCCACGGTAACTAGATGAAACCCACTAGTATGTGTAGGAGTTGATTGAGCCATGTTTGTGATTCCTACCATGCTATGCTTGCTATGCTTAGAGTTGTGTCAGTCGGCTCATCGGGATGATGAGCTGGAGTGAAAGGTTGTGTTGGTTCGAGAGTGAAAGTGTTGAACACGATTTGGTAAAGGTATCGATGAGAGGCCATGTAGGAGTACATGGTGGGTTGTTTCATTGAAGCCGAACTTAAGAACTGAGATCTGTGTTTGTGATCCATGAACTAGCTACTACCACGCATTGGGCCCGAAACCAATGGACCCTCTCGGCTTCTTAACCACCCTTGTTCTTAGTCAGGGAGTTGCAAGTAGTTTACGGTGTTTGTAGCATCTTTGGGGCCGCATAGCGCTGACCTTAGGGTGGGTTGTGTTGCGGTAGGCACCGTGTGTTGTGTACTGAGTGCCGTTTGGTATCTCGGGAACCCTGCACACATCGTTCGGGGCTGTATGGAAACCTCGGCGGACTCCTGCGGATGGAACCGAATAGGCGATAAACCTGGACTAGGGACTTGAGTGTTTAGGTAGGCTGTGGCCGACACCACGTTGGGCTTCCGCTTGAAGGTTGCAGTACATGTCGTGTAAGCGGCGATAAGTGGTGAGCGTGTGTGAAGAAGTACACCCTGCAGGGTTAAATATGATCTATTGAATAGCCGTGTCCACGGAGAAGGACTTCGGGTTACCTATATCAGTTCATAGACAAGTAAATGGATACTACTAAAAGCCTCAAGATAAGTGTGAGTATCGTGGATGGCCCTCTCGGGGATGACGAGAGGATCCACGGTGGAGTATTGTGATGGTGATTAGTGGACTCGTATGCGACAAATGCTTTACAAAGTGGTGTCACGTGGGATAGCTTAGCCAAGAGTCAAAGCTGGCTTGCTGCAAATAACTCCACTTCCTTCCTTGAGAATGTGCATGTATGATAGGATTACGTGGTAAGACTTCTTGAGTACCTTTGTACTCATGTTTGCCTAATTAATGTTTTGAGAGGACCATACTACCCCTCAGCGGATTCTATGTAGATATTGACTTGACGAGTGAACTAGCCACCCGGTGGCGATCTAAGACTTGTGAAGGGCCATTGTAGATAGAAAGGCTCCAACAAGCTTTCTTTCTTTCTAGAGTGCGTACTCAGACTAGTTTGCTTCGCATGTGCTTGTATGATTGTATGACTTGAGTGTTGGGTCATGTGACCCCTACTGTATGACTATGTTATGTATGGCTCCTTGGAGCCTCTTAAATAAAGTACTTGAGTTGTAGAGTTTTGTTGTGATGCCTTGTTGTATTTACTCATATCGGGCATATTGCGTGTATGATTGAAATGCTTGGTATGAGTGGGATCCGACAAACTAGTTGTTTATCCTTGGCAGCCTCTCATATGGGGAAATGTAGTCTCGTGCTACGGCGATAGTAGTCCGCTACTGCCGGTTCACGGAGTCCTGCTAGCCAGCACTCTGCTTGGACACTTGGTGGCGGCATGTGATTCATTTCGTTCCTATATCTGTCCCCGGGAAATGTCCTTGCGGTGATACTTGAGTCTGCCTAGCCGCTACAGCCGGGATACGGAGTCTGTTAGCCAGTGCTACAGCCCGAGTTCATCGTTGATGACCGACATGCTCGAAGTGATTCATGTATGCTGTCCCCATAGGTTAGTGCGCTTTGGGTTCACGACTAGCCATGTCGGCCGGGTTCTTTGTCATGTGGATGCTAGCGACACTATCATATACGTGAGCCAAAAGGCGCAAACGGTCCCGGGCCATGGTAAGGCGACACCCGTGGGAATACCGTGCGTGAGGCCGCAAAGTGATATGAGGTGTTACCAGCTAGGTCGATGTGACTTGGAATCGGGGTCCTGACAAAGGGTCATAGATTGAGGGTCAAGGTGCAGCATGTGGATCTGATAATGCTCGAGCACCGCGTTGAAGAAGGCGGAGAAGGGAGGAATCAGGCCGGCCTAGAGGGCATCAATGAAGATTGGGACTTCAGTGGCTGCCCGAGCCATGCGAGTGCGAGACGCAGGCCAAGCCACCGTCTCTCCCCTCTCGTTGACGCTAGAAGGAAGCATCGGACGCACCTTGTCCATGGCCTCGTCGTTGAGCACTCGGGATCGACCTAGCGCCGGCTCGACAGCCGGAGGAGCGCTTGACGGAGACAAGGGCTTCTTTCCCTTATCTGCTTGTTTTGGCGCCATGGCAACGAAGTGGCCAGAGGGCAGGTCGGATTGGAAAAGAGAAGCTGAGTCTTGAGGAAGCAGGGAGATTGGGGAAGCAGGGCGCAGGCGGCGGAGGAGTAACTGTGTAGGCTGCGGGGGCCGCATAGCCAGGTGGATTCAAAGGCATCGTGGGGAAGCGGAGACGCCCACGTCCAATCAACCGCCACGCGTCAGCCGAGGCCGCAGGCTTTGGGGCCCCGTAGCACTCCGTACTTGACCCTTGGCTTCACCGCGAAGCCAAGACCGAGCTCACCTTGGGCTCGGGGGCTACTGTCGGCATTCTGGGAACGGGAGTCCCCAGAATTACCTGCCTGCGGCCCACGACATGGCTAAGTTAGCGGGCCGTACGGCCCATCTGCATCAACAAGGCGCTCAAGACCCTAGCGAGGGGCCAAGCCTCGCGAGGGGGACGACGCAAGACCTCCTCAGGAGCGGCCACTCTAGGCGAGCTCATGAGGAGCGGATATATCAAGGCGGAGCAAACCTCACAAGGCTCTCGTGACATGAGCCATGACGATCGGCACCAGGCGGGCGCCAGCACGCGCAGCGTCGTTGTTTCCTCTTTGGTGCTAATGAAGCAGGCGCAGGCGAGGAGTACTAAGGCATCAGGCAAAGGTTGCCATATCGGTGCAACAAGACCAAGACCAGAAGGATGGCAGGACGGAGGTCATCGTGGAGCCCAAGACGGCGTCACCACCAGAGCCTTTCGCAGGTGAAGACCACTTTTGTCAGGAGAGCTTGTACTAGTTGTCCCCCTTCGAATTTGCCCGCCGTTGTTGGCTCCCTTCCCACTCAATATTTGGGGAGAGGACCAGGGTCTATATAAGTAGAGCTAGCCACCACACTAGGGGAGGGTTCTGATCCACAGAGGCATCTCACGCACACCAGTTCGTCAAGCCACAAGAACACCTCAACCTCCGGAGGCTGTTCTTCCCCTTGTACTGTTCATCATCAGCCCAAGAGGCAATCCACCACCACCACAATGGAGTAGGGTATTACACCACAACGGTGGCCTGAACCAGTATAAATCTCGTGTCTTTCTGTCTTGCGAGTTCGTCGAGTTTGTCCGCGAGATCTTATCGAGCTAGGGCGAGGATCGGTAGGAGGGAAAGACTTCGCGCGCACCCCAGAGTTTGAACCTTAAGGGTTTGCCTGAACCCCACATCCGACATAATAGTTAATAAGTTATAGGTTCAATAAACGCCCCTCCGGGCCCATGCTAGTTTCATTTCGATGCAGGAAGGAAAAGGGGAACATAACAAAAGCGGCGCTCGCCCCTGCAGCAGCCGACTGAGGCAGGACCTTGGCGACGTCCTGGGTCTAGTCGGACCCCTCCTCGCGCTTCACCGATGTGCGGCGACGAAACGACCCGCTACCACCTTCGAGGCGGGCACGGCGACATGGCGGCTGGTCAAAGCCGCCGATGCTGGAACTGTCGCTAAGGGAGGAGCCACCGTAGCCAGACGATGCGAGGTCGGCGGGCTCGCCCCCCACCTCGTCTCGGCCATCGCCAAGGCCGAGCACCTCCTCGCCATCGTTCACCTCAGGGCAGTATCCAGCACGACGATCGTCTTCCCCGAACACCCTCATGTAGAAGGTCGCATCATCGTCGAACGTGAAGTGGAGGGTGCACCGCCTGCCCAGGCCGCGGGCGCGAGCGAACGTCTGCCAGCCGCGGGCCAGAGCAATGTTGCCCGCGACGGAGACCTCGACCGCGACCCAAGAAGCCCGGCTGCAGCAACCGTCTGCCTGCAGCCAGAGCCCGCCTAGACTGGAGGCCGGCAGCTCGTCGGCAAAGAAGCGGAGGAGCTGGAGCCAGCTGCCGGCCGGAACCTCCGACCAGACAACGAATTCCGGCAGCACCTCTGACGCATGGAACTGCGGTAGGGGAGGCCCCGCAACCACAGCGCATCTCGTTTCAGCGACAGGACTACCGCGACCAGAGCGGCCCCTGCCACGCACTGCAGTGCCGCCTCGAGAGCCAGGGGCCTCAGCGGGGGTTGCGGCATGCTTGCGGGGACGACCACGTCTGTCGGTGTTCTCGGAACGGGGGTAACCAGACTTGCCTGCCTGCGGCCTGCGGCGTGGCTCAAGGGGTGGCCCAGCACGGCCCATCTTCATCAGCACAAGCTCAAGACCCGTGAGGGCCAAGCCTCATGGGCGGGCGACGAGGAAGTTCCTCGAGCACGACCTCGTCGAGGCTGGCTCACGAGGCGGAGAGATCAAAGGCGGGGTACCTCGCGAGGTGCCCATGGCGCAAGCCATGGCGACCAAAGGCGCCCGGTGAGCGCCAGCCAGCCAGATGTCCTCATTTCCTCTTTGGTGCAAAGGAGGCAAGCGCAGGCGAGAGCATCAAGGAAAGGCAACCATTTCGGTGTGACAAGACCAAGACCATCACAACGGAAGGAAGGAGGTCATCGTGGAGCCCAAGTCGGTGTCACCGTCAGAGCCTTTGACAGGCGAGGACCAACTTTAGTCGGGATAAGTGTACTAGATGTTCCCCTTCAAAATGGCCAATTGTTGGCGCCTTCCCGCTCAATATTTGGGAAGAGGCCCAGGGTCTCTGCCTATAAATAGGACTAGCCTCCCACAGGGTAGGGGGATCCTGCATGGAGAACAGAGCTAGAGATCAAGCAATCTAGAGAGAGAGCGACGAACTCCCTCGGCAGTTAAATCGCACCGGCCAAGAACAGACCCTCGCGAGGCTGTTCTCCCTTGTGTTGTTCATCATCAGCCTCTGAGGCAATCCACCACACCACACACTGGAGTAGGGTATTACACCACAATGGTGGCCCGAACCAGTATAAACCTTGTGTCCCTTGTGTTGCTCTTTGTGTAGTTTAGATCCTTGCGAGGTGATGAGGTGCAGGTAGGTAGGGGTGAGATCTCCGTGTGCACCCCAGAGTTCGATCCTAGAGGGTCTGCCGGAATCCGAAATCCGATATTTGGTGCGCCAGGTAGGGGTGCGCCGGAATCCGCCTTCTGCCGCTTCGCGCCCCGTCGCATCGTCATCATCATGTCCGGCGACCAGGCGGGCAACCATGATCCCTGGGTGGCATGGCCCTCCCACGCAGAGCCGCTCGCCCCGGGCGACCCCGTGCCCCAGGCAGCTCGCGGTCCGCAGGGCGCTGCGGGCAGCGAGCGGCGCGGTCGAGCAACGACAGCTCTCACGTCGCGGCGGCGCGGTCGGGTGGCGAGGGCCTCGAACCACGCCCGCGGCCACGGCGCCGTACACCCGGCAGGGTAAGCGAACTCAAGGGTCGTGCTCACGGTGGCCGAAGCTCTGCAATGCAGGCTCTTTGGAGGCGGCCGCGACGTCTTCTTTGGAGCGAGTGGCGGGCTCACAGGCCCGCTGCATCGGGGCTCACCCCTTCGCACCCAACTACCACCTCAGGTCAGGGTGGCCGCGGAGGCCCCACGCGCCGCGTAGCTCCAAGCGGACTCAAGGCCACTCCAGCGCCAGCAGACCATCGGCACCGGGCGGCAGCGGCGCTGCCTCCGCCCGGCCAGCAAAGAAGGACTCGCCATGGCCCACGGCCTCGGTGGGCCACAGCGCCACCCAGGTGGGCGCCTCAAGCGAGGCTGCGTGCACGCGAGCTGTGATGCAGCATTGGGATGGCGGCCCGGAGATCGTGCCCACATGATTGATCAAGGCACGCGCAGCAGGCGAACACGGCTCGCTCCTCGGCCCAAGCTGGGGGCAGGCGCCAAGTGAGCTCTTCCAGAGCCGGGAAAGCCCGTCGGCTGCGCCCGAAGCTTAGCGACTATCGGGTACCGCTAATTCCTCGAGGAGCAGGCATCGCTAACCATGAATCGCAGGAGGTACAGGTCGTCACAGTGACGGCTGCCCCAATCCCAGATTTCCTACCCCTCGGGAGGAGGGCGGGGGCTGCGGGAGAGGGGCGAGATCCAACATCACCACTGGCGTTGAGCAAAGCGTCCTCGGGAGGTAGGCCTTCTACGGGAGGCGCCTCGGGGCCTACCCGGCGAGAGGACCCGTGGTCGTCAGGGAACATGGCGACCGCTCTACCCCATCGGCGGTGTCCTCGGTCTCCGGCCGTTGTCGATGGCACTAGAGTGTGGCGCAAAGGCGGGGCCCTCGTCTGGCGATATGAAGCAAGGCGATACTGTGAAGAAGGCCTAGTGCTGTGGCTTCGCCACCCGTGACACTCTCACGTAATAATGAGTGGGGTTGTACATGCCACAGGTCTCGGGGCGCCGGCCTCGAGCCACGGGCTCCCTCCCGCTTGATGGCAGCACTTAGCTCCATCTTTGGTGAGAAGGCGTCCAAGACTAGACTAGGTGCCAGACGCGGCTTTTTTCTGCCTTTCTTGCCTTTCCCCTTGGCTGTCGCTTTTTCCCCCGTTTGGATTTATGTTGGATTTGAGCTTGCGATTTGCGTGTGTTCGGGGAAGGGGTGTTTAGTCTCGTTCGAGCAATCTCTCGCGTCCTGGTTACCACTCTGCCTCAGCTACATCCCCTCATGAGCCCCTCGCGAGCCGGGCCAGGCCTAGCATGCGTACGGACCGGACCGCCATCACCGCGCCCTCTCAGGAGGTTCTCATCACAGGTTCAGTGGGCTCGTTCTGGGAGCACACGGAGCGCCACAGCCCTCCGCAGGCTATCTCGGGGCCCACGCGGGTCGAAGGTAAACAAGCCAGCCAACTCGTCGCAAGGACAGCCACTTGCCGCAGGCGTACGTGTGATATCGCATCTACTAATACGTTAACTGCAAGTTTTTACACGAGGGGCTCCCCCTCCCAAAATGCTCTGACAACCTTCAGGGCCAAGCCCGAACTCTACCTGCGCAGGATAAGAAAACAGGAGCAGCACGCAGTCAATTGGATAAATCCCCCAACGCATCCTCGAGTTCACCTCATGAATCGTCGCTGGCGTCGCTGGCCTCGCCATCGCCCTCTGCGTCGCCGTGAGCGGCGTCAGGGCCGTTCACCACACCGCCTTCATCAGCGGCCACAACCATGTCGTCGTCGTCAGTAGCGAAGGCTCTGACGAGGGCATCCACGTTGTCTTCCACCCAATGCGCCAGGTCGTCCTGGACAGCCTGGGGTACTGGGGCAATGGCGGCAACAAAGTCGAAGTTGGGGTCCATGTCCCGAAGATGGCTGAAGACGTGAGAAAAGGCACGCCCGAGCAGGGCGCGACTCCTCTCCTCCACCAACCTGTTGGCTCTACCCGACCGCACCTCCAGCTGCGTCAGCACGTCAGTGAAGAACTGAAGGTTACTAGCATAGTTAACTGCATGAGGCTCGCCAACGGCCGCCTCGCAGATGTTTCCCAAGGCCGTGTTAGCTCTTTCCCGGAGCGTGCGGAGCTTAGGGCCATGCTCGTGCTCCAGGATCTGCCGCTGGCGCATCTCATCCTCGTTCCGCCACGCAACAGCCTCAGCCACGTTCACCCGCTGACGTGGAAGAAGCGCCTCGGTGCGGGAGGAAGTCAGCTCCTCCTGCGCCACGCCAAGGGTGGCCCGGGAAGCGTTGGCCCGCCGCGTCACTTCATCCAGCCTGTCCCTCAGGGCGGCGGTCCTGCCTTCCGCTTCGGCCCTGATCAACCCCAGCCTCTCCTCGAACTCGCGCTCGAGGTTCAAGCGGGCCGTCGCCACCCGGCGACCAACCTCTTCCAGGACTCGGGCCTCCCGCGCGGTGACATTATCCTCCGCCTCCGTCACCAAGCGCTCCCTCGTCTCCAGCTGCTCAAGATCGCGGGCGCGCTCGGCAGCTTCCAGCGTCAGTGCCTCCTCGCGTCTCTGGAGCTTCGCCTGGTGGACCAAAGCCCCCTTCATCGACTCTAGGGCCATCTCACGCAGCTCCACCTACTGCTCAAGGGAATTGCTCCAGGCCTGGAGCTTCCGCACCCGCTCCCCCGCCGCCTCACGCCGCCGGTCAGCCTCCCGGGCCTCCTCGACGGCCCGGGAATGGGCCTCCCGTGAGGCCGCCAGCGACACCTCCACTTTCTCATTGTCGAGGTCACGCTGGTGGCGCGCAAGGGAAATGGCCACCTTCAGCTTGCGCCCCTCTTCAGCTAGGCGCCGCCCTCAACTTCAAGGCGCGCGTCTTCGTCAGCGAGCTCTGCACCAAGCTGGCTCACTGCTTTAGCCGCCCTCTGGAAAAACCCTTGGCGAAGGGCACGGCGCTCCCGAGCGCGCTCGAGCACGTCTTCCGCGTCATCATCCGCCCTATGTGTGCGTGGGGGGCCACGAATTAGCACTCCCCCTCTGGGAAGGGGGCTGGGGGCTGGCGCCCTCGCGATGGCCGGGCACGCCTCGCCAGAAGCCCGGCCTAGAGCCGGCATGTCCACAACCAGTCGAGGAGCCCAAGGCAGGCTAGCTATACCCCGGGAAGGCTCGTGAAGGAGGGTCGCGAGGTGCGCAGAACCATGATGCGCCACAGGATGGCTCACATCTCCGACCGGCCTCACCACGAGGGCAGTGCTTGATCTCGGAGCGCTTGGAGACGGTGAAGAGGGCGAGGCCTAGGGGGATGGCTCCTCAGCCATCTCCGCGAGCTCGGCAGGAAGGGCCCTGCGGAGCGAGGATCAGCCGGAGCAATGGGAAATAAGGAACTAGGAAAGGAGAAGGCTTACTCATCAATGGCGAAATACTTCCTGCACTTCAGCAGGCGGCAAGGGTAATCATCACCCAAGGCCTCCCTTCTCTTCCGGAGAGCCTCGAAGTCCACGCGGAAGTGGCCCAGGAGCTCAACGCAGGGGTCAGCCTGTGGCAAGGAAGAAGCACCAAGGTGACCAGCGTCAGGGGGGTCGTCCTGGCGCACGCCGCCGGTCGCCCCACCAAGAAGGGTGGCCGGGGCCTCAGGGGCCTCGGCCACGGGAGCCGCGGGCCGCGGCTCAGTGCCTTCAGCCGCAGCAGTGCGGGCCTCAGGAGCTGCCACCTCAGGAGTGCCGCCTGGCATCGTCATCCCGGCGGAGGCCCCCTCAGCCTCCGGTGGCCCTTGCCGCCCTGCTCCACCACTCGAGGAAGGACCACCGTGGGCAACTGGAAGGGCAGTCACCACAACTGGGTTCTCGCGAGGTTCCATGAGGCCTGCGGGGTGCAGCCCCCATTCGTCAAAGCTGGGCATCTGCTTCACGAAGTCACCCTGTTCGAGCAAAGTTCTGTGAGCACCCCTTGCGGATCTGCCGGGAAGGTCCCGATTAGGATCTGAGAACCTTCCTCGGCACTTCAGGCGTCAGGTCCTCCTCCTGGAGCCTCATGCGGTCCTCACGCCCGCCGAAGGCCCACATCCGGCGGGAATGGCGCTGGAGAGGGGCAATGCGGCATAGGATGAACTCATTCACCACCTTGGGAGCCGTCACGCCGAGCGCTCTCAATTACACGAAGCGATGCCAGACGAAGACGAGCCGGGGGCTCGTGAGCGCCTCCTGGCCCCAACCCGAATTGGGGACAACGGGCAAGGTTGGCTCCAAAAGCAGGGGGTTGGGCACCCCAACATCCACATACAGCCATCGCTCGCGGAACCCAGACGCGGGCGGAGGAAGGTTGAAATCAATCCCTGAAGCCGCTGTTTCTGGTGCGGCAATGAAGCTCACGCACCCCGAGCATTGGGTGGGGTGGATGAGGCACAAAGAGAAGAAGTGGCGCATCCAGGCAACTAAAGGAGGGATGCCCATCATCGCTTCACAGACAAAGGCGAAAACAGCAAGAAGAGTAATGGATTCAGGACCCAAATGCATCATATGGATCTGGTAATGGGAAAGCACAGCATTGAAGAAATTGGAAAAGGGGGGAACCAGTCCCGCCCATAGGGCATCGAATGCAGGACCTCGGTGACTATTACATCAATGGAGAAGTGAGGCGGGCAGACCATCGTCCTCCCTTTTCGTTGAAGATAGTGGCGAGGAAGAGATGACCTTTTCAAGCCTTCTCGGTTGAGTATGATCGACCGATCGGCAATGAGGAGCCGTCGGCTGACAGCGGGCGGAGGCACATGCTTTTCCCTTTCCCTTCTTCGTCGGAGCCATGGCGGCAGGAAGGGGAGCATTGAAGTGGATTAGAAGCGAGGTGGAGCTCGAGAGGAGGAGGGCAGGAAGCGATCGGCGGCGAAAAGAGGATGTTGTGTGCAACCATGGGTCCGCCTAATGGGCGCAAAATAAGGGCGTGGGGGAACAGGGGCGGCGATGTCAATCAACCGCCATGCGGCACCGAGGGCCGCAGGCTGTTAGGGCCATGGCGCGCCGACTTGCCTTGCCGCTTCTCGCTAAGCCAAGTCCAGGCGCCTTGGGCCGGGGGCTCTTGTCGGCGTTATGGGAGCAGGGGTACCCAGACTTGCACTGCGGCCTGCGGCGTGGCTCAAGGGGTGGCCCAGCACGGACCATCTTCATCAGCACAAGCTCAAGACCCTCGCGTGGGGCCAAGCCTCGCGGGGCGGACGACAGGAAGCTTCCTCAGGCACGACCTCATCAGGCTGGCTCGCGAGGAGGCGGAGAGATCAAGGCGGGGTACCTCGCGAGGTGCCCATGACGCAAGCCATGACGACCAAGGGCGCCAGGCGGGCGCCAGCCCGCACAGTGTCCTCATTTCCTCTTTGGTGCAAAGGAGGCAAGCGCAGGCGAGAGCATCAAGCAAAGGCAACCATTTCGGTGCAACAAGACCAAGACCATCCTGCGGCAGGAAGGAGGTCATCGTGGAGCCCAAGCCGGCGTCACCGTCAGAGCCTTTGACAGGCGAGGACCAACTTTAATCAGGATAAGTGTACTAGATGTTCCTCTTCAAAATGGCCAATTGTTGGCGCCCTTCCCGCTCAATATTTGGGAAGAGGCCCAGGGCCTCTGCATATAAATAGGACTAGCCTCCCACAGGGAAGGGGGATCCGGCATGGAGAACAGAGCTAGAGATCAAGAAATCTAGAGAGAGAGAGAGAGCGACCGAACTCCCCTCAGCAGTTCGTCGCACCGGCCAAGAATAGACCCTCGCAAGGCTGTTCTCCCTTGTATTGTTCATCATCAGCCCCTGAGGCAATCCACCACACCACACACTGGAGTAGGGTATTACACCACAATGGTGGCCCGAACCAGTATAAACCTTGTGTCCCTTGTGTTGCTCTTTGTGTATTTTAGATCCTAGCAAGGCGACGAGGTGCAGGTAGGTAGGGGGTGAGATCTCCGCGTGCACCCCAGAGTTTGAACCTAGAGGGTCTGCTGGAACCCGACATCCAACAACGTCCTCGCCTTGGCGCCGGGGAGCCAAGTCCCTCCTGAGAGGCCTTGCCTTTCTCCGTGGCGAAGAACCTCTTCGACGGTGCCATTGCTGCTAGCGGTGGAGCAAGGAGGAAGAAGCGAGTGAACCAAGGAAGAGATGGGCGACGGGGGCTCTGCCCCCCTCCCCATTTATAGCGGAAGAAGGCCAACCGGCGCCTCCCACGATCACAGGTAATGATGGTTTTCCTTGCATGTCGCAGGGACTTGTCAAGTCGGGCAGTTGCCGAGGCAGCGTGGGGAAGTGGAGACGCCCACGTCCAATCAACCACCATGCGTCAATAGAGGACGCATGCTTTTGGGGCCCGCGGCACTCCGTACTTGACCCTTGGCTTCGCCGTGAAGCTAAGCCCGAGCGCGCCTTGGGCCCGGGGGCTACTGTCGGCGTTCTGGGCACGGGGGTCCCCAGACTTGCCTGCCTGCGGCCCACGGCATGGCTATGCTAGCAGGCCTATACGGCCCACCTTCATCAACAAGGCATTCAAGACCCTTGCGAGGGGCCAAGCCTCGCGAGGCGGACGATGCAAGACCTCCTCAGGGGCGTCTTCTCCAGGCAGGCTCACGAGGAGCGGAGGTATCAAGGCGGGGCAAACCTCGCGAGGCCCTCGTGACGTGAGCCATGACGATCGACAGCAGGCGGGCGCCAGGCGGGTGCCAGCACACGTAACGTCCTTGTTTCCCCTTTGGTGCTAGGGAAGCAGGCGCAGACGCGGAATACCGAGGCATCAGGCAAAGGTTTCCATATTGGTGCAATGAGACCAAGACCAGCAAGCCAGTAGGATGGAGGTCACCATGGAGCCCAAGACAGCGTCATCGCCAGAGCCTTTTGCAGGCGAAGACCACTTTTGTTAGGATAGCTTGTACTAGCTGTCCCCTTCCAAATTGCCCGCCGTTGTTGGCTCCCTTCCCGCTCAATATTTGGGGAGAGGACCAGGGCCTATATAAGTAGAACTAGCCACGACAGTAGGGGCATCTCATCTTGATCTGAGCTAGCCTCGGGCCAATCCTTAGCCACACACCGAACACAAGAACACCTCAACCTCAGGAGGCTCTTTCTTCCCCTTGTACTGTTCATCATCAGCCCAATAGGCAATCCACCACCACACACTGGAGTAGGGTATTACACCACAACAGTGGTCCGAACCAGTATAAATCTCGTGTCTTTCTGTGTTGCGAGTTCATTGAGTTCGTCCGCGAGATCTTAGCGAGCTAGGGCGTAGATCGGAAGGAGGGAAAGGACTTCGCACGCACCCTAGAATTCAAACCTTATAGGTTTTGCCAGAACCCCACATCCGACAGACCCCCTCACCGAGCCACTCCCCACCTGAAGCCCCAAACGTCCTCACCGAGCTCGTCTTAAACCTCCCGACGGCGAGATCGACTTCGCCGCCCCGCCAACTCTAATCCTTCCCCGAGCCCGTTTCGACGCCCTCTGCATTCCCCGTGAGCCCCTTTTCCTTTCCCCTCCTCTCTCGTGCTTGCGCTCGTCCCCTAGCTCCATTTCCCATCGTGGTCGAGAGCATCTCGCTGCCAGCCATGGCATAGCCGTGGCCACAGCCGCGCAAGCTCACAACGGAGCGCGTCACCGTGCTCAGGAAGCCCTAGGAGCCTAACGCACACACTCAATGTTGGAGTAAACCACGTTAGGTGCGTGTGTGTGTGGCGTGGTGGTGTGAGTTAGTTAGCCGACGTTGTGAATGGATAACTCACCAAGTTAGTTAGCTACAGCCAGGTCGTGTGGCCGTTCGAGGAGCTGCACAATCGCTGGATGACCATGCATGTAGGACTTGATTAGTTGGTTCGTGGGTGAGCCGGCCGTGCTAGTGGTGGCCGGGTCTTGTGTATATGGGCAACGGAAACTTGGGTGCTACGCTCCTATGAGACTACAAATCCACAGGCACAAGTGTGTGTTTGGAAGAGAGTTTGGTGTTCTTGGAATAGCAACGGGGCTGTGTGTGCACCCGGGTGAAACTCCAGTGTATTGTGCTCCTCCATCTTCCACCTTCGTTTGTCAGAGAGAGAGAGAGAGAGAGAGAGAGAGAGCATGAGGGAGGTGCAGAGAAAGAGTGCAAGAGGAAGGCCACGGCAGCAACAAGAGCTGGTTCGTCTTGGGCGTCGTTCTCCTTGCCGGTAGCGTGCAGGCAGTGGCGGTGTTCGTCGGCGACTGCACGATGCTCCGGGCCGTGTGTCGGTCTATGGAGGTGTGTGGCGCGGCGAGGAGGCCGCGGTGGCTGCGCCGGCACGGTGAGGAGGCCGCGAAGGACCTGCGTGGTGGCGGCTTCAACGATTCACAGCGGCATGGCGGCATGGAGGTGCTGAACTGCGGTCGAGGCCGCAGCGGTGCAGGGCAATAAGCCGTGGCAGCAAGCCGGGCGCGACCGGTGCATTTTATGGGTGCGCACTGGACGCGTCGGGCGTGTCGGGACCGCGGGTGTGCTATGTCTTGAGCTTGCGTTAGTTTTCCCCGTAGAGGAGAGGATGATGTAGCACAGTAGCGTAAGTATTTCCCTCAGTTTTTGAGAACCAAGGTATCAATCCAGTAGGAGGCCACGCGCAAGTCCCTCGTACCTGCACAAAATGATAGCTACTCGCAACCAACACGATTAGGGGTTGTCAATCCCTTCATGGTCACTTACGAGAGTGAGATCTGATAGAGATAATATTTTTGGTATTTTTGGTATAAAGATGCAAAGTAAAAAGTAAAAGCAAAGTAAAAACAAAGCAAGTAAACAAAGTGATGGAGATTGATATGATGAGAATAGACCCGGGGGCCATAGGTTCCACTAGTGGCTTCTCTCAAGAACATAGATATTCTATGGTGGGTGAACAAATTATTGTTGAGCAATTGACAGAATTGAGCATAGTTATGAGGTTATCTAGGTATGATCATGTATATAGGCATCACGTCTGGGACAAGTAGATCGAAGCGATTCTGCATATACTACTATTACTCCACTCATCGACCGCTATCCAGCATGCATCTAGAGTATTAAGTTAAAAACAGAGTAACGCCTTAAGAAAGATGACATGATGTAGAGGAATAAATTCATGCAATATGATAAATACCCCATCTTGTTATCCTCGACGGCAACAATACAATACGTGCCTTGCAACCCTTTCTGTCACTAGGTAAGGGCACCACAAGATTGAACCCAAACCTAAGCACTTCTCCCATTGAAAGAACTACCAATCTAGTTGGCCAATCCAAACGGATAATTCGAAGAGACTTGCAAAGATAACTCAATCCTACATAAAAGAATTCAGAGAAGAATCAAATATTTTCCATAGATAAGCTGGATCATAAACCCACAATTCATCGGTCTCAACAAACACACCGCAAAAAGAAGATTACATCGAATATGTCACACCCTGATTTTCATGCCACAACACCTAAGCTAATATATCATGATAAAGTGTGGTTTGACAAAAACTTTTGCATTATTTGACTTTTTATTTGAGTTGGTTTTCTCTCTGTGTTTTCAAGTGCTCTTAAAAGTCAACATAGCTTCACCTTATATACATCATCTCCTTGCCCCCAAACTTCTGACCAATGATCATGCCATGTGTATAAAGGAATATAGTATTTTCTTACAAAAATAATTTGGCCAAAAAGGTTTTTTTTAATTAGTTTTTCCAAAAACCCCTGAATTGAGGCCTGCACTGCAAGTACTTGATTTGGGGTATGAAAAATATTTCAAAGAGTATATTTGAAACCTATTAGATATAGGATTCCCATAAACCACAAAAATATAATTTTAAAAGTTATTTCCCATTTTATTTAAAAGCTTTTTCTTAAGGCCAGAAATGGTCTTTAATAGGGAAAATTATTTTATTATTTTAAAAATATTTGACAAAAACCTAGGGAAACTCAGAGGACATATATTGTTCATATATAAGAGTTTCAACACATGGTCATGATCAAAATATTGGTCAAATCCCTCAAAAACCCTTTCTAGATATTTCAAGCTTTTGAAATATTTACAAAGGAAATATTATCCAAAAATTCCAAGAAAATTCTAGCATGTCACATATGACATGTTTGATGATATTGACAAGTATCATGTCATGGAGAATAGTATAGCCCCATGAAATCCCCTCAAAACCACTTATGTCCATTTTGAAGTTTGAGCAACTTTACATTGCCAAACATGTCCAAATGCTCCCAAATCTCGTGTACATGCTCAAATGGTCTAATCATTCATCTAGACCAAATGGCACATGTTGGAGAAAATGTTATATTGATCAAAGTGCCCCAAAACCCTCTCAGACCAGAATCAAATTTGAACAACTTTGTACTACCAACCATCTCTCCTTGACCCCAACTTTTATGAGCATGATCACATGACCAAATGAGGCCACCACACCAAGAGGTGCATCAAGGAGAAGTGATTCACTCAACTGGATCTGCACAAGTTCATTTCTGCTAATTTCTAGGGTTTACAAAAGTTGCATTGGCAACTTTGCCCAAATGGACTAAACCTTGGTGCAACCTATTATTATCTCATGCCATTTGACCCTGTCAAGCCTCATGACAAGAGGAGTTCATCTTATTGCCCAAACCAGCAACAAACACCTTCTGCCATTTTACTAAAACCCCTGTTTTGACCACTTCCACTCTTCTCCATGGCCCCAACTTTTTACCACAGCCCCTCCTAGTTCCCCTCTAGCACCTGGATGCTTTTCTTCCCGAGGAAGCAATGATGAAGGAGGGGAGAACCCCATTTTTCTTCTCTGGACAACAGATTCCACCCTCTCTCTCAGCTTCCTTCTCTCCCCTCAGCTTTCCAGAGCATCCAAGGCTCTCCCCAGCTTTTGCCCACACCCCCTGCAGCCTCCAGACACTAGTGGGCCTTGACGCGAGAAAACCCATGGATGCCGGCCAAAGTCGTGCTCTGGGCGCTGGCAGGCACCCGACAAATCACGTCTCCGGCCACCTCGATCCTCCCCAGCGCGATCGATGCCCCTCGACGTCCGCTCCACGCCAGCAGGCCGCCCACTTGCTCCCGCGCCCTCCTCCCTTTCCTGCAGCTCGCGCCAGAGCACCGCCCCGCTCGGCCACTGGCTGCGCCGCTCCTGTGGCCCGCCCGCAGCTCGTCCCGCTCCTCCTATCTCCCCTGGCACCCTACACCACTGCCACGA
The DNA here is from genome assembly GCA_021605205.1 of Aegilops longissima. NCBI lineage: Eukaryota > Viridiplantae > Streptophyta > Magnoliopsida > Poales > Poaceae > Aegilops > Aegilops longissima. The sequence continues at coordinate 275,157,776 of CM038681.1, forward strand.
ACACCCCCGAGCCCTCCATTCCCTCTCTAACGGCCACCCGAGCCAATCCCGTAGGCACCCGTAGGCCGCGCCTATGGTGGACCTCGGCCAGCCTACAAAAGGCGACCCCGAGCCTCTCTCTCGCTCCCTGTCGCTCCCCTACACCCCTAATCTACCTCCCGACCCGTCCATTCAACCCCAGGGAGGCCCGAGCTCGAGATTGAGCTCGAGCTCCGCCGCCTCGGGTCGTTGACGTCCACGCGGTACATGCCTCCTCCGCCCTTGTTCTCTCTCGATCTGGAACCGCAAGGCGTCACTGACCCTTTCCCCTCCCTTTCCCACTCTTTTTGCAGCCGGGAACGGCCGGAACCATCGACGCCCGAGGCACCTCCGCCGCGTGACCTCGTCGCCGGTGAACCAGGCTGCTCCGGCGACCATCTCCACCGCCACCCGAACGGCGACATCCCCCCGAGTCCAACGGTACCACCCACGCATCCCCCCGTGCCCTATATCGTCGCCGGCGAGCTCGCCGTCGCCTCTGGACGGAGGTAGACGACGACGGCCGTGGGCCCTGTCCGTTAGCCTCACGCCCTGACGGGTGGGACCCACCCGTCAGGTTTAAAAAACGCACGCGCGCGCACCGGTTCGCCCGTCGGCTGAAGGCGTACTCCGCCTTTACGCCTTCGACGTGGCGGCCTCATGTGGCGATTTTCCCTGGGCCTGCTACTCAGAGCCTTTTCGGCCCGATGCACAAAGGCCATTTTCCTTTTATTTTCTGTTAAACTTACAAAAATTCCTCTGGACTAAATATTAATCCAAATGAAATAATTCCATTTCCTAAATTCTGGTAAAAATCCCACCTATTTAATGGTGCAACTTTCATTCAAATCCAACAACCTTTTCTTCATAGTGAATATTTAAATGTGATTTTAAGCATTTAAATATACCTTTGTAAATCCATTCCTCCTGTTATGCCACTCCAAATCCGAAACTAAGAATTTTTCCCTTCCTAGTTTTCCTCCTAGTATTTTACAAAAATAAGTTGACATTTTTCTGAGCACTTTGACTTTTCTGTTTTTATTATTGTCTTATTTTTCCGTTCTTTTCTTGCGACGTTTAGATCCCGTATTTGATGAAGTAGCTGAAGAAGAAGGAGGAGAAGGATTTGAAGACCTTGAAGAACAAGCTAATCAAGGCAAGCAGCCCTTTGACCATGACACCCCTCTTGTTCATCGGAACCCTTTTTCCGATTGCATGATGATGAAATATGACGGTGGTAAACTTGTTGTGAACCACCACATGATGCATACCCTACTCATGACCTTACCTTGTTCATGATTGCATTTTCAAGAGACTATTTGATGCATAATGATGCATGTGTACCATGAACTCTTCATGGTTACATCCTTTCAAAAACCCCATCGGGTGCCCGTAATGCCCTTGGGAGATGTTGATCTAAGGTCACCACTTGAGGAAGAAGTGGTGTACCGGAGAGAGATTTGTGTGTGTGTGTGTGTAAAATGATGGATTAGATTTATGTGTGATTACCGTCCCAACCAAACATGTGCAACCACTCTACCCCTTTATGGGACGGGGCAAACATGGTGCACACATTACTAGTGACGGGGGTGACTTGAGGTCACTCTCAGGACGGGGTCGTGCTTGGATAGGCGGCCATGACTGTTTTCACAGGGCACCGGACACACCGTTGGTCCCTTTGTGTATGAGTGATATTGTGAAAACGGCAGAGTCCCACGATCTTTTACTTATACACGGGGGTCGTGTATCAATGAGTGGACCCTATGTTAGTGTCGTCTAGGGAAAGGTAATGATCGGGCGCTTCCCCCGAGTACTTGAGGTACTGCGGGCTCATGGATGACACGAAAGCTTCCCGGATCTTGTGGGTAAAGTGCGCAACCTCTGCAGAGTGTCAAACTATTCAAATAGCCGTGTCCACGGTCATGGACAGTTGGGAGGTGCTACTTAAACTATGTCCAGAAACTTTACAATCTCGGTGCATGTGTGTGTGGAAGAGAACTATTTGTGTCAAGGTGGTGACTTGACATGTTGAAAGACATGGCATAGATTCAAATTCTATTTATGTTGATATATGTAACCTATTCTCAAGGTTACCCAAGTTCATTGGTGCATATCTCACGAGTTGATAGGACACCCCAACTAGCTTGAAGCTAGGTTGCTTACTTGTTGTACAACTGCATTGTCACTTTGAACCAAATCATGGGTTGCTTGCGAGTACATTCAAAGTACTCATTGGCTTGCCACTGGTTATTTAATTGGCCAGGCATGGAAGAGCAGGAGTTCGAAGAAGAGTTCTTTGGAGATGATCATGCGAACTAGGACGTTTCCCAGTCAGAATGCCTGTAGGGTTAAGGCAGATGGCATAGGTTCTACTTATCGACGAAGATTTCCGCTGCTTAAGTTTATTTGGTATTCATCCCTTGTGGCTTTATCTATGTAAGACTTGACCATAATGGTCATAATTTGTGTAAGACGGTATGTATGGATGTAAGACTCTTGTTATTCAGCTTCTGTGTGTTCAGTGAGCATTGATCTCTAGGATCACTGTACACGTGCATTCGGTGATCACGACTTATGAGTCGGGGTCCCCACAGAGCTGGTATCAGAGCTAGGTTGACTGTAGGAAGCCTTAGTTAGCATGGACGTTAGTTAGTCTGAGACCATCTAAACTTCTCTTCTTTTCTAAAGCTTACCCAACCCAAAATATATTTCCCTTATTGACCTCTCCTATTCAACTTTTGTATATGGACGTCGCCCCCTTGAGACTCCTTATGACAGTATTTCCATCACTCCTAAGAGATTGCCTCCAACAATGCCACTATCCCTTGCTGCCCATATACACCCTGCACGAACTAGAAAATGATGTGTTCGAGAAGGAATTCTATGCCAAGGTTTTTGTGCCTGCCAAGACCTCACCTTAGGGGTGGTTCTTCGTTGGACCACCTATTCCAACAAGAGACCTAGCCATTCAGCAAGTGGCATACGAAGCACTCCTCCGTCATCAAGATCTCCTTCCAGAAATGAAAGAAGAACATGCCACCCGCTACCTACTTGGCAAGAGCGGATTTGGAGCACCGACTCAAGTGATGATTTCCCCAGAAGACGAGGATCCAACCCTCAAGTACCAGATCCGTTTCGTCAACGCAGGAGACTACCTTCTACGCCACCTTACCGAAGCATTTCTCAAGGCTCGCCAAGATCTCCTTCATACGCACCTCCTTTGCTGGAGAAGAAGAAGGTGGTCGAGCAAGAACAGCAAATCACTGCCCTAGAAGCCCACATTTTTAATCAGGGGCAGCAAATCAAGGAACTTCAGAAAGCTCGCAACCAAACCCCACGCAAAAGGCATAGGAATGGATTTCCATATCCGCCGCATAGAGGATCATCGTCAGGACCCCAACGACAATACCCAAGACTGAATAGCAACCCTTTTGCTTCCGTCACATGTCACGGGTGTGGTGAACTCGGGCATATTAATAGGATGTGTCCCAACAAGCAGCCGACTGTCGCATGTCCATTGGCACCCAGGAGAGCCTAGAAGCTGAAGACCGAACGCCTATCTCTCAAAGTGATGAAGAAAGCACGACTACTGAATCCGAGCACCCCTAGGGTAGGATGAGTCGTGTACCCCCTATGCGCGGTCGAGTCCATATGATGGTTCAAATGAAACCATGTTGAGTGTTTCTTATTCTTATCTGTTTGTGTTTTGATATAAGTTGCACTTTTGCCTTAGGCATCATGTATGCGACTATATCACCTATCTTATCTTAATGAAATTGTGTGTGTCCTTTTGGCACATGTTTGTTGCACCTGCACTATATAACCCCCTTTAAGAATTCCCCCCATCTATGATGCTTTCCCCTCTCACCTCTCTCATCAACCAAAGACCAGCAAGACAAGAGGCACCAAGGATTCCACCTTGGCGACCAACTAGCACTTTAGACTTTTGCTACAACCTCCTCGACCAAGTGCAGCCCTTTAGAGTTATGGTTGCCCCTCAAGATTAGAGACCCATTCCTAGACCCTTCAAGACTTCATAAGATACCCCATCTCGAGTCCTTAACCATGTTCTTAACCCACAAAATTGCAAGAGAACCTGTTAAGCCTCTGTAACCTTGCACAACACTGGGTTCATTATGGAACTAGTGGACATAGTGAACGAGCACATTATCATCCTAAGATAGCACCAAAGCTGACGATGCCATAGGAGAGACCAATTTGGGGATATAGGAATAGAGGACAAATGACTTGATGAGTTCATATCAGAGGCCTTGAGGAATTGAATGTGGCTCATTGGTGGATTATGAGGCTTTGATGTTGGTAGATGAACTTGGTGGGATCATGAGTATAGATTAGCATAGATTTCATTACCCCTGAGTAAATTGGATTTAGTAGGATAATTGTGTTCGCAAGCTGGAATTCTTGGAAGTATTTGGATTTGTCTTAGCCAGGGGATATTCATAGGAGATAGTTGACATTACGATAATGACTTGGGGAAAGTATGGAAACTCTCGCGGGACATGAGACTTGGATTAAATAGGTTACCCTAGTGGAGTATGGATGCAGAGTAATTTTACATGGTTCAGAGTAAATTGGATTTAGACTGATGATCTTGATCATGATACCATGTTTCTCGGTGGACCATAAACTAGGAGATTGGAGTAATTGTCAGAGTTTATTTAGGGATCTATATATGCTTGACCTTGGAGTTTACATGACCATGATAATGGGAATTGGTGGATTGACTATAGTAGAGATAGCTCTTTCAAATATTTGGGGATTATAGGACATTAGAAGATTGTGTGAAACACCATAGACATTGGATTTGTAGTGGTTAATGGAAGTTAATGGGCTGTGGGAGTTGACTCATAGGAAGGAAACAAGATCTTAGAGTGGCTTACGACGTGTTTCCTTAGGATAGCCATGCATATGAGTTTGGGTATGGTTGAAATGTATGATTTTGTTAGACCCCCTCTCGGGAGCCATGAGGATATAAATAACATGAGTGATGATTGGAGTTGACCTATACGAGGCGATTCTTTTGGTAATATGATGTGGAGACTAGGTAGAACTATTGGCACCTCAGAAACTGTGCTTAAGGATGAGATGATAAGCGTTCACCCGCACACTAGAATCCTTGAAACTCTTGAGCCCCACCAAACCACAACATGGACGGATCATGACCATGGGCTTTGGCTCTAGGACGAGAAGACCTTTGCCAATGCTCAATCTAGACCACCACTAATACCCCAGCCTACTTTGCGTACCCCATAGACTTCATGGAGTGCTTAGACAAGATAGTTGTCATCATCATTTGGTGACCTACTTGTCCACCCGAAGACGGAAGAAGAGCCGTTCAGCTAGTTAAGGAACATTTGAAGACCGCCATGCCAAGGAGGAAGAACTACACCCACCACCATCCTCAAGAAGTGAACTTTCTCGTCGAAGACCAGGTGTATCTGCAAGCCACTCCTCTCCAAGGAACCAAGCATTTCCATGCCAAGGGAACCCACACCAAGATTCATCAGCCCCTCTGAGATCACTTCAAGACGAAGAGTAGAAGGCTACCAGCTAGAGTTACCACCCGAGTTACCTGATGTGCACAACGCTTTCCATGCATCACAACCTCCAGAAGTGTTTCCAACTTCCTAACTTGCCCAATCTCTACGAGGGCATTGACCACCGAGCCACCGACCCTAGCCCAATCTAACCTACCGCGAGCTACCGATTAGCAACCTTGGTCAAAAAGAACGTTATACACAAAGACACGCCATCTAGTACCTCAAGGATCAATGGAGCACTACACGGAAGCAGAAGTATGAGGACGTGAAGACTACCCCAGATCCAAGTGTCTGTATCCCTTTCCGCGCCTAGTTTGGGAATCTCGGGTACGAGATTCTTGTAAGGGGGGTAGGTCTGTCACACCCTGATTTTCATGCCACAACACCTAAGCTAATATATCATGATAAAGTGTGGTTTGACAAATTTTTTTTGCATTATTTGACTTTTTATTTGAGTTGGTTTTCTCTCTGTGTTTTCAAGTGCTCTTAAAAGTCAACATAGCTTCACCTTCTATACCTTATCTCCTTGCCCCAAAATTCTGCCCAATGATCATGCCATGTGTATAAAGGAATATAGTATTTTCTTACAAAAATAATTTGGCCAAAAAGTTTTTTTTAAATTAGTTTTTCCAAAAACCCCTGAATTGAGGCCTGCACTGCAAGTACTTGATTTGGGGTATGAAAAATATTTCAAAGAGTATATTTGAAACCTATTAGATATAGGATTCCCATAAACCACAAAATTATAATTTTAAAAGTTATTTTCCCATTTTATTTAAAAGCTTTTTCTTAAGGCCAGAAATGGTCTTTAATAAGGAAAAAATATTTTATTGTTTTAAAATATTTGACAAAAACCTAGGGAAACTCAAAGGACATATATTGTCCATATATAAGAGTTTCAACACATGGTCATGTTCAAAATATTGGTCAAATCCCTCAAAAACCCATTCTGGATATTTCAAGATTTTGAAATATTTACAAAGGAAATATTCTCCAAAAATTCCAAGAAAATTCTAGCATGTCACATATGACATGTTTGATGATATTGACTAGTATCATGTCATGGAGAATAGTATAGCCCCATGAAATCCCCTCAAAACCATTTCTGTCCATTTTGAAGTTTGGGCAACTTTACATTGTCAAACATGTCCAAATGCTCCCAAATCTTATGTACATGCTCAAATGGTCTAATCATTCATCTAGACCAAATGGCACAAGTTGGAGAAAATTTATATTGATCAAAGTGCCCCAAAACCCTCTCTGACCAGAATCAAATTTGAACAACTTTGTAATACCATCCTTCTCTCCTTGACCCCAACTTCTGTGAGCATGATCACATGACCAAATGAGGCCACCACACCAAGTGGTGCATCAAGGAGAAGTGATTCACTCTACTGGATCTGCACTAGTTCATTTCTGCTAATTTCTAGGGTTTACAAAAGTTGCATTGGCAACTTTGCCCAAATGGAGTCAACCTTGGTGGAACCTATTATTATCTCATGCCATTTGACCCTTTCAAGCCTCATGACAAGAGGAGTTCATCTTCTTTCCCAAACCGGCAACAAACACCTTCTGCCATTTTACTAAAACCCCTGTTTTGACCACTTCCACTCTTCTCCATGGCCCCAACTTTTTACCACAGCCCCTCCTAGTTCCCCTCTAGCACCTAGATGCTTTTCTGCCCGAGGAAGCAATGAGGAAGGAGGGGAGAACCCCATTTTTCTTCTTTGGACAACAGATTCATCCCTCTCTCTCAGCTTCCTTCTCTCCCCTCAGCTTTCTAGAGCACCCAAGGCTCTCCCCAGCTTTTGCCCAGACCCCCCTGCAGCCTCCAAACACTAGTGGACGCGCGCAGACGCGGGAAAACCGCGGATGCCGGCCAAAGTCGCGCTCTGGAGCGCCTGGCAGGGCACCCGACCGTTGACGCCCCGTCTCCCGGCCACCTCGATCCTCCCCCGCGCGCCAGTCGATGCCCCTCGACGTCCGCTCCACGCCAGGAGGCCGCCCACTTGCTCCCACGCCCTCCTCCCTTTCCTGCGACTCGCGCCAGAGCACCGCCCCGCTCGGCCAATGGCTGCGCCGCTCCTGTGGCCCGCCTGCAGCTCGTACCGATCCTCCTCTCTCCCCCTGGCACCCTACACCACTCCCACGAACACCCCCAAGCCCTCCATTCCCTCTCTAACGGCCACCCGAGCCGATCCAGCGGGCACCCGTAGGCTGCGCCTACGGTGGACCTCGGCCATCCTATAAAAGGCGACCCCGAGCCTCTCTCTCGCTCCCTGTCGCTCCCCTACGCCCCTAATCTACCTCCCGACCCGTCCATTCAACCCCAGAGAGGCCCGAGCTCGAGATCGAGCTCGAGCTCCGCCGCCTCGGGTCGTCGACGTCCACCCGGTACAGGCCTCCTCCGCCCTTGTTCTCTCTCGATCTGGAACCGCAAGGCGTCACTGACCCTTTCCCCTCTCTTTCCCACTCTTTTTGCAGCCAGGAACGGCCGGAACCATCGACGCCCGAAGCACCTCCGCCGCGTGACCTCGTCACCAGCGAACCAGGCTGCTCCGGCGACCATCTCCACCACCACCCGAACAGCGACATCCCCCCGAGTCCAACGGTACCACCCACGCATCCCCCCGTGCCCTATATCGCCGCCGGCGGCTCGCGTCGCCTCGGGCGGAGGTAGACGGCGGCGGCCGTGGGCCCTGTCCGTCGACCTCACGCCTTGGCAGTGGGACCCACCGTCGAGGTTTAAAAACGCATGCTGCAGCGCACCGGTTCGCCCGTCGGTGAAGGCGTACTTCGCCTTACGCCTTGACGTGGCGGCCTCGCTGGTCGATTTCCCCAGGGCCTGCTGCATGTGGCCTTTACGCCCAAAGGGCACAAAGTGCCATTTTTCTTTTTCTTTTCTCATTAAACTTACAAAAATTCCTCTGGACTAAATATTAATCCAAATGAAATAATTCCAGTTCCTAAATTCTTGTAAAAATCCCACCTATTTAATGGTGCAACTTTCATTCAAATCCAACAACCTTTTCTTCACAGTGAATATTTAAATGTGATTTTAAGCATTTAAATATACCTTTGTAAATCCATTCCTCCTGTTATCCCGCTCCAAATCCAAAACTAAGAATTTCCCCTTCCTAGTTTTCCTCCTAGTATTTTACAAAAATAAGTTGACATTTTTCTGAGCAATTTGACTTTTCTGTTTTTATTATTGTCTTATTTTTCCTTTATTTTCTTGCGACGTTTAGATCCCGTATTTGAAGAAGTAGCAGAAGATGAAGGAGGAGAAGGATTTGAAGACCTCGAAGAACAAGCCAATCAAGGCAAGCAGCCCTTTGACCATGACACCCCTCTTGTTCATCGGAACCCTTTTTCCGGTTGCATGATGATGAAATATGACGGTGGTAAACTTGTTGTGAACCACCACATGATGCATACCCTATTCATGACCTTACCTTGTTCATGATTGCATTTTCAAGAGACTATTTGATGCATAATGATGCATGTGTACCATGAACTCTTCATGGTTACATCCTTTCGAAAACCCCATCGGGTGCCCCTAATGCCCTTGGGAGATGTTGATCTAAGGTCACCACTTGAAGAAGAAGTGGTGTACCGGAGAGATTTTTTTTGTGTGTGTGTGTGTAAAATGATGGATTAGATTTATGTGTGATTACCGTCCCAACCAAACATGTGCAACCACTCTACCCCTTTATGGGACGGGGCATTATTGATTACTCAGGCTGATACTAGCATGGTGCCCACATTACTAGTGACGGGGGTGACTTGAGGTCACTCTCGGGACAGGGTCGTGCTTGGATAAGCGGCCATGACTGTTTTCACAGGGCACCGGACACACCGTTGGTCCCTTCGTGTATGCGTGATAATCTCAAAAGGGCAGAGTCCCGTGATCTTTTACTTATACACGAGGGCCGTGTATCAACGAGTGGACCCTATGTTAGTGTCGTCTAGGGAAAGGTAATCATCGGGTGCTTCCCCTGAGTACTTGAGGTACTGCGGGGTCGTGGATGACACGAAAGCTTCCCGGATCTTGTGGGTAAAGTGCGCAACCTCTGCAGAGTGTCAAACTATTCGAATAGCCGTGTCCACGGTCATGGACAGCTGGGAGGTGCTACTTAACCTATGTCTAGAAACTTTACAATCTCGGTGCATGTGTGTGTGGAAGAGAACTATTTGTGTCAAGGTGGTGACTTGACATGTTGAAAGACATTTCATAGATTCAAATTCTATTTATGTTGATATCTGTAACCTGTTCTCAAGGTTACCCAAGTTCATTGGTGCATATCTCACGAGTTGATAGGACACCCCAACTAGCTTGAAGCTAGGTTGCTTACTTGTTGTACAACTGCATTGTCACTTTTAACCAAATCATGGGTTGCTCGTGAGTACATTCAAAGTACTCATTGGCTTGCCACTGTTTATTTAATTGGCCAGGCATGGAAGAGCAGGAGTTCGAAGAAGAGTTCTTTGGAGACGATCATGCGAACTAGGACGTTTCCCGGTCGAGAATGCTGTAGGGTTAAGGCAGATGGCATGGGTTCTACTTATCGATTTAAGATTTCCGCTGCTTAAGTTTATTTGGTATTCAGCCCTTGTGGCTTTATCTATGTAAGACTTGACCATAATGGTCATAATTTGTGTAAGACGGTATGTATGGATGCAAGACTCTTGTTATTCAGCTTCTGCGTGTTCAGTGAGCATTGATCTCTGGGATCACTATACACGTGCATTCGGTGATCACGACTTATGAGTCGGGGTCCCCACAGAATAGATCTCCACGAGAGAGGGGGAGAACATTGTATTGAGATCCAAAAAGAGAGAAGAAGCCATCTAGCTACTAGCTATGGACCCGAAGGTCTGAAGTAAACTACTCACACTTCATCGGAGGGGCTATGGTGTTGATGTAGAAGCCCTCCGTGATGGATGCCCCCTCCGTGAGCTCTAACAGGCCCCAAGATGGGATCTCGTGGATACAGGAAATGCGGCGGTGGAATTAGGTTTTGGCTCATGTTCGATCATTTGGGACATAGGTATATATAGGAGGAAGGAATGCGTCGGTGGGCGCCGGGGCCCACGAGGTAGAGGCGCGCCTGTGGGGCGCCCCACCTCGTGACCGCCTCTGCACTTCTTGGAGTAGGGTCCAAGTCTCTGGATCACGTTCGGTGAGAAGATCACGTTCGAAGGTTTCATTCCGTTTGGACTCCGTTTGATATTCCATTTCTTGAAACTTTGAAATAGGCAAAAAACAGCAATTCGGGCTGGGCCTCCGGTTAATAGGTTAGTCCCAAAAGTAATATAAAAGTGGAAAATAAAGCCCAATATAGTCCAAAACAGTAGATAAAGTAGCATGGAGCAATCAAAATTATAGATACGTTGGAGACGTATCGAGGCATCCCCAAGCTTAATTCCTGCTGCGTCCTTGAGTAGGCAAATGATAAAAGAGAATTTTTGATCTGGGTGATACTTTGGCATAATTTCAATATAAATCTTCTTACTTGTGATATGAATATTCAGATCCGAAAGATTTAAGACAAAAGTTCATATTGACATAAAATAATAATACTTCAAGCATACTAACTAAGCAATTATGTCATCTCAAAATAACATGGCCAAAGAAAGTTCATCCCTACAAAATCATATGGTTAGGCTATGCTTCATTTTCGTCACACAAAGATGTTCCCAACTTCTATACCCCCGATGACAAGCCAAGCAATTGTTTCATACTCAAATAATCTCAAACTCTTTCAACCTTTACGCAATACATGAGCGCAAGCCATGGGTATAACACTATGGGTGGAGTAGAAATATGATGATGGGATTGGGTGGAGAAGACAAAAAAAGGAAAGTCTCATCTCGACGAGGATAATCAACGGGCTATGGAGATGCCCATCAATTGATTTCAACATGAGGAGTAGGGATTGCCATGCAACGGATGCACTAGAGCTATGAGTATATGAAAGCTCTACAAAAGAAACTAGGTGGGTGTGCATCCAACTTGCTTGCTCACGAAGACCTAGGGCACTTTGAGGAAGCCCATAATTGGAATATACAAGCCAAGTTATATAAAGAAAAATTCCCACTAGTATATGAAAGTGACATAATGAGAGACTCTCTATTATGAAGATATTAGTGCTACTTTGAAGCACAATATATGAGACTCACTACATGAAGAACAAGGTGCTACTTTGAAGCACAAGTGTGGTAAAAGGATAGTAGCATTGTCCCTTCTCTCTTTTTTCTCTCGATTTTTTATTTTTTTTTATTTGGGCCTTTTCTCTCTCTTTTTTATGGCCTCTTTTTTTTCGTCCGGAGTCTCATCCCGACTTATGGGGGAATCATAGTCTCCATCATCATTTCCTCACTTGGGATAATGCTCTAATAATGATAATCATCACACTTTTATTTCTCTTACAACTCAACAATTACAACTCGAAACTTAGAACAAAATATGACTCTATATGAATGCCTGCGGCGGTGTACCGGGATGGTGCAATGAATCAAGAGTGACATGTATGGAAAATAATGCATGGTGGCTTTTCCACAAATACGATGTCAACTACATGATCATGCAATGGCAATATGACAAAATAAATTTATGTCATAATAATGATGATGGAAGTTGCATGGCAATATATCTCGGAATGGCTATGGAAATGCCATGATAGGTGGTATGGTGGCTGTTTTGAGGAAGATATAAGGAGGTTTATGTGTGAAAGAGTGTATCATATCATGGGGTTTGGATGCACCGGCGAAGTTTGCACCAACTCTCAAGGTGAGAAAGGGCAATGCAGTGCATCAAGAGGCTAGCAAGTGCGGAAAGATAAAAGTGCGTATAATCCATGGCTCAACATTAGTCAAAAGAACTCATATACTTATTGCAAAAATTTAGAAGCCATCAAAAATCAAGTACTATGCACAATGCTCCTAGGGGGATAGATTGGTAGGAAAAGACCATCGCTTGTCCCCGACCGCCACTCATAAGGATGCACAAGCCAGGTACACTTCATGTTTCAAATTTCTTACACAACTTTACCCATACGTGCATGCTACGGGACTTGCAAACTTCAACACAAGTATTTCTCAAATTCACAATTATCAACTAGCACGACTTTGATATTATTACCTCCATATCTCAAAACAATTATTAAGCATTAAATTTATCTTAGTATTCACTTCACTCAAAAGAAAGTTTCACATATGTCGAACACCAAGTATATTAACATTAAGCAAATTACCATGCTATTAACGACTCTCAAAATGATCTAAGTGAAGCATGAGAGATCAAGTTTCTTTAAAACAAATCCACCACCGTGCTCTAAAAGATCTAAGTGAAGCAGTAGAGAAAAAATTATCACGCTCAAAAGATATAAGTGAAGCACTATGAGCAAAACTATCAAGCTCAAAAGATATAAGTAAAGCACATAGAGTATTCTAACAAATTCCAAATCATGTATGGCTCTCTCAAAAGGTGTGTAAAGCAAGGATGATTGTGGTAAACTAACAAGCAAAGACTCAAATAATACAAGACGCTCCAAGCAGATCACATATCATGTTGGTGAATAAAAATATAGCTCCAAGTAAGTTACCGATGGAAGTGGACGAAAGAGGGGATGCCTTCCGGGGCATCCCCAAGCTTTGACTTTTTGGTGTCCTTGGATTATCTTGGGGGTGCCATGGGCATCCCCAAGCTTAGGCTCTTGCCACTCCTTGTTCCATAATCCATCAAAAGAATTCACCCAAAACTTGAAAACTTCACAACACAAAACTTAATAGAAATCTCGTGAGCTCCGTTAGAGAAAGAAAACAAAAGACTACTTCAAGGTACTGTAATGAACTCATTCTTTATTTATATTTGTGTTAAACCTACTGTATTCCAACTTCTCTATGGATTATAAACTATTTTACTAACCATAGATTCATCAAAATAAGCAAACAACACACGCAAAACAGAATCTGTCAAAAACAGAACAGTCTGTAGTAATCTGTAACTAATGCAAACTTCTGGAACCCAAACAATTCTACCAAAATTAGACGATCTGGACAATTTGTTTATTGATCAGAAGCAATTGGAATCACTATTTTATCACGTTCTGGTGATTTTTAACAATTTGGGCACTGAGCGCAAAGATTCTGGAAATTACAGCAAGATCAAATGACTATCTCCCAAGAAGATCTAATAGGTTTAACTTGGCACAAACACTAATTAAAAGATAAAATGTCACACTCTGATTTTCATGGCACAACACTTAAGATGATAAATCATGATAAATTGTGGTTTGGCAAAAACTTTCTGTGTGTTTTGATCTTTGCTTGATTTGATTTTTGTCTACTGTTTGCTAGTGCTCCAAAAATCAAATAAATCCTCCAACTCTTATACTCCTTCTCCCGATCCAAAACTTCTGCCCAATGATCATGCCGGGTGTATAGGATATAAAAATAATTTCTTACAAAAATAATTTGGCCAAATAGTATTTTCAAAATTTTAGTTTTTCAAAAACCCCTGAATTGAGGTTTGCACTACAAGTACTTAATCAAGGGAAGTAAAAATCTCTCCAAAAATATATTTGACTCCTATTAGATATAGGATACCGAGAAACCACAAAAATATAATGTTAAAAGTTATTTTCCTATTTTATTTAAAAGCTTTTCTTAAGGCCAAAAATGGTCTTTAATAGGTTAAAATTATTTTTATGCTTTAAAAATATTTGTGAAAATTTAGGGAAACTCAGTGGACATATATTGTCCATATATAAGAGTTTCAACACATGGTCATGTTCAAAATATTGGTCAAATCCCTCAGAAACCCTTTCTGGATATTTCAAGTTTTTGAAATATTTACAAAGGAAATATTCTCCAAAAATTCCAAGAAAATTCTGGCATGTCACATATGACATGTTTGATGATCTGGACAAGTATCATGTCATGGAGAATAGCATAACCCCATGAAATCCCCTCAAAACCATTTCTGTCCATTTTGAAGTTTGAGCAACTTTACATTGCCAAACATGTCCAAATTCTCTCAAATCTTGTGTACATGCTCAACTGGTCTAATAATCCATCTAGACCAAATGGCACAAGTTGGAGAACAAGTTAACTTGATCAAAGAGCCCCAAAACCCTCTCTGACCAGAATCAAATTTGAACAATTCTACATTACCAACTTTCTCTCCTTGATTCCAACTTTTGTGAGCAGGATCACATGACCAAATGAGGCCACCACACCTAGTGGTGCATCAAGGAGAAGTGATTTGATCAACTAGATCTACACAAGTTCATTTCTGCCAAATTCTAGGGTTCACAAAAGTTGCATAGGCAACTTTGCCCAAATGAACTCAAGATTGGTGGAAGGCCCTAATTTTGTGTACCATTTGACCCTGTCAAGCCTCATGTCAAGTGGAGTTCATCTTCCTGCCAAAACCACCATCAAACACCTTCTGGCAGAAATTAAAAATGTATGTTTTGTCCACTTCCACTAATCTCCTTGAGCCCTCCTTTTTACCACAGCCCCTCATAGTCCCCCTCTACCACCTGCATCTTTCCCTGCCCGAGGATCCATGATTAAGGGGGTTAGAACCCCATTTTTCTTCCCTGGGCAGCAGCATTCTCCCTCTCTCTCAGACTCTCTCTCCCTCCTTGGCATTCCAGAGCATCCAAGGCTCTCCCCGGCTTTTGCCCATACCCCCTGCAGCTGCCAGACAAAAGTGGACACGCGAGTGCGCGCAGAAAAGCCGCGCATGCCGGCCGAATACGCGCTCTGGAGCACGCTACCGCGCTCCCAACCGTTGACACGGCGCTCCCGTCCACCTCGAGCCTCCCCCTCGCGCCAGTCGAGGTGTCTCGACCTCCGCAACACGCCACCATCCTGGCCCCCTCCTCTTTCCCTCTCTCTCACCCCCTGCGGCGCGTGCCCAGAGCCGCCCGGCTCGGCCAATGCCCGGCCTCGCACGCGCGAGAACCAGGGCCTCGCCCCGCTCTCTCTCTCTCTCTCTCTTCCGGGCACCCTACGCGACTCCCACGAACGCCGTAGACAGCTCCTCTCCCTACCTCCTGGCCTCCCGAACTGTTGCCGCGGCCACCCGTGCGCCGCGTCCACGGTGAGCTACGGGTCGGCTATTTAAGGCCACCCCCGAGCCCCCTCTCGACTCCTTTGCCTCTCTCTCCCTCCCAGAGACCCCTGGACCAACTCACTCCTCTCCCCGTGCCCTCCGTCCATCACAACGGCCGGAGCGCCGCCGTCGGGCTCCGCCTAAATCCAGGCTATCCTGAGCCTCTCCTCTCTCCCTAGCCACTCCAGTACCCTCATACCACCATCTCGAGGCCCTCCGTCACCGTCGTTCATCCCCGGGAACGCCACGCGCTCGTGGCCGAAGATGGCCGACAGCCTCCTCCACGGCCACCCAGGCCATCGCTGCTGCAGCCCTCCACGGTGTGCGTGTAGCACATGGATGGGTGCGGCATGGCCTCCTGAGCACGCCGGTGGGCGGAGCGTCGCCGGAGACGCTCTGTAGCCCCGGTGTAACGCCCCGGATTCGATGCGCCAGGAGTCCGCCAGTTATTCGCCGTAGTTGCCATGTCATTTGCTTGCGTGTTGCACTTCGCCATGTCATCATCTGCATTTCATATCATGTCATCAGGTGCATCTCATTTTGCATACGTGTTCGTCTCATGCATCCGAGCATTTTTCCCGTTGTCTGTTTTGCAATCCGGCACTCCTATGTCTCCCGGAGCCCCCCTTTTTGCCTCCTTCCATGTGCGGGTATTAAATTTTCTCGGAATGGCCCGAGGTTTGTCAAGCGGCCTTGGTCTAGCACCGGTAGACCGCCTGTCAAGTTTCGTGCCATTTGGAGGTCGTTTGGTACTCCAACGGTTATCCGGGTAACAGCAAAAGCCTCTTTAAGTTGCAGCCCAACACCCCGTCCAAAGTGGCCCAAAACCCAGCAAACTCCCCTCCATGCTCTCGGTCGTTCGATCACGATCGCGTGGCCAAAAACCGCACCTCATTTGGACTCTCCTAGCTCCCTCTACCTATAAATATGTGCCTCTCCCGAAATTCGCGGATCAGTTCTACCCTAACCCTAGCCTTCTTCTTCCTCCGCGCGCCGGACGGGTCCGTGCCACGTCGGACACGTCCGCCGCCGCCCCCTCGCCCAACCAGGGGCCGCCACATCATCCCACCGGTCCTCTCTTTCCTCCTCCGTCGCGCGGGCCCGCGAGCCCGTCCGGGGACCTCCCGGCCCGAAGCCGCCGCCGCCCAGACCAGAGCCGGGCCCGCCCGTGCCGCCTTGCCGCCGCGCCCGCACCAGGCGCCCGCCGCCGCCCGCCGCCCGGCGCCTCCAGCCAGCAGCGCCGCCCAGCGCCGGCCGGCCGTGCCCAGCGAGCCGAGCCGCCTGAAGCCGCGCCGCCCGCGCCCCGCCGGCGCCCGGATCCGCCGCGCCGCCCCTCGCCGCCCTCGATCGCCGCCGCCTCCGCCCGTCCACGGAGCTCCTCCGCCCTTGCCCGACGCCGCCCAGCGCCGGCGAGATCCGGCCGTGCCTCGTTATCCGTGCCAAGGGTTGTCTTCTCCCTCTCCCCCGAATTCCCTAAGTCATTTTCCGGTCATAATTTGTTGCATTTTCATCATGCCATAACTCTGCATCCGTAGCTCCGTTTCGTGCGTGTAATATGTCAAATTATTCGCCTCGAAGAGTAGATCTTTTCATCTCATTGCATCATTTTCAGTTGAGCTCATCTTGATGCCCGAAATGCTGTTGGAAGAGGGCTATGTGATGTTAGTTTCAGATTCTTATCAAAACATGCACTTTTGTCATTTTTGCCATGATTGATGTGTGCACCCTATGATCTTGAGTCCTACATGTGCACCCCGGCCCGAATAGATCTCCACGAGAGAGGGGGAGAAAATTGTATTGAGATCCAAAAAGAGAAAGAAGCCATCTAGCTACTAGCTATGGACCCGAAGGTCTGAAGTAAACTACTCACACTTCATCGGAGGGGCTAGGGTGTTGATGTAGAAGCCCTCCGTGATGGATGCCCCCTCCGGTGGAGCTCCGGAACAGGCCCCAAGATGGGATCTCGTGTATACAGGAAGGTACGGCGCTGGAATTAGGTTTTTGGCTCCTGTTCTGTCGTTTGGAGATACGTAGGTATATATAGGAGGAAGGAGTACGTCGATGGAGCGTCAGGGGGCCCACGAGGTAGGGGGGCGCGCCCTCCACCCTCGTGAACGCCTCTGGCACTTCTTGGAGTAGGGTCCAAGTCTCCTGGATCACGTTCGGTGAGAAGATCACGTTCCCAAAGGTTTCATTCCGTTTGGACTCCGTTTGATATTCTGTTTCTTCGAAACACTGAAATAGGCAAAAAACAGCAATTCTGGGCTGGGCCTCCGGTTAATAGGTTAGTCCCAAAAGTAATATAAAAGTGGAAAATAAAGCCCAATATAGTCCCAAACAGTAGATAAAGTAGCATGGAGCAATAAAAAAATATAGATACGTTGGAGACGTATCAGGGTGCGCGTACGAGCGTGCGGTTGACGTTGGGAGGAGGTGTATGTCGCTGTTGTGCTCAAGTCCGTGCTCGAGTTCGGCTACACCCTTCCGGCGTTTGTCGCTGGCGGCTGCCATGGCGGGCGCGGAGGTGGCGCGCGGTGAGTGTCTGGTGCGGTCGGGCTCGTCGGGCGCGTCGGGTGCACGCGGGACATGCGGGACGCACTCGTGCGGTTGGGCTGGTCGGGCGTGTCGGGTGCACGCGGGATGTGCGGAGCGCAGAGAGACGTTAGGCGTGTGTAGCTGGCGGAGAAGCAGCTCTGCGTATGTCGCCAGGGTTGTGACGGAGCACGGTGCGACCAGCAAAAGTGCGCCAGGTCGGGACCATGGTGGTGCGACCGGCGTCGATGCGCCGGGTCGGGTCCGCGGGCTGGGTCACAGCCGTGACGATGACAATGACAGGAGCTGCAACAACTCCGGCGACTGTGTGATCGTGGTTTAGGGGGAGTATGTTGGAGTAAACCACGTTAGGTGTGTGCGTGTGTGGCGTGGTGGTGTGAGTTAGCTAGCCGGCGTTGTGAATGGATAACTCACCAAGTTAGTTAGCTATAGCTAGGTCGTGTGGCCGTTCGTGGAGCTGCACAATCTCTAGATGACCATGCATGTAGGACTTGATTAGTTGGTTCGTGGGTGAGCCGGCCGTGCTAGTGGTGGCCGGCTCTTGCGTACGTGGGCAACGAAAACTTGGGTGCTACGCTGCTGTGAGACTACAAATCCACAGGCACAAGTGTGTGTTTGTAAGAGAGTTTGGTGCTCTTGGAATAGCAACGGGGCTATGTGTGCAGCCGGGTGAAACTCAAGTGTATTGTGCTCCTCCATCTTCCTCCTTCGTTTGTCAGAGAGAGAGAGATTGTGAGGGAGGTGCAGAGAAAGAGTGCAAGAGGAAGGCCACGGTCAACCGCCCTCCCGTGCACCGTAGCACCAACCCCGACCTCACCCGAACTCCGGCCACCGCTGCGAGCTTTGTTCCGGCGAGCTTAGGCCGTCTCAGCCCGTCCCTGTCGCACAGAAAGCCACGGGGCACTCCCAGTTCCGCATGGATGGTCTCAACCATCCATTTGGTCGCCGGAGCGGTGATTCCAACGCTCTCCGCCGCGCCTCGCGTCGCCGGCGATTAGCCGCCGTCCTAACCCTGGTATAATTACCTCTAATGACGCCATTATCTAATCCTGTTTAATGACGGATGGGCCCCACGCCTAATTAACCCCGACTTTATTTCTTTTTAGATTAGCTTATAACCCAGCAGGACCCACGCGTCAGTTTTGACTATGCTGAAGTGGCCGTTGACCAGGCCCACCTGTCTGTGACACCAACCAGCCCTGAGTCATTGACCAGTGGACCCCACTAGTAAGGTTTGACTCTGGGCGACCCAGTTGACCTGCTGACACAGCAGTGACACAGTGCTGACGTCATTAATGATTTTCTGGATTAGAAATAATCCAGGAAATTCCAAAAATAGTTATAACTTCTAAAAACCATAGAAAATAATCTATAACTCCAAAGGAAATACATTATATATGAAAAATGATCAGAAAAATCTAATCTATCTATCTGTACTGGTTTGATGCATGTTTAAACAACTAAACCTTGCTGTTTAAATCAAAACATGATAATGCACTATTTGAATTCATAATTTGAGTTTGAAGTTGAACCTTTGGTTCAAAATAACTCAAACCCCTCTGTTTGTAGCTGCATTAGCCCAACACATTCATTTTGCCATGTCATGATCATGCATCATATTGTTGCAATGCATTGATTGTGTTTCTTATCTGTTGCCGGTATTTGTTCACCCTCAGTAGTCGTGGTTCCGACGATGAGATCGATGACACCGATGAAGAACTATACTATCTTCAGAAGTGCCAGGCGAGCAAAACCAACTTGTTCATTCCGATACAATCCCAATCTCTCACTCCTTCTCTCTTTTATTGCATTAGAACAACAATGATTCATCTGGTACATGCTGCGGTAGTTGAACCCCTTTTCCTCTGCATGACCTGTCATTGCCACAGTAAATAGATGAAATCCACTAGCATGAGTAGGAGTTGTTTGAGCCCTGGTGTGCCTACTCATTCATGCTTGTTTGTCATGCCTGCTATTGCTTAGAGTTGTGTCAAGTCTGATTCATCGGGCATGAATTGGAAAGTTGTGAACATGTCCTATTGTTGAGAGCTAAGTGTGTGAACACGATTTGGTAAAGGTAGCGGTGAAAGGCCATGTAGGAGTACATGGTGGGTTGTCTCATTGAAACCGTCCTCAGGAACTGAGTTCTGTGTTTGTGATCCATGAACAGCTACTACCACACATTGGGATCCTTAATTGACTCTCTCGACTTATTAACCGCCCTTGTCCTCTGTCTAGGAGTTGCAAGTAGTTTTTGCTGTTTGTAGTATGCTGGAGGCTGTGCGTAGCGCTGACCCGAGGGGTGGGCTGTTATGCGGTAGGCACGTGGCCCGATGTACCGAGTCACCTGTTTGGTGACCCGAGAACCCTGCACACATCGTTCGGGGCCGTATGTGGAAACCTTGGCCGGACTCCCTGCAAATGGAAAATGAATAGGCGATAAACCTAGACTAGGTACTTGTGTGGTTAGTCAGGTCGTGGTCGACACCCTCGCCAGCCTTCCACTTGAAGGTTGCAAAGATGCATGACGTGTACATGGCGGTAAGTGGCGAGAGCGTGTGTGAAGAAGTACACCCCTGCAGGGTTATAAATGATCTATTCGAATAGCCGCATCTGCGGTAAAGGACCTGTGGGTTGCCTGTACAGTTCATAGACAGGTGAAAATGGATACTCTAAAATGCACAAGGTAAGCGTGAGTGCTATGGATGGCATTCTCGTAGGGAGACGGTAGCGGATCCATAGTGGAGTATTGATATGGTGAATATGTGGACTTGTGTGCGCCACCTCAAAAGAGTTACTTGCATTCTTAGTTTAGGATAGCCACCGAGTCAAAGCTAGCTTGCTGCAGTTTAACTCCACCACCCCTTTGTTGATACCGATGCATATGTAGTTAGTTCTGATGTAAGTCTTGTAGGGTACATTTGTACTCATGTTTGCTTCATTTATACTTTTGCAAAGAGACTTCAGTATCGCTAGTAGTTCCGCATGGACTTCGACGTTTAGCTTGTAACCTCAGCTACAAGCTTATACCTTGGGAGGGTCTTGTAGATAGTCAGGCTTCTCAGCCCTTTTCATTTGTAGTTGTCTATACTCAGATATGTTGTGCTTCTGTTGCCTGTATGCTTTGTATGCTGGCTCATCAGACCCATGTTTGTAATATCTGGCTCCTCGGAGCATAAGTAATAAATACTTTGAGTTGTAGAGTTTTGTTGTGATGCCATGTTGTATTTGCACATATCGAGCATATTGTGTGTATGTTATTGAAATGCTTGGTATGTGTGGGATCTGACAACCTAGTTGTTTATTCTTGGTAGCCTCTCTTATGGGGAAATGTCTCCTAGTGCTTCCAGTGAGCCATGGTAGCTTGCTACTGCTCCGGAACACTTAGGCTGACCGGCATGTGTCCTTCTTCGTTCCTGTGTCTGTCCCTTCGGGGAAATGTCACGTGGTGTCTACCGGAGTCCTGTTAGCCTGCTACAGCACGGATTATCCGGAGTCCTTTTAGCCCAGCTTCTAAAGCACGGATTCACTTGCTGATGACAGACATGTTCGTTGTTGGGTCATGTATGCATGTCCCTGTAAGTTTGTGCCACTTTGGATTCATGACTAGTCATGTCGGCCTGGGTTCTCTGTCATATGGATGATAGCGACACTATCATATACGTGAGCCAAAAGGCGCAAACGGTCCCGGGCCAGGTAGGTGGCACCTATGGGAATACCGTGCGTGAGGCCGCAAAGTGAAATGATGTGTTACATGCTAGATCGGCGTGACTTAGGATCGGGGTCCTGACACTCTTCTTCATGTTTTCCTATCTATTGTATCCTTTTCTAACAGTGGCTTTGTAGGATCCTCTCGACTTCAGTGGCGAGATCTCCTGCGAAGCGGCCGCCACCGGTTCTCGATTCTCCCCTGGCCCTGAGTTCACCCCGACGGTCTGCTGCGCGCGGTGGAGGGCCTTGATCCTTCGTTCTTGTCGTCGCTCCTTCGCGGTCTGCCATTGGCAGCGGTAGGCATGCCGAGGGCTCCTCTACTGATCGTCATCGGTGGTCGGGCGATGCGAGCCTTGGCTTCATCTTCGAGTGGCGAGGTCGCGCCACCTGGTTCCCCTGCCAAGGCCTGGAGGGTGGTGAGGAAGCTGCCAGCCCCCGGCTCCCCGCCAGGGGTAGGCAGGTCGTCTCGGGCTTCCCCAAGAATCTCCGATGTGAAGGGTGGGCTTGGCTGTGAGCTAGAATCCGCGCGTGGGCGCGGCGTTGTACGTCATGAGCTCTTCCAGGAGGCAATGGGCGCACTGAGCTGGCTCGGAGAAGAATTAGTCGACGTTGACGCCTGCCTCTAGGAGGAGGACCTTCGGCTGGCGAATGAGTGGCATCAATTGAAGGTAGCCATCAACCTCGGACGTCTTCAGTATGAACACGCCAATGCGAAGGCTGAGGCTGTCGGTGTTCTGGGAACGGGGGTCCCCAGACTTGCCTGCCTGCGGCCCACGGTGTGGCTATGCTAGCAGGCCGAACGGCCCATCTTCATCGACAAGGCATTCAAGACCCTCGCGAGGGGCCAAGCCTCGCGGGGCGGATGCTGCAAGTCCTCCTCAGGAGCGGCCATGCTCGGCGGGCTCACAAGGAGCAGAGATATCAAGGCGGGACAAACCTCACGAGGCTCTCATGATGTGGGCCATGACGATCGACACCAGGCGGGCGCCAGCGCGCGTAGTGTCCTTGTTTCCCCTTTGGTGCTAAGGAGGCAGGCACAGGCGCAGAGTACCGAGGCATCAAGCAAAGGTTTCCATATCGGTGCAACGAGACCGAAGACCAGCGGGACGGCAAGACGGAGGTCACCATGGAGCCCAAGACGGCGTCAACACCAGAGCCTTTTGCACGCAAAGACCACTTTTGTCAGGATAGCTTGTACTAGCTGTCCCCTTTCAAATTGCGCGCCGTTGTTGGCTCCCTTCCCGCTCAATATTTGGGGAGAGGACCAGGGCCTATATAAGTAGAACTATCCACCACAGTAGAAGCAAGCCTGAGCTGACGGGATCTCACGTGGTCAGATCTAGAGCCAATCTCTAGCCACACACCAAACACAAGAACTCCCCAACCTCAGAAGGCAGTTCTTCCCCTTGTACTATTCATCATTAGCCCTAGAGGCAATCCTCCACCACCACACTGGAGTAGGGTATTACACCACATCGGTGGCCCGAACCAGTATAAATCTCATGTCTTTCTATGTTGCGATTTCGTCGAGTTCGTCCGCGAGATCTAGAGAGCTAGGGCGTGGATCGGTAGGAGGCAAAGAACTTCGGGGCTACGGCCGAGAAGGAGGGTGTGGTGGCGGACGCTGGGACAACTGCGGCCCGCGCCAGGACTGGCGCGACTGGCCTCGTGAGGACCGCTGGCAGGATCATCCTCGCGAGGGCACCTGGAGAGACTAGCCTCGTGAGGATAGCCCTCAGGGAAA
Source organism: Aegilops longissima (assembly GCA_021605205.1). Lineage (NCBI taxonomy): Eukaryota > Viridiplantae > Streptophyta > Magnoliopsida > Poales > Poaceae > Aegilops > Aegilops longissima. The sequence goes on from CM038681.1 coordinate 275,181,489, forward strand.
CGCCGGTCTTCCCCCGCTGCCGCCACCTCCAAGATGGAACGACGACCACCATCAAGACGAGGGGGCTGGTGGCTTCCAGGAGCCGCGCGCTATCGCATGCATCTTGGGCGGAGCCCAGGCCCCAGCCTCGCAGCGTATCTTCAAGCAGTTTGCTCATGAAGAGAATGCAGTCCTCCCCAAGCTCTAGGCCACACGCCCACTTAGATGGTCCCAGTGCCCCATCACGTTCAACTCGGCAGATAAGCTCAAGTGCGCGACTACCGCTGGCGCTCTCCCGATGTAGTGCTCCCCAGTAATTAGCAATGTGCAAGTTACCAAGACCCTCATCGACGGCGGCGCAGGGCTCAACATCCTTTCCGTCGAAATGTTCGACAACCTCCAAGTAACATATGACCAGCTTCAGCATACCAAGCCTTTCTCAGGAGTGACCAACGGTTCCACCACGCCGATAGGGCAGGTCCGCCTCCCTGTCACCTTCGGAGAACACAAGAACTACCGCACCGAGCTCATCGACTTCGACGTCGCGCACATCCGTCTGCCGTACAATGCCATCCTCGGGTATCCTACCCTAGCCAAGTTCATGGCCGTCACCCACCACGGCTACAACGTTCTCAAGATGCCGAGAAGCGGCGGAATCATCACGGTCCCATGTGAAGAGAGAGATGCGGTGTGCTCCCTCGAGCACGCCTTCCAAGCTGCAGGAATTGACGACCCCGACAGCAAGGGCGAGGGTCCTCCAGAGGCCATCCCCAAGAAGAAGCAGTTGGGCCGTGCCGGACCTCAGGAGGGTGGCATCGCGGCTGGAACCTCATCAGGATCAGTGCCCGCTCTAGGGGCGCCTCCCTCCATTGCATAGGAAGGCACGCCCAGCGCCCTCCTCGGGCAGGGCTCGGGGACTTTCTTCTGGAAGGCCTCAGACCTTGCCCACATCACGAGGTAGGCGCTTGGGCACCACTTGGAGGCATGCTTCGCGGCAAGTTTTCCTCAGGAGGGCACATGGCAAGGATCACCCACCGTTCAGGAGTTCATCACCAAGACCACCCAGGAATTGCAAGACGCAAGGGCCGTGCACGGCGACCGCTGCTCACGAAGCGCAGCTCCCCATCAAGGCGAGGATGACGGGCTGCGCGTGTGCATCGACGTTCTAGGGCTCAACAGGGCTGCTTTTTAGGAGCTCTTCTGGCCTTCGTGTGTGGGACGCTGCGAGGGACCGCCGCACCGCTACGTTCGCATGCTTTTCGGCCTGCCGAGCGTGTCGTCAGCCTATCAGCGCAACCTGCAACGTGTCCTGGCGGCTCAGGAGGCCAGGCACCACGCCGTCCTAGCAGAGATGGAGACGGTCCTCCAGGAACCGCCCGAGCCCCCAGAGCCTCCTGAGGTTCAGGGCCCCGGTGGCCAGTGAGGAGCTACCCCTTCGTTGCACGCCTTCAGCTGCACCAAATCTCCTTCGTCGACAGAACCAGGAGACATTTTCCAAGTTCATTTAGCTGGGAGCGCCCCTCGGGCTGCATTATTCCCAGGCCGCATGGGTCCGTCCCTGTGGCGTGTATCCTCTTCTTATATCTTTAGCTTACCTTGCTGGGGGCGCCCCTTGGGCTGCATTATCCCCAAGCGGCTCGGGCCTGACCCAGTGGCACGTATCTCCCATGCATTTTCTTAAGTCTGCTGCTCTCGTGTTCAATCTATCTATGATTACCACCTGCTCGATTGCCGCTTGCCATGGGTCCGTCCCTTCCACGTCGACAAACCTGAGCGGTCGAGCTCTAGGTCGCGGCACGCCCCACGCACGCCACCTGACCAGGCCCTCAGTGCCTTCATTTCCTCGCGGAGCAGCCAGGGGTAGGCTAGCAACCATAAGGGCAAAACCGTGTTTCTCCTTGTGATGGATCGCAGGGATCCCATGAAGAGGATAGAAGGCGGCACCATGAGCTTCCTTTCCTCTCGTACAATCCGCTTGTGCGTTAAAAGGGGGGCTCCTGAGCATCACGACTCAGGAGCTCTTACTGGCTCTCCAGCCCTGTAGGATCTTGAGAAGAGGTGTCTAGAGGGGGGGGGGGTGATTAGACACTAAGTGCCAAAGTTGCGGTTTTTAACTTCTTTAGGTTTAAGTGGAGTTTAGGCACAAGTTTAACATTCACAATACATAACAAGCAAGCATTCAAGGAGTATATGAGCAGCGGAAAGTAAAGCATGCAACTTGCAAGAATGTAAAGGGAGGGGCTTTGGAGGATTCGGACGCAATTGGAGACACAGATGTTTTTGTCGTGGTTCCGATAGGTGGTGCTATCGTACATCCACGTTGATGGAGACTTCAACCCACGAAGGGTAACGGTTGCGCGAGTCCACGGAGGGCTCCACCCACGAAAGGTCCACGAATAAGCAACCTTGTCTATCCCACCATTGCCGTCACCCACGAAGGACTTGCCTCACTAGCGGTAGATCTTCATGAAGTAGGCGATCTCATTGCCCTTACAAACTCCTTGGTTCAAATCCACAATCTTTTCGGAGGCTCCCAAGTGACACCTAGCCAATCTACGAGACACCACTCTCCAAGAAGTAACAAATGGTGTGTTGATGATGAACTCCTTTCTCTTGTGCTTCAAATGATAGTCTCCCCAACACTCAACTCTCTCTCACAGGATTTGGATTTGGTGGAAAGAAGATTTGAGTGGAACGCAACTTGGGGAAGGCTAGAGATCAAGATTCATATGGTAGGAATGGAATATCTTGGCCTCAACAAATGAGTAGGTGGTTCTCTCTCAGAAATAGGATGCTGGAAGTGTAGGCTTGTTCTGATGGCTCTCTCCACGAATGAAGAGGAGGTGGAGGGGTATATATGGCCTCCACACAAAATCTAACCGTTACACACAATTTACCAAACTCGGTGGGACCGAATCAACAAACTCAGTCGGACCGATCCAGTAAACCTAGTGACCGTTAGCGTTTTCGGTGGGACTGACATGCACCTCGGTAGGACCGATATGGTTAGGGTTAGGGCATAACGTAATCTCGGTGAGACCGATTACACAAACTGGGTGAGACTGATTTTGGTAATTAGCTAACCAGAGAGTTGGTCAGGCAAACTCGATGGGACCGATTTTGGTAATAAGTTAACCAGAGAGTTTGCATTGTAATCTCGGTAGTACAGATTGCACAAACTCGGTGCGACCAATTTTGGTAATGGACATACACAGAGAGATTACAATCCCATCTCGGTGAGACCGAGATCCCTATCGGTGATACCGATTTGCCTAGGGTTTGTGGCAGTGGCTATGACATTTGAACTCGGTGGCGCCGGATAGAAAGAATCGGTGGGGCCGAGTTTGTTTTTAGGTTTAGGTCATATGTGTGCAAGTGGGAAAGTAGTTGAGGGTTTTGGAGCATATCACTAAGCACTGTGGAGCAAGAAACTCATTAAGCAACACCCCATCCCTTCTTGATAGTATTGGCTTTTCCTATAGACTCAATGTGATCTTGGATCACTAAAATATAAAATGAAGAGTCTTGAGCTTGAAGCTTGAGCCAATCCTTTGTCCTTAGTATCTTGAAGGACTTCCCACATCCTTTAGTCCATGCCACTTCATTGTTGAACTTATCTGAAACATACTAGATAAAAGTGTTAGTCCAACAATAGATATGTTTACATTAATTACCAAAACCACCTAGGGAGCACTTGTTCTTTCAATCTACCCCTTTTTGGTAATTGATGACAACATACATCAAAGCTTTAGATAAAGATATAAAAATAGCAAGTAAAGCTTCGGAAAGACATGTAACAAGCATAGGCTCCTCTACATGTATGCAATCATGTGAATATGGAATATAGAAGCATGTGAGAACATAACCATGATAGAGTAGGCAATGTGTTACATGTATCTTGGCCATATGCATCAGAGCAAAGAATATTAAAGAAAATACCTTCATGCTCATGAGTCCTTCTTGCAAACAGTATGTACATCAGCAAAAATTCCTCATACACATGAGTGTGATGCATATACTTACCATGTAGTCTTGAGTTGGCTTAGGATGGAATGAACCTGCGTAAACAAGGTTAGATAACACAGGTACATCTACTAGCCGAGCAAAGCAGAAGAAACCACAAGAATACCAAGACTGGATGACATGTAGAGAGTGAGTACTAAGTACCACATTGGATTAGACATGTCCCCAATGGTAAAGATATGCAATGAATTTAAATGATTTCTTTCCCTTAGATGTCTTGATCCCCCCGAATCTAGCATGGGATACTGGGAGAAGATAGGGAACAGAAAATCAGAGATGAAAGATATAAATGAACAGAGCTGATGCAAATAAGCACATATGAACATGTCTTTCCCCTCAAGAAGACATGTGGCATCTCTCCTCTTGAACACCAAGCATCTGGGATCCTTGAGAAATACTTTCTACTTGAGTATTCTCTCCGCCTGGAGATCTCTTTCTCCCCCTGTGGAAGTAATACTCTCTCCCTTTTGAAAGTGATAAGCTTTGATGTGATCGCTCTCTCCCCCTTTGACATCAATTTCCAAGAAGGGTTTGATCCTTGAGTCACAGCACAAAGCATTTATATAAATGTGATGCTTGTAGAGGACAAGATTCATTGAGTGGAGCTGGATCAGAAGAAACACAGAATAAGTGGCAAACTGTTTTTCCTGTTGTGAAATTGGTGGCACCGAGTGGTATGATTCGGTTGTACCGAAAGGATTCGGTTGGACCGAAAACAACAATCGGTGAAACTGAGTTCATCACAGAGAAAACACTTGTCACCTCAGCTCACTAGACTAGTAAGATCTCACAAAGATTTGCAAGGAATTTACTGAATGATATGCAATGAATTGGATGCAAGAAATGCAGAGCAAACAGAAAAGAAAGAAATCTAGATGATTTTTTTTGAAAGGGGAAACAATTATGCATGAGACAAATGCAAAAACACAGAAAAGAACACGAGAGAACTTCATCTAGAGATGGTTGGCGACAAAGTCACCTATGTTAGAGTATATTGACTTAGGAGTCAAGTGAGATCACTTGATCATAGGTCATACTCATCGTTTAAGCTAAAAAATGGGGTTACCATTTTTCATTTAAGCATCTTGATGTATTCACATCTTGTCGAGTTGCTTTAGCTCATGACTCGGAGTAAAGCTTCTCTAAGATGGAATAACATACCTTGGTTGGTGGTGTTGATCATGTAGTTGAACTTGTGTGGGTTGCTCGAGGTTGATGTAGCTCGTCAAGAGTTGGGAGCACCACTTGGAATTTGAGTCCATCAACCTACATGGGTTAGTTCTTGCAAGGAGTAGCACTTGTGTAATGTCAATCATGAAGCTCAACATAGAGTTTGTCAAAGGATATGTATGAATGATTCCGTGCTTCCTTGTCTTCAACCACCATAGTGTAGAGACTTGGTGGTGTAGAGATTGCTCAAGATGTGAGTAGATTACAATCTCATGGAATTTGATTCAACCAAGTACCTACATGGGTTATATCACATGCAAGATGCAAATATATCCAAGACATAAGATTTTCATCATAAGAGAAATATCAAGGATTAGTCATAAGCTCATGTCTTGCATGTATCCAATGGAGTTTCTACTCCAAGTTTGAAGCATCAATGATGTTCAATTCTCCTCTCAACCTGCAAAACACTTTCTCATCAAGAGGTTTAGTGAATATATCCGCTAATTGCTTTTCGATGCGAACATGGTTAAGATTAATGTCACCCTTAGCAACATGATCTCGAATGAAATGATGACGAAGTTCAATATTCTTAGTTCGAGAATGTTGTACGGGATTATGACCAATTTTGATAGCACTCTCTTTGTCACAAAGCAATGGAACATGTTTCACATATATCCCATAATCTTTAAGAGTTTGGGTCATCCAAAGTAATTGAGCACAACAAGAACCAGCGGCAATGTACTCCGCTTCGGCGATAGATAAGTATACCGAGTTTTGTTTCTTGGAGGACAAAGACACAAGAGATCTACCAAGAAATTGACAAGTACCCGAAGTGGACTTTCTATCAACCTTGTCTCCGGCATAGTCCGAGTCGGAGTAGCCAACAAGATCGAAAGAGGCCCTCTTAGGATACCAAATGCCAAAATTTGGTGTATGAATTATGTATCTCACTATCCTTTTTACGACCTTAAGATGACATTCTTTAGGAGCAGCTTGATATCTTGCACACATGCACACACTTAGCATAATATCGGTACGTGAAGCACATAGGTATAACAATGAACCAATCATAAAGCGATAAACCTTTTGGTCAACTGGTTTACCATCTTTGGTCAAATCAAGATGTCCACTAGTAGGCATGGGTGTAGACATACCTTTGCATTCTTGCATATTGAACTTCTTGAATTAGTTCTTCGTGTATTTCATTTGAGAAACAAAAGTACCTTCCTTAGTTTGCTTGATTTGCAACCCAAGAAAGAATTTTAGTTCACTCATCATTGACATCTCAAACTTCTCCTACATTAGCTTTCCAAACTTCTCACTAAAATGAGGGTTAGTTGATCCAAATATGATATCATCAACATAAATTTGGCATACAAATAATTCTCAATTAACCCTTTTAGTAAAAAGTGTGGAATCAATTTTCCCAATTTCAAATCCCTTTTCAAGAAGAAACTTGGTCAAGGATTTATACCAAGCTCTAGGAGCTTGTTTAAGACCATAAAGAGCTTTGTGAAGTTTGTAAACATGATTGGGTTTCTTAGGACTGATAAAGCCGGGAGGTTGTTTAACATAAACTTCCTCCTCTATTCACCATTTAAAAAGGCACTTTTAATGTCCATTTGGTATAAGGTGATATCATGATGATTAGCATAGGAAAGTAAGATGCGAATGGATTCAAGCCTAGCAACGGGAGCATAAGTCTCACCATAGTCCATACCTTCGACTTGTGTGTATCCTTGGGCGACGAGACGTGCTTTGTTGCGAACTAGTTGTCCATCTTCATCTTGCTTGTTGCGAAACACCCATTTGGTACTGATGATGTTGTGGTTGTTGTCGCGCTTCTCAACCAATGTCCAAACTTGGTTTCTCTCAAAGTTGTGTAGCTCTTCATGCATAGCATTTATCCAATCCGGATCTTCCAATGCTTCTTCGACCTTCATAGGTTCAATGCTAGATATGAAAGAATAGTTTTCACAAAAGTTAGCTAAACAGTTTTAGAGCGAGTGATTCTCCAGGTTTGAATATCATTGTACATTTGCTCTACGGGATGGTCTTTATCAATCCTTGCTCGAACTCGTGAGAGCTTTTGCTTGGGTTTTGGTTGAACATCTTCTTCATCTTGTTCTTCTTCTTCTTCATGATCTTCTTCATTGTTGGCGTTGTTGTTTTCTTGTCGTGGTGGAGAAGGAGGTTGTTGACGTTCGTGTTGTTCTTCCTCGTTTTCTTCATATTGGTGTGTTCCACTTGTGGATGCTTCCGTATTAACTCTTGGTTCACCTTGTCGTGAAGTAGAAGCTTCCACTAGGACAGACGAGGTACTCTCCTTCATCTTCGTTGGACGGACCTTGCCAATAGACAAGTCTTGGATTGCTTCCGAAGGATCTTTGTCTCCTACATCAATTGGCAATTGCTCTACTTGCGAGCCGTTAGGTTCATCAAACTTCACATCTACCGTCTCTTCAACCTTTCGGGTGAAATTGTTGTAGAGACGGTAAGTGTGAGAGTTTGAGCCATAACCTAGTAGGAAACCTTCATGTGACTTAGGAGCAAATTTTGAACGACGATGCTTATCAAGAATGTAGCACTTTGAGACGAAAACTCGAAAGTATCCAACTTGGGGTTTGTCACCGGTGAGGAGCTCGTATTTCGTCTTGCCGAGTAGCTTGTGAAGATACAAGCGATTTGTTGCATGACAAGTTGTCTCAACCGCTTCTGCCCAAAAGTGCTTCGGCGTCTTGTATTCATCAAGCATCGTTCTCGCCATTTCGATGAGTGTCCGGTTCTTCCTCTCAACAGCTCCATTTTGTTGAGCTGTGTACGTAGCCGAGAACTCGTGTGAACTCCCTTCTTCGTCAAGAAAGGTGTCCACATTTCCGTTCTTGAACTCCGTTCCGTTGTCGCTGCGAACCTTCTTGATCTTTACTTCAAACTGATTTTGGGCCTTCCTGGCGAAGTTTTTGAAGATATTTTGGACCTGCGATTTATCATCGCGAAAGAACACCCACGTAAATCTTGAAAAATCATCAACCATAACTAGACCAAAAGAATTTCCACCGAGACTCTTGTAAGCGTTGGGACCAAAAAGATCCATGTGTAGTAGCTCAAGTGGCCTCCTTGTGGTCATGATGTTTTTCACAGGATGCCTTCCACCAACCTGTTTACCTGCTTGACAAGCACTGCAAAGTCTATCCTTATCAAATATGACATCGTTAACACCAAGGATATGACTCCCTTTAATAAGCTTGTCAAGGTTTCTCATGCCAACATGACCTAGTCGTCTATGCTTTAACCAACCTTTTGAGGATTTAGCAATGAAGCAAGTTTTAGTTTGTGCCTTTTTAGATAAATCAACAATGTAAAGATCACCTCTATGTATACCGGTAAAGACCATTTTATGATTTTCTCGACGAAACACTTGGCAATCTACTTCAGTAAATAGGACATTGAAACCGAATTCAGCAAGTCTAGATACTGAAAGTAAGTTGTAGCCAAGAGATTCAACAAGCGTAACATTCTGAATGGAGCTATCATGTGAGATGGCCACCTTACCGAGGCCAACCACCTTAACCTTTGAGTTGTCACCGAAAGTGACATACTTTTGAGGACTATCATTTTCAGCAAGCTCACGAAACATGTCTTTATCTCTGGTCATGTGATCGGTACATCCACTGTCAAGAACCCATTCCTTTCCTCGACATATATCCCGAAGATTTGCCATAAGACCAAAATGTCTCATTGCATCGTCAAGATCGAAGTCACTATCATCATCCTCATCATAGTATCCATGTTCAACATCGTCATGTGGTGGATCAAGTCCTAGAGAGGGTAATTCGTTAGAGTGAGTTTGACAATGATCTTGCTTATGAATTCTTATAGCTTCGAAAATAATATCACCAATAATTCCAACATCTCCTTTGGCACGCATAAGGTCTGTAAGTTCAAATATACGATCACCAAACATAGGATCACTAGTATTTATCTTACTCAAGCAAATAGACTTATGGAGAATTTCATCTAGATTTTTCAAGGAATAATTTGGAAAGCATTCCTCAAGAAATTTCCATACAGTGTAGGCACACTCAAGAGTAGGCAAGTTTCTAATTAAGTTTCTAGGCAAGCCTCTAGTGATAAGATTGACAGTTCTAAGATTCCTAATCATGTCAATTGATTCATCAAGGGTAGGATGCATAGGATTAACATGAGGTGCACAAGGGCTAGCAACGTACTTGTTCAAATGATATTGATTGAAAATTACAAGCATCTCATTTTTCCACTCATGAAAATACTCTCCATCAAGAATAGGCACTCTATGTCTAAGACTCCCCAAAGTAGACTCATCCATCTTCCTCCAATGGTGATTAAACCAAGGCAATGGAGACCAATGCTCTGATACCACTAGTAGGATCTTGAGAAGAGGTGTCTAGAGGGGGGTGATTAGACACTAAGTGCCAAAGTTGCAGTTTTTAACTTCTTTAGGTTTAAGTGGAGTTTGGCACAAGTTTAACATTCACAATACATAACAAGCAAGCATGCAAGGAGTATATGAGCAGCGGAAAGTAAAGCATGCAACTTGCAAGAATGTAAAGGGAAGGGTTTTGGAGGATTCAAACGCAATTGGAGACACGGATGTTTTTGTCGTGGTTCCGATAGGTGGTGCTATCGTACATCCACGTTGATGGAGACTTCAACCCACGAAGAGTAATGGTTGCGCGAGTCCACGGAGGGCTCCACCCACAAGGGTCCCCGAAGAAGCAACCTTGTCTATCCCACCATGGCCGTCTCCCACGAAGGACTTGCCTCACTAGCGGCAGATCTTCACGAAGTAGGCGATCTCCTTGCCCTTACAAACTCCTTGGTTCAACTCCACAATCTTGTCGGAGGCTCCCAAGTGACACCTAGCCAATCTAGGAGACACCACTCTCCAAGAAGTAAAAAATGGTGTGTTGATGATGAACTCCTTGCTCTTGTGCTTCAAATGATAGTCTCCCCAACACTCAACTCTTTCTCACAGGATTTGGATTTGGTGGAAATAAGATTTGAGTGGAAAGCAACTTGGGGAAGGCTAGAGATCAATATTCATATGGTAGGAATGGAATATCTTGGCCTCAACACATGAGTAGGTGGTTCTCTCTCAGAAATAGGATGCTGGAAGTGTAGGCTTGTTCTGATGGATCTCTCCACAAATGAAGAGGAGGTGGAGGGGTATATATAGCCTCCACACAAAATCTAACTGTTACACACAATTTACCAAACACGGTGGGACTGAATCAACAAACTCGGTCGGACCGATCCAGTAAACCTAGTGACCGTTAGGGTTTTCGGTGGGACTAACATGCAACTCGGTAGGACCGATATGTTTAGGGTTAGGGCATAACGTAATCTCGGTGAGACCGATTACACAAACTCGGTGAGACCTATTTTGGTAATTAGCTAACCAGAGAGTTGGTCAGGAAAACTTGGTGGGACCGATTACTCAAAATCGGTGGGACCGATTTTGGTAATAAGTTAACCAGAGAGTTTGCATTGTAATCTCGGTAGTACCGATTGCGCATACTCGGTGAGACCGATTTTGGACATACACAGAGAGATTACAATCCCATCTCAGTGAGACCTAGATCCCTATCGGTGATATCGATTTGCCTAGGGTTTGTGGCAGTCGCTATGACATTTGAACTCGGTGGCGCCGGTTAGAAAGAATCGGTGGGGCCGAGTTTGATTTTAGGTTTATGTCATATGTGTGGAAGTGGGAAAGTAGTTGAGGGTTTTCGAGCATATCACTAAGCACTGTGGAGCAAGAAACTCATTAAGCAACACCTCATCACTTCTTGATAGTATTGGCTTTTCCTATAGACTCAATGTGATCTTGGATCACTAAAATATAAAATGAAGAGTCTTGAGATTGAAGCTTGAGCCAATCCTTTGTCCTTAGCATCTTGAAGGAGTTCCCACATCCTTTAGTCCATGCCACTTCATTATTGAACTTTTCTGAAACATACTAGATAAAAGTGTTAGTCCAACAAGAGATATGTTGACATTTATTACCAAATCCACCTAGGGAGCACTTGTGCTTTCAAGGCCTCACCCCCTGGCCTTGCCCACGGCATCGCGACCTGGCATACCAGCGACGGCTGAGCTCGCTCGAGGGCCGGGACCTGAGGATGTAGAGCACAAAGGAGAAAACGGGAAGAGGGAGACTCGTACGGGCCTAACCTAGCTACGATGCGGGTGTCTGCGCAGAGGTCTGGCGCATCGTGAAGAATCGGCCCCGAACTACCGAGATAAGTCTCGCGCTCATATTGGCTAATCGTTGGAACCTAAGGGTCACGTTCATCGCAGCCCTGTCGCGGCCACGTCGCCTCCCTTTCTTATCTTGCCATAGATGCTTGAGCGCTAAAGGGGACCTCCTGAGCATCGCGCCTCAGGGGCTCTTACTGGACCTCGGGCCGCTCACCTCCTGGCCTTGACCACGGCACGTGACCTGGCATACCAGCGACGGCTGCAGCCTTCCTGGGGACCGGGACCTGTCAGCGTAGAGCAATAAGCTATCACGAGGTTGGAAAGGGGAGACCGAGCCTTAATAGGACATGCATTTCACAGATTTTCATAATAAGGAAGATATACACAAAAAGGCATTACAGATCCTTACACGCCCCCGCGGGGCATTTCTTGATTCCTCGCAGGGAACTAAAGACGAGAAACTAGTAGAATCCTATCTACACCCTCCCGCAGCTGACGCCATCATCAACAGTGGGCCAGGGGAGGTCGCCGCCAACCTCTTCCAGATCAGCGACGGCGGCGGCCAGACGTTGCAGCCCTGCTCCGAGCACGGCGAGAGCTCGGGGGCACGTAGCTGTCGTCGCTTGTCTCCGGAGTCTCGTAGAGCTCAAGAGAGACACTAGACTCCCAAGAGCCACTGCTGCTGGAGCAGCCGCGAGCGGGGCGCGCCTCACCTTGGCGCTCCCCTTCGGGGCAGCACACCAAGCGGCGACCCTCCGTGTCGAAGACCTTGAAGAATAGCGTGGAGGCGCCGTCGTACTCAAAGTGGATCATGAGGGCACCCTCCGTGCGGCAAACCCGCGCGACCTCACCCTAGCCGCGGGACATGAAGATCTTGCCAGTAGAGACTACTTCAACCTCTGCTCCGATCGCCGGAGCATCGCAGTCGGCATGCTGCAACCAGAGCTCGAGAGGCCCCCTCGGTGGCATCACATCAGAGAAGAAGCACGGGAAACGGATCCAGGAACTTGGCGGCATCGCCGCCCACAGCACGAGCTCGCATGAGGAGTCCACGACTTGGACTCCAGGAGCGACGGCACTCGTCGCCGCAACGCGTCCACCTTGGCCGCGGTGCGCGCGCCGATGCTCGTTGCTCCTTCCTCCCGAGCCCCCAGCTTGGGCGTACAAGGGCAGCGGGTACCTAGGAGGAGGCCGCTTGTACCAAGGCCTCGTCACCACCTGCAACACCGCGGCATCACGGCGGTTAACTGACCTCTTCTTTGGTGTAAGCAGCGGCAGCGCGTCGAGGGGAATCTTTCCCTTCTCGTTAGCTGAGAATCTCCGGATCGGCGCCAGTGAAGTTGTTGCTAGAAGTGGAGCAGAGGAGGAAGAAGCAAGCGAGCAAGGAAGAGATGGGCGACGGGGGCTCTGCCCCCCTCCCCATTTATAGCGGAAGAAGTCCAACCGGAGCCTCCCACGATCACAGGTAATGATGATTTTCCTTGCATGTCGCAGGGACTTGTCAAGTCGAGCAGTTGCCAAGGCAGCATGGGGAAGCGAAGACGCCCATGTCCAATCAACCGCCACGTGTCAACCGAGGCCGTAGGCTTTTCGGACGCGCGGTGCTCCGCGCTTGACCTTTGGCTTCGCCTCAAAGCCAAGCCCGAGCGCGCCTTGGGCCCTGTGGCTGTCAATGTTACGTGAATGGGGTCCCAGACTTGCTCGCTGTGGCCACGGCGTGGCTATGCTAGCAGGCCGAACGGCCCATCTTCATCGACAAGGCATTCAAGACCCTCGCGAGGGGCCAAGCCTCGCGGGGCGGACAATGCAATACCTCCTCAGGAGCGGCCACGCTCGGAAGGCTCACGAGGAGCGGAGATATCAAGGTGGGACAAACCTCACGAGGCTCTCGTGACTTAGGCCATGTTGATCGACACTAGGCGGGCGCCAGCATGCGCAGTGTCCTTGTTTCCATTTTGGTGCTAAGGAGGCAGGCGCAGGCGCAGAGTACTGAGGCATCAAGCAAAGGTTTCCATATGGGCGCAACGAGACCGAAGACCAGCGGGACGGCAAGACGGAGGTCACCATGGAGCCCAAGACAGCGTCACCACCAGAGCCTTTTGCAGGCGAAGACCACTTTTGTCATGATCGCTTGTACTAGCTATCCCCTTTCAAATTGCCCGCCGTTGTTGGCTCCCTTCCCGCTCAATATTTGGGGAGAGGACCAGGGCCTATATAAGTAGAACTAGCCACCATAGTGGAAGCAAGCCTGAGCTGACGGGATCTCAGCTCGTCAGATCTAGAGCCAATCCCTAGCCACACACCAAACACAAGAACTCCCCAACCTCAGGAGGCAGTTCTTCCCTTGTACTGTTCATCATCAGCCCTAGAGGCAGTCCACCACCACCACACTGGAGTAGGGTATTATACCACATCGGTGGCCCGAACCAGTATAAATCTCGTGTCTTTCTGTGTTGCGAGTTCGCCGAGTTCGTCTGCGAGATCTAGAGAGCTAGGGCGTGGATCGGTAGGAGGGAAAGAACTTCACGCGCACCCCTGAGTTCGAACCTTAAGGGTTTTGCCGGAACTCGTGATCCGACAGAGGCGTCCCTTGCGACATCACGCGAGGCCTGCGCCCGAGCCCTGGAGGAGGCCAGGGCAGCTGACCATCACCGTCTGGATGTTGAGGAGCATGAATGAGAACTCCTGGCCTCGCACACCACCCTCGAGCACCGGATCGAGGCACGCAAGGCCGTCTCAACATCACTGCGGGGAGCGCCTTCCGAAGAAGAGGAGAACCGGAAGCGCGAGGAGGCGCTGATGTTGGAGGCCCTGGAGCGCAGCCTCGAGCTTGAGTGGCTGGAGACGAGGGAGCGCTAGGTGGCCCTAGATGAGGATGATGTCACCATGCGTGAAGCCAAGATCCAGGAGGAGGTTGACTGGAGGGTGGCGAAGGCTCGTGCAGATCTTGCTGAGGAGTACAACCTGAAGCTGAAGTTCCTGGAGGCCGAAGCGAGGTCAGGACCACCGCCCTCAGGTCAAGGTTGAACGAGACGGAGCAGCGCAAGAGGGCCGCTGTGGTGGCCCGAACTTTTGGACAGGCTGACCCGCGCTGACTTGCTCTCACTCCAGCAGCAGATTGACGACGCCGCATCCCTCGCGAAGCAGAACAGGGAGGAGGTGTGTCGTTAGCAGACACTGCAGCGCAAGCATGCCCCCATGCTTCAAGTCCTCAGGGTGAGAGCTAACCGAGCCCTGAGCATTATCTGTGAGGAGAGCGTCCCTCATCCCCATGTGGAAAGATTATGCCAGCCACCTTCGCTTCTTTGACGAAGTCGTGATGCGCCTGGAAGATTAGGCTGTGAGGGCCCGCAAGCTTGTCGAGGAGAGGAGCCGAGGCCTCCTTGGGCGTGCATTCCCACGAGTCTTCAGTCATCTTCAGAACCTCGACCCCCACTTTGACTTTGATGCCACCATAGCCCCGGTGCCCTGGGGCTATCTGGGACAACCTGTTGCACTGGGTGGACCATCATAAGGTAGCCTTCGTCAGGGCATTCGCCACCGAGGACGACACGGTGGTGGTCATGGCGGACGAAGACGGCATGGATGATGACGATAAGGACAATGCTAGTGACAGCGCAAGCAGCGCTTATGAGAGTGACTAGGGCGATGCTGGGGGCAACACGTCCAGTTGAGCCCGCATTCCTTAGCGCGAGCCTGCAAGCAAAGACTTGGATGCAGCCTCGTAGGGCGTGAGAGCATTTTGGAGGGGGAGTCCCTCGTATATGTGAATTTATGTTCTGTCTTTTAAGCCAGACCTGGAATGCGCTTTTGCGAGCTTCTGAGCCCCGGAGCAGGGTTATCGCTGAGAATTATCTTGATCCTAGCAGGCCTTGAATGGGTTCTGGGGTTGTTGACATGCCTTCCTCCTGTGGCGAGCGCAGAGAAGCTCGCGACGCTCTGGGCCTCTTGAGGAGCCAGCGGGTCCGTCCGAGAGGGCCACGCCAGGAGCGTCCAGTGGACAGCGGCAGGATGCACATGCGGCAATGCTGCGGCACGTGCACTCTCGCCCCGAGGGAGTCCTATCCAGGCTGCTTAGACGCGCCCAACACGGCCTGCCGACCAGCCCCCAAGCAGCGGGGCACTCGTAAGAGGGGGGTCAGAGGCACGAGCCTTAAAAACAGAGCATGCGGCCAGAACGCAATAAAACCGGCTGAAAGCCAGAGAAAAACTCCCTCCAATTTTAAATAGCACAAAAGAACTTCAACTCCCGATCCGAAAGGAAGAAGGCGAACAAGTTACAGATAAAGGGGGCAAAGGAAAACAACCGTGTTCGGCACCAAGCTAGTCTTCTTGTCTTCTCACCAGCGCAGAGCTAAGTGCTTTCACTCGATGTGAGCATAGTCATTGGGGGACAGTGTCGACGGCCAGCGTGGAGCATGGTGCTTCCACTTGGACGTGGGCGGGATCCCCCGAGGCCGAGGGGCGGCACACTGGAGACTCCGGGGCGTGTACATCCCCACTCATTATCACGTGAGTGTCACGAGCGGAGACCTTCACAAGCGTGAGCCTTTCTTCATATCGCCTGACGAGGGCCCCACCTTGCGCCTCCCCCGTCCATCATTGGGTCGTCCGGAAACTAGGACGAGTCCAAGGGGCAAGGGGGACGCCAGAGGCGCCCTCGGAGACCACGGGCCCTCTGCCGAGGGGAAAGGGCCCGACGTCGCCTCCCCCGGCAAAGAACCTACCTCCATGCGATGCCTTGATCCACAGGGCGCGAGGGGGGCCCCGCGTCCGGGCCTCGCCTGTGCAGCTCCCAGCGTGCTGGTCCTGCCGGGGGAGGGGGCGCCATGCTGAGGTCTCCGACTGCTACCGCGGCCTGGTTCACCTACGGTCCATGGTTAGCGTAAGCATGTCCCTTGGGCATTGGCCGTAACCTATGGTTGTTGTCGTCGAAGAGTTCGACAAAGCTTCCAGGCAGCTCATGGAAAGCCCCGACCTCCAACGGATCTCCTGCCCAGCTCGGCTCGGGGAACGAGCTGGAGTCTTCCTCAGGCGTGTATCCTAGGTCCATCATGCGGGGAACTGTCGGCGTCCCGGGAACGGGGGTCCCCAGAATTGCCTACCTGCGGCCCACGGCGTGGCTCCACCAGCGCCCAGTATGGCCCATCTTCACCAGCAAACACTCAAGACCCTCGCGAGGGGCCGAGCCTCGCAAGGCGGACGATGCAAGACCTCCTCGGGGGCGGCTTCACCAGGCTGGCTCGCGAGGGGCGGAGAGATCAAGGCGAGGGGTACCTGTCGAGGTTCCTGTGACGTAAGCCATGACGATCGGGGCGAGGCGGGCGCCAGTGTGCACAGTGCCCTCGTTTCCTCTTTGGTGTTAAAGAGGCAAGCGCAGGCGAGGAGTCCCGAGGCATCAGGCAAAGGTTGCCATATCGGTGCAACGAGACCAAGACCAGCAGGACGGCAGGACGAAGGTCACCATGAAGCCCAAGACGGCATCACCACCAGAGCCTTTGGCAGGCGAAGACCACCTTTAGTTAGGATAACTTGTACTAGATGTCTCCCTTCGAATTTGGCCGTTGTGGCATCCCTTCCCGCTCAATACTTGGGAAGAGGACCAGGGCCTCTATAAATAGGATTAGCCACCATCGTACCAAGGGACGGATCATTCAGATCATCCCCATCCACACAAGCTCACCAAGCACAAGAGCACCGCTCCTCAGGAGGCTGTTCATTTGATTGTACTAGTTCATTCTCAGCCCAAGAGGAAATCCACCACACCACACTGGAGTAGGGTATTACACCACATCGGTGGCCCGAACCAGTATAAACCTTGTGTCTCTTCTTCTGTGGGCTCGACGTGCTCAGCCTTGAGATCGCGGTGAGGGTGAGAGCTAGAGGGAGGAGAGATCTTCGTGCGCACCGCAGTGTTCGAACCTAAAGGGTTTTGCCGGAACCCGAAATCCGACATTTGGCATGCCAGGTAGGGGTACGCCGAACCCTCTCTTCCATCAGCAGACCCGCGAGTACTTTATAGCGCCGATGATCGGCGACCTGAGGGCCAACACTGACCATTGGGCGGACTGCCCTGCCCGGGCGGCATCGACCACCCAAGAAGACCTCAACCCCGCGCCTCGGGCGGCACGCACGCCGCAAAACGCTGCAGGGTGCAAGCGGCGCGGCCCGGCGCCGTCCACCCTTACCCCGCGGCGTGCGCGGGCCACCATAAGGGCCTCAAGCTACGCCGCGGTGACAACACCGCACACCCGGCGGGAACAAGCGAACATGAGGGCCGCACTCACAGTGGCACGGGAGCTGTTGCGGTGCCGACTGATGGAGAATGACTGAGATGCATTGCTGGAGCGTGTCGCCAAGCTATTGGACGCTGCAGCCGTGGGAACACTGCCTTTCTGCTCCTCGCTCACGCCTCAGGCCGCGGTTGGGTCGCACGGCAGGCATCACCGCGCCCGCGTGCCCCCTGGTGCGCCAGGAGGTTTCGTCGACATCGGCGCAGCCAGCGGCGCTGGACGCTCAATCGCACCCGTGCCACCTCCGATGGGCGGAGGCACGAGCGTTGCCACCCACAGTCTCGGCAGGATGCCACCCTACCATCCTCAGGGTGGCGCACTTGGCCGGACGAGTGGAGCGCGGGGCACCTTGACGAGGTTTTCGGGGCGATGGCCTCGGAGGCCTGCGTACCCCGCAGGATGGACCAGGAGTACACATTGGAAGATGACCATGGCTCGTTCCTCGAGCCAGGCTGGGAAGAGGAGGCACTAGAAGCTGAGGCCTTCCAGGAGCCACCAAGGAGCCTCGTCGACCATGCCGGCGACAACAGCTACAGGGTAACGCTAATCTCTTAGGAGCAGGCTTACGCTATTCATGGGTCGCAAGTGGATCAGATCACAGCGGTGGACGACGGCCCTAGAACGGCAGCCCCCCTTCCACCTGGGGGAGGGCTTTGGGGGCTGCAAGGAAGGAGCTCGTAGCAAGGCCCCTCCTCACATCCCGCAGAGCAGGGCGTCGCCCGGAGGTAGGCCCTGTGTCGGGGAGGTGCTGGTGAGCCTTCCCCCAGGCAGAGGACCTGTGGTCGCCGAGGGCGCCGCTAGCGTCCCCTTTGCCCCTTGGCATCGTCCTAATTTCCGGACGCCACAACGGTGGTCGAGGGCGGCGCAAGGTGGGGCCCTCGTCTGGCGATATGAAGCAAGGCTCGCGCCTGTGAAGGTCTCCGCTCGTGACACTCTCACGTAATAACGAGTGGGGCTATACACGCCCTAGAGTCTCCGGAGAGCCGCCCCCAGGCCTCGTGGGCTCCTGCCCACGCCCTAGTGGAGGCGCCATGCTCTGCGCTGGTCGAAGACCAGAAGACTAGACTAGGCGCCAGACGCGGCCATTTGCTTTTAACCTCTTTTCTGTAGCCCTGTTTTATGGCTTGGGTTTAAGTTTGAAATTGAATTTTCATTGGTATGCACGGGGGGGGGGGGGGTTTCTTTTCTCATTCATGTGATTTCTTGCGATCTGGTTCCTTGGCTTGATTCGGAGTTCGCAACTGCTGCCTCCCCTTCGCGAGCGGGGGCTGGGCGCAGTGCACGCACGCTGCACGCACATCCTACCATGGCTGGCGCTCGCTTCTCGCGTGGTCCTCTCGGACGGATCGGCAGGCTCCTCAGAAGCTAACGACCTCACGAGCCGGTTCGGAACTTGTCCTGACTAAGGTAAATTACAGCAGCAAGCTCGCGGCGGGACTCGCGGGCTCATGAAAACACATCTCCAGCTTGGCCTAAGGAATAGAAGCAGCAATCTGTTTACATGAGGGGCTCCCCCTTCCAAAATGCTCTTACAACTTCCAGGGCCGTGCCTGAGCTTTCGCATGCAGGGTCAACAATAAGGAAGCACGGGCTCAATCGGACATGTCGCTCACTTCATCCTCCAGGTCGCCCTCAGACGTGTTGCTGGCGTCGCTGTCGCCGTCGCTGGCATCACCGTCACCATTTTCGGCGCCGCCCTCACCATCGTCGACCACGTCACCTTCATCTGTCGCGACCACAACCGCGTCGTCCTCGGAGGAGAGGGCCCTAACTAGAGCATCCACATTGTCTTCCACCCAGCGCGCCATGTCGCCCCGGATGGCCTCGGGTACAGGGGCAATGGCGTCGTCAAAATCAAAGTCGGGGTAGATGTTCTGGAGGTGGCTGAAGACGCGGGAGAACGCGCGCCCGAGCAGGCCACGACTCCTCTCTTCAACAAGCTCGCGAGCCCTCTCGGATCGGTTCTCCAGGCGTGTCACCACATCGGTGAAAAAGCGGAGCTGACTGGCATAATCGTTCGCACGGGGATGAGGGGCATTTTCGTCGCATAAGTGTTGCTACGTTTCTTTTTCCAGACATGTTGTCTGAAATATTCCGTTACCAACCAGATCTGAATCTCAGGCAGATATGATGGTTGGATCATTCCTAGCATTTGCATTTTGTTCCTAACATGCACCCATCGTTGTACCAGTCTACCATGGGTCCCACCCATTTCCGATGATAAGCAAACATCATCCCTTGCGTTGTCTTCAACAAGGTAGTCCACATCGTCCACCCTAGCCCAAGTATGTCATTCTTTAGAACTCCTTCAAACAATCCATTGTGAATTGCCTCAGGCTGGTATGAAGAGTTTCAATGATCTACGGATCAAAAGTAATTCTTTTTGCCACTTAAGGGAATAATTCTGCGAGTCACCTCCCCTAAGGTGCCCCGTTATGGAATCATGGCAATTATTTCGTTGCTACTTTGAAACCATACACCATCATATTTAAGCGTGGAATCATTTCCTACTAATTTGAACATTCATCATCTGTTTGTTTCCATCCCTCTTGAAGTGTGTTTGTGTCTCAGCTCAGGAGGTGATTCAACGTCTCATTCCGTGAGTTGATCATGGTTAGCTTGATCTTCGTGAAGATCGAATCCTGTAGAGTTTCTATCCGTCGTCATCATGTTGCATGAAGATCTTGAAAGGAAGGACGCCAAGATCGATCTGAAGCAATGGATCATGAAGATCATGTTAGCTTGCACCCCCTCTGTCTTCTTACCTCACGTCTTGAATCTCGGGACTAGATTCCTGTTTAGTGGGGGTGAGTTGTCACGGCCCTAGAATTTGCTTGTCATTAGTTGCATTAAGGCATTCATGTCATCATATTTAAATTCAAATGAATATGAAATAGGGATGGCAGAAACCCCCAACACCACTTAATTCAACTAGGGTCCAAATAAAATCATTTTCACTGAACCCAAAATGCCCTTCTAAAATATTCATCATCTTTGCCTTGGTCTAGAACCTCTGACAAAAATGGTGCACACTTTTCTAGGACAATAGAGGGTCACTAAATTAAATCATATAGTATTTGCATTTGGGCATTTAAATACTATAAAATACTTTAAATGTCCAAATAATCATAAACTGAAATGTCTACTGCTGGATATATTCCAAACAGTGGCTTTGAGCAGTTTCATGATTTTTTAGTTAGTTTTAGTATTTTAATTAAAGCCCTAAAGTTATAGAAGAATTAGAGAATAGAAATAAAAGAATAGGACAGAAACGCACCTGGCTTACCTGTGCCGCCCACCAGAGCCAGCCCACCAGGCGGCCTAGCCCACCACCACCTCCTCCCCTGTCGTCTTCCTCCCCTGCCAGGAGGACGGCGCGTGCTCGACGCGCGCACGCACGCGCGCCGGCCACCTCCTCCCTCCCTGCCTGCCTGGCTCCTCCCCGGTGCGCCTAAACGACGCCACGGAGACGCCTGAACCCGCTCGACGTCTCTCGCTTGCTTCTCCCCTCCTCTGGTCCTCTCTCCCTCTCGTGCCCGAGCGCCACCGTTGCCGCCGCTCGCTGCTGCTGTGTCCACCGCCTTCCCCTTGCTTCCCTGACCGGTATATGAGCTCCGCCATGACGTCCTCGACCTCCTCGCTCCGCCACTCATCGCCGGGCACGCTCCTTTGGCCTCATCGAGGTCTTCCCCAACTGCCGTCGCTGGAGATCCCCCTCGCTGCCCCAACCGCTCCAGCCCCTCCCCGAGCTCGTCGTTCGCCTCATCGCAACCGCCGTGAGCTCCTGCCCCTGCTCCCCCTCTCCGCTCCCTCTCTCGCACGCCGTAGTTGCCGCACCGCGTCCACCCGCACGCGCCGCCGCCACTGCTCGCTGCCGACGTGTCCTCGGCCACTCAACGGCCCGGCCGTCGTGCCCTGCTTGATCCCCGCTCCGCGTAGAGCCTGTTGATGCCTCGCATGCGCCGCCTCGCGCACCGCAGCACTGCCCGTGCTCACGCCCAAGCTCCGGCCAGCGCGGCCGAGCTCCTCGTCGTCGTCTCCGGCCTCCCCAGCCCCTGCAACCACAACCGTTGGACGCACCGCGATGTGGCCGTTCCAACGAGACTAGCCCCGCCTGCTCCCGTCGCCGGACTTGGTCGGACGGGCAACGCCGCCGCGTCTGCTTACCGCCGGCGATTAGTCGGCAATTAGATGACGTGGCACTCACTTAAATAGCGCTAATCACTGATCAATTAACCCCACGGGTTAATGACAACCGGGCCCCATGCCCTTAATTAACCACACAGCTTAATCCCTGTTTAGTTTTAACTAATCACAGTAGCCCCACGCGTCAGCATTGACTTTACTGACGTGGCGTTTGACTGGTCTCACACATGCGTGAGTCCGACTAGCCTGAGTCAGCGACCGATGGGACCCAAGACGTCAGTTTGAACCTGGTCAGCGCTGTTGACTTGCTGACGCAGGCATGACGTAGTGCTGACGCAATAAACCCCTTTTCACGATTATTTCTGTTTTAGAAATATCGGAAAATTCTAGAAAATAGCCAAAACTTCAAAAATTCATATAAATTCAACCGTAGCTCAGATTGAAATAATTTATATATGAAAAATGATCAGAAAAATCCAATCTATCCATCTGTAGTGATTTCACGCATGTTAGAATAACTTAACCTTGAAGTTTAGCTCAAAACATGTTAATGCACTTTATAAACCCATAACTTGAGTTTGTATTTGAATCTTTGATTCAAATGAGCTCAAACCACCCTGGTTGTAGATGAATTAGCTCAAATCACAACATATTGCCATGTCACATTCATGCATCATATTGTTGCATTGCATTGATGGTGTTTCCTCTCTATTGCCAGTATTGTCCCCCCTCGGTAGACGTTGTGAACGTTGACACTGATGAAGACTCAATGCTATCTTCAGAAGTGCCAGGAAAGCAAAAACCCCTCGTTCATTCTGATACAATCCCACTCTCTCGCTCCTGCTGTCTTTTACTGCATTAGGACAACATCGATTCAACTGTTTCATGTTGCGGTAGTTGAACCCCTTTTCCTCTGCATGACCTGTCATTGCCATAGTAAATAGATGAAACCCACTAGCATGAGTAGGAGTTGTTTGAGCCCTGATGTGCCTACTCATTCATGCTTGTTTGTCATGCCTGCTACTGCTTAGAGTTGAGTCGGGTGTGATTCATCGGGAATGAATTGGAATGGTGATGAACATGTCCTACTGTGTGTGAGCTAAGTGTGTGAAAACGATTTGGCAAAGGTAGCGGTGAGAGGCCATGTAAAAGTACATGGTGGGTTGTCTCATTGAAACCATCCTCAGGAACTGAGTTCTGTGTTTGTGATCCATGAACAGCTACTACCACACGTTGGGCCCTGAAATATGACCCCGCTCGACATATTAAACGCCCCTGTCCTCTGTCCAGGAGTTGCAACTAGTTTCTGGTGTTTGTAGGATATGCGTTGGAGGCCGTGCGTAGCGCTGACCCTAGGGGTGGGCTATGATGCGGTAGATACACCGTGGCACGGTGTACCGGGTGCCCGTTTGGTGTCTCGGGATTCCTGCACACATCGTTTGGGGCTGTGAGCGAAAACCCGGCCGGATCTCCTCGTGGATGGAACCCGAATAGCTGATAAACCTGGACTAGAGACTTGTGTGGTTAGTCAGGTCGTGGTCTACACCCACGTCGGCTTTCGCTTGAAGTCTGCCGAGCACATGTCGTGTGCAGATGCTAAGTGCTGGAAACATGTGTGAAGAAGTACACCCCTGCAGAGTTATAAATGATCTATTCGAATAGCCGCGTCCACGATAAAGGACTTCTGGGTTGCCTATAACAGTTCATAGACAAGTGAAAGTGGATACTCTAAAACTCGCAAGATAAGCGTGAGTACTATGGATGGCCTTCTCGTAGGGAGACGGGAGCGGATCCATAGTGGTGTATTGAATGGTGAATATGTGGACTCGTGTGCGCCACCTCAAAAGAGTTACTTGCAGTCATAGTTTAGGATAGCCACTGAGTCAAAGCTGGCTTGCTGCAGTCAAACTCCACCACCCCCTTTGTTGATACTGATGCATATGTAGCTAGTTCTGATGTAAGTCTTGATGGGTACATTTGTACTCATGTTTGCCTCTTTTATGTTTTCCATAGAGACGTTAGTCTCGCTAGTAGTTCCGTGTGGACTTCGACGTTTAGCTTGATACCTCAGCTACGATCTTGTGCCCTCGGCAGGATCTGATAGATAGTCAGGCTTCTCAGCCTTTTTCATTTGTACATGTCTGTACTCAGACATGTTAAGCTTCCGCATGTGCTTGACTTGTATGCTCTTATTGTTGGGTCATGAGACTCATGTTTGTAATATCTTGGCTCCTCGGAGCCTAATGAATAAATACTTGAGTCATAGAGTTATGCTGTGATGCCATGTTGTATTTACACATATCGAGCATTTTGTGTGGTATGATTGAAATGCTTGGTATGTGTGGGACCCGACAACCTAGTTGTTTATCCTTGGTAGCCTCTCTTATGGGGAAATGTATTCTTGTGCTTACATGAGCCATAATAGTCCGCTACAGCCCGGTTCACCGGAGTCCTGCTAGCCCAGCACTACTGCTCCGGAACACTTGACTGGCCGGCATGTGATTTACTTCGTTCCCGTGTCTGTCCCGGAGTCCTGCCTAGCCTGCTACAGCCCGGTTCACCTAAGTCCTGTTAGCCTAGTGCTACAGCCCGGATTCACACGCTACTGACCGACATGCTTGATGTTGATTCATGTATGCCTGTCCCCGTAAGTTAGTGCACCTTTGGGTTCACGACTAGTCATGTCGGCCCGGGTTCTCTGTCATATGGATGCTAGCAACACCATCATATACGTGAGCCAAAAAGCACAAACGGTCCCGGGCCATGGTAAGGCGACACCCGTGGGAATACCTTGCGTGAGGCCACAAAGTGATATGAGGTGTTACTGGCTAGATCGATTTGACTTGGAATCGGGGTCCTGACACGAAGCTCCTCGTCAACTTCTCCAACAAGGTATACAAGACGAGGGACGAGCACATGGAGGCATACTCACAGAGGTACGCAGAATGGAAAAGCTGTTCTTGGGCATAGAATTGCAGCACGTGCCGCGTGGCACCAACAAGGAGGCCGGCGACATCGCCAAGAGAGCATCCAAGCGACTACCCCAAGAGCCTAGTGTCTTCGAGGAGCGGCGGGAGGAGCTCCCCCAGCCACCTGCTTCAGGAGCCCCGGCCTGCGGCCCGACCTCGGGACCGCGCTTACTCTTGCCGCTCGAGCCTCAGGAGGGGTGCTGGACCAAGGAGTTCAAGGAATACCTGACGCAAGGGACGCTACCAGAGGAAGAGGAGGACGCGGAGCGCGTGGCCCGACAGGCCACGGCATATTGCATCCAGGATGGTGAGTTATACAGGAAGTGGTCGAATGACGTTTCCCTGTGTTGTATCTCCAGGGAACAAGGGAAAGAGTTGCTAGATGACATACACGGCGGAGACTGCGGGCACCACTCATCGTCACGAACCCTCATCGGCAAGGCGTTCCGCAGTGGGTTCTACTGGCCTACGACGCTCAACGACGCGACTGAGCTGGTGAAGTCCTGCGAGGCCTGTCAATTCCACGCCAAGCAGATCCATCATCCAGCTCAGGGCCTCCAGACCATCCCGCTCTTGTGGTTGTTCGCTGTCTGGGGGCTGGATATCTTGGGCCCATTCCCTCGAGCGCCTGGGGGCTACCGCTACCTCTACGTTGCCATCGACAAATTCACCAAATGGGCGGAGGTAGAAGCTGTCTGCACCATCCCAGCCGGATCTGCAGTCAAGTTCATCAAGGGCCTCGTAAGCCGGTTCGGGGTCTCTAATCGCATCATCACCGACAATGGCTCACAATTCACTAGCAATCTCTTCAAGACATATTTTGCTAACCTTGGAACGCAGATCTGCTATGCTTCGGTGGCACACCCAAGGAGCAACGGACAAGCCGAACGCACAAACGCGGAGGTCCTGAGAGGCCTCAAAACCAGGACCTTCAAGAAGCTGCTCGAGGCCTGCGGCAGGGGCTGGCACGACGAGCTCCAGCCTGTGTTGTGGTCCATCCACACCACCACCACTAAGCCGACGGGCGAGAACCCGTTTTTCCTCGTCTATGGAGCAGAAGCGGTTCTCTAATACGTCTCCAACGTATCTATAATTTTTTATTGTTCCATGCTATTATATTATTTGTTTTGGATGTTTATGGGCTTTATTATGCCTTTCTATATTTTTTTTGGGACTAACCTATTAACCCAGAGCCCAGTGCCAGTAACTGTTTTCTCCTTGTTTCAGTGTTTCGCAGAAAAGGAATATCAAACGGAGTCCAAACGGAATGAAACCTTCGGGAGAGTTATTTTTTGGAACGGAAGCAATCCAGGGGACTTGGAATACACGTCAGGGAATCAACGAGGAGACCATGAGGGAGGGGGCGCGCCCTCCACCCTCGTGGGCCCCTCGTGGCTCCCCTGACCGACTTCTTTCACCTATATATATCCATATACCCTAAAAAGATGGGGGAACATAATAGATCGGGAGTTCCGCCGCCTCAAGCCTCTGTAGCCACCAAAAACCAATCGGGACCCTGTTTCGACACCCTGCCGGAGGGGGGGGACCCTCACCGTTGGCCGTTTTCATCATCCTGGCACTCTCCGTGATGAGGAGGGAGTAGTTCACCCTCGGGGCTGAGGGTATGTACCAGTAGCTATGTGTTTGATCTCTCTCTCTTATGTTCTTGAGGTGGTACGATCTTGATGTATCGCGAGCTTTGCTATTATAGTTGTATCTTATGATGTTTCTCCCCTTCTACTCTCTTGTAATGGATTGAGTTTCCCCTTTGAAGTTATCTTATCGGATTGAGTCTTTAAGTATTTGAGAACACTTGATGTATGTCTTGTCGTGCTTAACTGTGGTGACAATGGGATAATCACGTGATCTACTTGATGTATGCTTTGGTGAACAACTTGCGGGTTCAATGAACTTATGCATAGGGGTTGGCACACATTTTCGTCTTGACTCTCCGGTAGAAACATTGGGGCACTCTTTGAAGTACTTTGTGTTGGTTTGAATAGATGAATCTGAGATTGTGTGACGCATATCGTATAATCATACCCACGGATACTTGAGGTGACATTGGAGTATCTAGGTAACATTAGGGTTTTGGTTGATATGTATCTTAAGGTGTTATTCTAGTACGAACTCTATGATAGATCGAACGGAAAGAATAGCTTCATGTTATTTTACTACAGACTCTTGAATAGATCGATCAGAAAGGATAACTTTGAGGTGGTTTCGTACCCTACCATAATCTCTTCGTTTGTTCTCCGCTATTAGTGACTTTGGAGTGACTCTTTGTTGCATGTTGAGGGATAGTTATATGATCCAATTATGTTATTATTGTTGAGAGAACTTGCACTAGTGAAAGTATGAACCCTAGGCCTTGTTTCCTATCATTTCAATACCATTTACGCTCACTTTTATCATTAGTTACATTGCTGTTTTTATATTTTCAGATTACAAAAACCTATATCTACCATCCATATTGCACTTGTATCACCATCTCTTCGCCGAACTAGTGCACCTATACAATTTACCATTGTATTGGGTGTGTTGGGGACACAAGAGACTCTTTGTTATTTGGTTGCAAGGTTGTTTGAGACAGACCATCTTCACCCTACACCTCCCACAGATTGATAAACCTTAGGTCATCCACTTGAGGGAAATTTGCTACTGTCCTACAAACCTCTACACTTGGAGGCCCAACAACGTCTACAAGAAGAAGGTTGTGTAGTAGACATCAAGCTCTTTTAAAGCGCCGCTTGCCGGGAGGTTAGTGCTTGAAGGTATATCTTTAGATCTTGCAATCGAATCTTTTTGTTTCTTGTTTTAGCACTAGTTTAGTTTATAAAAGAAAACTAAAAAAATGGAATTGAGTTTGCCTCATACGCTTCATCTTTTTAATATCTTTCGTGAGTATGATGGAAAGGAAAATTGTGCCAAAGTGTTAGAAGAAGAATGCATTAAAATGTTTGGCACTAAATCTTTGAATGATGAGCATGATTGCAATGTTGATAGTATGAACTCCTTGAATATCCGTAGTACTAATGATGATTGCACTAGTTATGATGAAAATTTCTCCTATAAACATGTCAATTTTTGTGGAGTGCATTGGGTTTGGAAGTACACACCAAATAGGTAAGATAGATATTGCAAGAGGCATAAGAATTTAGAAACTAAATTGTTGCAAGAAAGGCTAGATGTTTGTGCTGAAAATTTAAATTTTCTTAGCCGTACTTGTGAACTTTGCAATGAACGGGGTCATTTAACTATCCGATGCAAATTGTTTCATGATCTAATCGTGTCCAAAAATTGTGCTGACTTGATTTCCCTTGCACATTATAATGAACTTAGTTTGCTTATGGGTTACGAAGAAATGAAATGTATAACTAAGCATCTTCCAGAATTTGCCCATTATAAACTTCTTGATTTTGATCTAGAGAAAATTTATATGTATTGTGCGCTGAATTGCATTGAAAATCCTTATATTGCAAATTACATAAAGACAAGAAAACAAATAGAAGACGAAGAGAATACTAATGAAAGGGAAGAGACTTCCCAATATCCTCCCATTATTTCTTATGATGAATCAGGTAACGAGGAGGATCCTTCTTTTCAACCAATCTCATTAATAAGGAGCTCCAAAAAGAGGATTGAACCCACACATGATGTGGTGAAGAAGAAGAAAAGAAAAAGGAAGAGAGGTAAAAAAAATATCTCTCCCAAATAATGTTGCTCCTATTATTGTTGTTCCTCATGAAAATGAATCAAAAATAATTGTGGAAGATGATGCACTTGATGATGATCTCGTTATGCCTATTGCTTGTGATGATTATGATCGGGAAGATAATGAAACTTCTTATGATCTTGAAAATCTTTTTGGCGCTTGCTTGGAAGAATATGATAATTGCTATACTACTGGTGCTATCCATACTATTAACTATGAGAGTGATTATGCTTATGATATGAAAAGGCCCATGCTTGGGGATGCTATGTTTGAAGAAGATGATGTTTTTGAGAATATATTTGCTGCAATTAATGTTTGTCCCAAGCTTGGGGATGCTACGTTTAACGAAGATGATATTTTTATCCTCCCAAGTTTTGATATGCAAATTTGTTATGATGATAGCATGCCTCGTACTTATGATGATTATATTTATGAAAGGGGATTTGGAGAGGTCATGACTTTATCTAGTGATGATTCCACTATCTTGGAAGAGGTTTCAATCGATTATGATCAGAACAAAGTTGCTACTTATGATGATTATTGTGATGAAACTTATACTATAAAAAGTAGTGATGATTATTGTCGGTGTCAAAACCGGCGGATCTCGGGTAGGGGGTCCCGAACTGTGCGTCTAGGCGGATGGTAACAGGAGACAAAGGACACGATGTTTTTACCCAGCTTCGGGCCCTCTCGATGGAGGTAAAAACCTACTCCTGCTTGATTAATATTGATGGTATGGGTAGTACAAGAGTAGATCTACCACGAGATCAGAGAGGCTAAACCCTAGAAGCTAGCCTATGGTATGATTGTTGTTCATCCTACGGACTAAAACCCTCCGGTTTATATAGACACCGGAGAGGGTTAGGGTTACATAGAGTCGGTTACAATGGGAGGAGATCCACATATCCGTATCGCCAAGCTTGCCTTCGACGCCAAGGAAAGTCCCATCCGGACATGGGACAAAGTCTTCAATCTTGTATCTTCATAGTCCAGGAGTCCGGCCAAAGGTTATAGTTCGGCTATCCAGACACCCCCTAATTCGGGATTCCCTCAGTAGCCCCCGAACCAGGCTTCAATGACGATGAGTCCGGCGCGTAGATTTGTCTTTGGCATTGCAAGGTGGGTTCTTCTCCAAATTCTGTGTACCTGTTGAATAGTGTCCGGCTTCTCGTGAATATTGTGCTCCTTGGCTTCCACGCCCAATAATGGCCGTCTTCCACATGTCAAACGAATGCGAAAAGCCAGGGTGTTTTTACTTTTACCCCCTAGCTACGCAAATAAGCTGCCTTATAAAAGAGACGAGGATTTAGATCTGAATCACACCATCTTCCCTTCGCGAGCATTCATCGGAGCGCATCCGACAGAGATCCATTCCACCATGGCCAGTTGATGCAGCTCCTCCTCTCGCCCTCCCAGTCCTCAGCCTGGAGGTTGGGAGAGATGTTCCGTCCCGCATAGTGAGCTAGTGACGCTCCAAACTAAGGGATTCCTTCCCCCAGCCTTCATGGTCCCGTTTCGAGCTGGACTTGCCACCTATAATGGCGGAGAGCAAGCGGAGAGTGTCCCCAGTCCCTCCAAAGGAGAGCGGGTATGCTTTGTCCCTTATCTTATAAGAGGGCTCGGATTTCCAATTCATCCGTTTCTCCAGGGGCTACTGGAGTTCTACGGCCTCCAGCTGCACAACCTTACGCCTGCCTCCATATTGCATATTGCGGGCTTCGTAGCCCTTTGCGAGCTGTTCTTGGGCATCGAGGCTCATTTTGCGCTGTGGAAGAAGCTGTTCTACCTTGTGCCCCGTTCTCAGGAAGGGTCGATATATCAAGTGGGTGGAGCCGAACTATGGCGCATCGCCGGGATCGGATATCTATCCGAAACCCCAAGGAAGGCATCCGAAGACTGGCCTTCAGAATGGTTTTATATAGAAGATTTCCCCCTGCTAGACCCTGTTCGGATCGGCCTCCCCGAGTTCAATAATGCTCCCTTGAAGAAGCACCTAGGCTGGCATCCACGGAGCCCTCAGAGGTAAAATGACAAGGACGTCCTTTACCTGATGAGCCGGATAAGGTTGTTCGCTCATTCCGGACTGACCATGATCGGGGTCATGGCCACATGCATTATGCGGGGGGTGCAACCGCTTCAGTATAGAGGCCACCCCATGTGGGATTTCAACAGGGAGGATGATGCCACCCGCTGCGGCCGTAAGGGGCCGGGATCGGTTGCTGCTTTGACAAAGGCCTTGTCCGCATTGTACAAGGGAGAAGAGGAGGAGTTCCTCCGCGTCAATCCACAGGGAGGATTTTCTATGTACAATCCTCCAAGCTGGGTAAGCGGACACTTCTTTTTGCCCATCCGTTCCATATTCCCATAGTTAAGTACCTTATCTTGTGATTTCAACGCAGGAATTGCGCCGGGCCATAAAGGATATAAATAGCCCTGCTCCACAACCAGAGGATCCGGAACGGTCCCTCGATCCGGCCTCCCAAGAGGATCCGGACATATCCGTGGAGCTGATCGATGGGGTATTTTACCAACTGAGCATCGACAATGCCTTGGTCGCCATTATGGCCGATTACCCCGGAATACTTCCCGCCTCACAGGTAACTGAGACCGAAGTCCCAATACTTGGAAAATGATCCATCCGTGCTTATTTTTTATCACCCTATACCAATGGTGTTTTGCAGGGGAGCCCTTGAGGCGGAAGGCCGAGCCTGCGGTGGCTAGCCAACAAGGGGCAGCAAGGCCCACCAGACTGAAAAGAAGTGCGGTCCGGATTGAGATGCAGGCGCAACGGTATGGCGTGCCATCTTATTCCCAGGTTTTATTCCCGGAAGGCATACTAACACCCATGCTCTTTTCAGGAAAAAGAGCGCTCGTCGGACTATATCCGGAGAGGTTGCCAATCGATCCTCCACCAGCCAGGCTCCAAATCCAGGTCCAAAAGAGGAGGCAAACACGAGGCATGCGTCGGACGCTCCTCCGACAGAGGATGCCGACAGACTGTCTGCCACCAATTCCTAGGTGGAGAGTGCCATGAATCACAGGCGTCGCCGGACAGTTCTTCGTGACGCATGTTTCTCCCAAGAGGCATTGGATGCCTTCAATTCGAGAGATGCGCACCTCCGTGCCGCTCAAAATGGTCTAGCCAGACGCACGGAGCAGTATGTGAAAGACATACGGGTGAGAAATTTTGATGGTTATATATGCCAGTAGACCCCGAGACTTGAAGCAGTTAAAATAACTGATTTAAGGATCATTTGTTATGCAGGACCTTACAAAAAAGAATACCCAACTGTCCCAGGAGCTGGAAGAGTGCAAAGCCCAACTTGAGGCCGCACTAGCCGCTGCAGGGGAGGCCAAGGAGACCCCCTCTAGTAATATACCTTTCGAAAGATAAGTATGTTGTGAAGTGCGCGTGTGTGCAAATCTGACAATATCATTGCAGATGGCGCCGGAGTAGATCCGGACAAGCAACAAGTCTTGCGCTGATTAAAGGCCGGCGAGAGCGTGCTTACGAGGGTGAGGCAGGAGAAGAATACTCTCCAAGATGCCAACACCCAGCTGGGCGAGGAACTAAAGGATGTTCGTGCCCACCTGTCGGACTCCGTGAAAGAGAATTGACGGCTTCGACGCGGCATTTTTAGTAAGTGCTTGAACAAACTTTAAAAAAGAGTTCGACGAGGAAGTTGACTAATAGAGTTATGTTTGTAGGTATGCTCACAGGTCGTCCTGCAGAGGAAATGCCCGGTTCTACGGGTGACCTACTTCCCGAGCTCTTACAACTGCATGAACGAGTTCGGGCGGGTGATGAAAGGCGTCGCCTGTGCCTTGTGGCCATCTGTCTCCCTGCCGAAGGCCTTGGAGAGCTTGAGAGAGGCTTAGGAGGGCGGCGGCGCATCCGATTATGGAAGATATCGCCTGCCGTCAAGGCGCCGAGGAGCTACGGGCCATGGTGAAGACGCAGCACACGGGCTGACCCAAACCACATGGCGAGGTCGGACCTGTGGGGGCCTGATGGGAAGGAGATCCCGTGAGTTTAGTGTACGGCCAAGTAGAATTGGCATAAAGTATTCCCAACAGGACTGTAAACTAGACAGCCTATTAGATGGTATTGAGGAGGAATACACCAGATCAAATTAACTATGTAATTTAAGATGACATGTAAAATGCCTTCTAGCCGGATTGTAGATCGTTTGTCATGGCGGACCTTTTTGCTTCAACCTCGGGACCCTATAGTCCGGAGTGTGTCCGAATACCCTCACAGTTATGTAAGAACCGGGCATGCGTGGAGACCAAAGCGAGGGGTCATTAGTGCTTGAAATGCACAAGTGCCCAACTAGTTATGTTATATGACATGGTTAGTAAGAAACATCTTCCAGGGAGAATAGTTCCGTTAGGGGTTCCTTTCCCTGGGAGGCATGCCTTAAAGTGCATGTCCGTACTGCGAAAAAAGCAGAAAAGCATCTGGGGGTAGATAAATAAATAAGTGAGAAATCATCTTTAGTTCACCGACTGAATATTCCCTTAAGAACGCTAGGTTTCGGCTTCACCCAGTCTGAGGTACACATCCGGCTGACCCGGCAGTAACAATCGCAGAGGTGCTCCCTTTACCACCTAGCCGAACAATCGGGAACGTAGGGGTAAGCACAGGAGCCAGGCAACCCAGCTTGGCCAAAACTTAAGTCATATCGATGCATATAATGGTGAGTAAAAGGTACATGCGGAAGCGTGACACATGTGTTAGGCATGAAGCCCGTACAAATAAGCTTCATAAAGAAGCCCGGGTATAATGGAGCGGATAGCGCGTCAAGTGTAAAAAGTGAGCAATGCGCGAACGAGCCTTTAAAGGCTGTAAGAGAAAAAGAGGGAGAAGGAGAGAAATATAAGACAGCTAATGTGTAAAAAATAGACAGAGGAAGGAGACAAACTCAGAATTCGGCGCTAGGCGTAGAATCTTCGGAGACGGGCTGCGTTCCATGGGTTCGGCTCGAGTCGGTTATCCGATGCATCTCGCAGACAGTACGCTCCACCGGTCAGGACTTGGTCGATAATAAAGGGACCTTCCCATTTGGGCTTGAGTTTGTCCTTTTTCTTGTCCGGCAGGCCTAGAACTAACTCACCAACATTGTAAGTTTTGGCCCGTACTTCTCTGCTTTGATATCTTCGAGCCTGCTGTTGATAGAATGCGGAACGGGCTTTTGCCACGTCACGCTCCTCCTCCAAGGCGTCCAAACTGTCCTGCCGATCGAGCTTGGCTTCTCTTTCTTCGTACATGTGCACGCGAGGTGAGTCATGAATTATGTCGCAGGGCAGAACTGCCTCTGCGCCGTATACCATAAAGAATGGTGTGAATCCGGTGGTGCGATTCGGCGTGGTCCGCAGCCCCCGGAGTACGGTGTCGAGCTCACCTACCCAGTGCATGTTAGATTCATTGAGGGACCGCACTAATCTGGGTTTGATGCCGCTCATGATTAGACCATTTGCTCGCTCGACTTGACCGTTAGTTTGAGGGTGATAGACTGAAGCATAGTCGAGCTTGGTGCCCATGTTTTTGCACCAGAGTTTGACCTCGTCGGCCGTGAAGTTCGTGCCATTGTCAGTGATGATGCTGTGGGGACGCCGTAACGGTGTACGACCGCTGATATGAAGTCTATCACCGGTCCAGATTCGAGCGTCTTAACAGGCTTGGCCTCTATCCATTTGGTGAATTTATCCACCATGACCAGTAGGTATTTTTGCTTGTGGGTTCCTCCTTTAAGGGGTCCAACCATGTCAAGCCCCTGCACTGAAGGGCCAGGTGATGGGTATAGTTTGGAGGGCGGTGGGTGGCATGTGGCTTTGATTAGCAAAGAGCTGGCAACCGACGCATCGTTGGACTAAGTCCTGAGCATCTGCCCGGGCCGTCGGCCAATAAAATCCTGTATGGAAGGACTTGCTTACAAGGGCCCGGGCTGCGGCGTGTTGCCCGCCGAGTCCGGCATGAATTTCAGCCAGAAGATTCCGCCCTTCCTCTTTGAAGATACACCTTTGAAGGACTCCGGTCGCGCATTTCTTATGAAGCTCTCCCTCATGGACTTTATAGGCTTTAGATCGCCGCACTATGCAGCGTGCCTCGTTTTGGTCCTCGGGAAGTTCCTGCCTGGTTAGGTAGGCTAGGAATGGTTCTGTCCACGGGGCAATGACTACCATTATTACGTGGGCTGAAGATGTTACTTCGTTGGCAGAGCCTCCAGTTGTGTCAGAATGTTCGGTGTTGGGCGTTGCTGTTGGGTCCGTGCTATTATTTCCGGACTCCCCTTCCCATACTACGAATGGCTTGAACAGCCTCTCTAAGAAGATATTGGGGGGGACGGCGTCGCGCTTTGCGCCAATGCGTGCCAAGACGTCTGCTGCCTGATTGTTTTCCCGAGCTATATGGTGAAATTCGAGCCCTTCAAACTGAGCTGGCATTTTTAGTACGGCGTTGCGATAAGCTGCCATTTTCGGATCCTTGGCATCAAAGTCTCCATTTATTTGAGATATCGCGAGGTTTGAATCCCCGTGCACCTCTAGGCGTTGAATGCCCATGGATACTGCCATCTGGAGACCATGTAGAAGGGCCTCGTATTCGGCTGCGTTGTTGGAGTCCGTATACATTATCTGGAGTACGTATTGAACTGTATCTCCTATTGGGGACGTCAGAACGACGCCAGCCCCCAGACCAGCCAACATTTTGGAGCCGTAGAAGTGCATGATCCAGTTGGAATATGTGTCGTACTCTTTAGGGAGTTCGGCTTCAGTCCATTCGGCGACGAAGTCGGCCAAAACTTGCGACTTAATAGCTCGCCGTGGCTTATAGGTTATGTCGAACGGGAGGAGCTCAATGGCCCATTTGGCAATCCGGCCCGTGGCGTCGCGGTTGTTTATAATGTCGTTAAGAGGTACTTCGGAGCCTACTGTTATCGAACACTCTTGAAAGTAGTGTCGCAGCTTCCGGGATGCCATGAACACCGCGTACGCTATCTTTTGATAATGCGGATACTGTGACTTGCATGGAGTGAGGACAGTGGACACGTAGTAAACTGGTTTTTGAAGGGGGAACTTGTGTCCGTCCGTTTCTCGTTCGACAACGAGCACCGCGCTTACAACTTGATGAGTTGTCGTGATGTATAATAGCATTGGTTCGCCTATGTTGGGCGCGGCCAGGACCGGGTTTGTTGCCAATATGGCTTTTATTTCTTCGAGTCCGGCCGTGGCGGCATCGGTCCACTCAAAGTGTTTGGTGCGCCGGAGGAGGCGATAAAGGGGTAATGCCTTTTCTCCCAAACGGGAGATTAAGCGGCTTAGAGCCGCCACACATCCAGTCAATTTTTGTATTTGTTTGAGGTCCTTTGGGATATCCAATTGTGACAGATCTCGGATCTTGGCTGGGTTTGCTTCAATTCCTCTAACGGATACAATGAAGCCCAAGAGCTTTCCGGCTGGTACGCCGAAAATGCATTTTTCCGGGTTAAGCTTGATGTCATATGTTCGGAGATTATCAAATGTGAGCCTCAAGTCGTCTACTAGAGTTTCAACATGCTTGGTTTTGACGACCACATCATCTACGTATGCCTCCACTGTTTTGCCGACCTGGTTTGCGGACATATGTCGAATCATGCATCGATATGTTGCGCGGCGTTTTTGAGCCCGAAGGGCATTGTGTTGAAGTAGAATGGGCGTATGGGGTGATAAATGCCGTTGCGGCTTGGTCAGGCTCTGCCATCTTAATTTGATGGTAGCGGAGTATGCGTTGAGGAAACACAATGAATCGTGTCCTGCGGTAGCGTCGATAATTTGATCGATGCGGGAGGGGAAGGATCCTTTGGGCAAGCCTTATTGAGGTCCTTGAAATCGGCGCATAGGCGCCAGGATTTGTCCTTCTTTGGTACCATCACCAGGTTTGCTAGCCAGTCCGATGTTTTATATCTCTGATGAATCCGGCCTCCAGTAGTTTGGCTAGCTCCTCTCCCATGGCTTGTCTCTTAGGTTCAGGGAAACGCAGAAGAGCTTGTTTGACTGGCTTGAATCCTTTTAGGATGTTTA
Source organism: Aegilops longissima (assembly GCA_021605205.1). Taxonomy (NCBI): domain Eukaryota; kingdom Viridiplantae; phylum Streptophyta; class Magnoliopsida; order Poales; family Poaceae; genus Aegilops; species Aegilops longissima. The sequence continues at coordinate 275,218,088 of CM038681.1, forward strand.
GGCTGTGATCGGCCAGCCGGCGTGGGATTCCTGGCATGTCTGAAGGGTGCCAGGCAAAAATGTCCCAATTTTCGCATAGGAATTCTCGTAATGCGGCGTCTACATCAGGGTTTTATTGTGCCCCGATGGAGGCCGTTTTTGTAGGGTCCGTTGGGTGGACTTGGAATTTGACTATTTCGTCCGCTGGTTTAAAGGAGGTGGACTTGGATCTTTTATCGAGTATCACATCATCCCTGTTCACCGTGGAGCACGGCGCAGGTAGTTCCTCGGCCGCTAGGGCTTCGAATAATGCCTCGAGGGCTAGTGCGGATGTCTTATTTTCGGTGCGGACTGCTATGTCTGGGTCACTAGCAAGAGTGATGATTCCGTTGGGCCCGGGCATTTTGAGCTTCATGTACCCGTAATGGGGTATAGCTTGAAAAATTGTGAATGCCTCTCGCCCTAATAGAGCGTGGTATCCGCTGCTGAACGGGGCCACTTGGAACGTGACCTCCTCGGACCTGTAATTATCCGGCGTGCCGAACACCACATCCAGTGTGATTTTTCCTATGCAGCACGCTTCCCAACTGGGTATTATTCCTCTAAAGGTTGTGCTGCTTCGCTCAATGCGGCTCCAGTCTATTTCCATTTTTCGAAGGGTTTCCTCATAAATGAGGTTCAATCCGCTGCCACCGTCCATGAGTACCTTTGTAAGGCGAAAGCCGTCCACTATTGGACTAAGGACCAATGCTGCTGGTGCTCGGGCTGTTCGGAATTAAGGTTCATCACTTGCATTAAAGGTAATAGCCGTGTCACTCCATGGATTTATTGTTGCTACTTGGTAGACTTTGGCAAGGCTGCGGAGTGTTCGTTTTCGCGTATTATTTGATGCGAAAGTCTCGAGGACTGTTAATACCGTACTGGTATCCCTGGGCTGGTGCTCTGTGGATGCTGGGGTTAGAAGCTCTTCGCCACTTTTGGCCACCTGCCGGAGTATCCAACATGCTCTAAGGCTATGAGTTGGTGTGGTGCCCTCTTTACTATGAATTTTACAGGGTCCATTGAGCCATCCCTCCAGTACGGTTCCATGCCCCGTAGGGGGTTTTTGTTTTTTGGTGTTTAACCCGGGTGATTGGCGATAATGCACCCTTTTATTTCGGACTGGGTTTGTATTCAGGGCCGGATTGTCCCAAAATCTTACTTCGGTTTTCCAGGCGCTTTCCATCGCACAGTACTTTCGTACTATGGACGCCAAGTCAGCAAAGCGTGTAATTTCACGGCGACCTATGGCGTTGAGGATTCCCTTGTCCATGCAATTATTGCAGAAGAATGAAATTGCGTCTTCCTCACGGCAGTCCTTTATCCTGTTCATCACCAGGAGGAATCTGGCCCAGTAATGATGTACTGTTTCCTCGGGCTCTTGCCTAATATTGGATAGATCGCCTATGTTCGGGTGGGTGGGTGGAATTAGATCCGAAACCTCACCCAATCTGAGGCTCAAGGGCCAAGGAGTTTCCGAACTCAGAAGCTTGGATTCTTAGATGTTGTCCACTGAATCTAGCCCGTTGCCTGACTCTAAGTTCAGGTCTTGAGTGACGTCCTCCCCTCCGCGGGTACCCGGCTTGGAGGGATCGGGAATCCGGCCGTAGCTAGTCCTTAAGATAGATGAAGGGTCTCCGCATTGTTCCTCCACCACAACAACGTGATGGGTGACCTGGGGAGAGTTAATCTCTCTCAGATCGGGTTTAAGCCCAATCTGATCGTAGTCTGTAGCGACTCCCTGGGCGGCGATGCAATCTAGGAGCTCGTTTAAGGAAGAGAGCTCCGTCGGATCTAACTACTTGGCGAGTTCCAAGTTGACGTGAAGATTGCTTTCGATGACCCAAGAAGTCATCGTCGGTGCGGCGGCCGAACAGGCGGTCATAACAAAACCGCCTAGCCGGAGAGTTTGGCCGATAGCCAAAGCTCCTTTAGCAACAGTGCCGTCTTTAAAGACGGGATGAGGCATCCTTCCTGATGGCGACGACACAGAGGAACTCTCAATGAAAGCACCATTGTCGGTGTCAAAACCGACGGATCTTGGGTAGGGGGTCCCGAACTGTGCGTCTAGGCGGATGGTAACAGGAGACAAGGGACACGATGTTTTTACCCAGGTTCGGGCCCTCTCGATGGAGGTAAAACCCTACTCCTGCTTGATTGATATTGATGATATGGGTAGTACAAGAGTAGATCAACCACGAGATCAGAGAGGCTAAACCCTAGAAGCTAGCCTATGGTATGATTGTTGTTCGTCCTACGGACTAAAACCCTCTGGTTTATATAGACACTGGAGAGGGTTAGGGTTACATAGAGTCGGTTACAATGGGAGGAGATCCACATATCCGTATCGCCAAGCTTGCCTTCCACGCCAAGGAAAGTCCCATCCGGACACGGGACGAAGTCTTCAATCTTGTATCTTCATATTCCAGGAGTCCGGCCAAAGGTTATAGTTCGGCTATCCAGACACCCCCTAATCCGGGACTCCCTCAATTGTATTTATAAAACTTTTCATGATTATGATTACCATTTTTCTGAAAATTACTCTTTTAATGTGGAAACCATTTATAGTATTCGAGTCTCTTATGATACTCCTACTATTACGAATGAGAAGAATTTTGCTTATGTGGAGAGTAGTAAAATTTCTATGCAAGTAGATCATGAAAAGAATGCTTTAGGTGCTGGTTATATTGTTGAATTCGTTCATGATGCTACTGAAAATTATTATGAGGGAGGAATATATGCTTGTAGGAATTGCAATAATATCGAGTTTCCTCTCTATGTGCTTAAAGTTTTGAAGTTATGCTTGTTTTGCCTTCCTATGCTAGTTGATTATTGTTCACATAAGTTGTTTTCTCACAACATCCCTATGCATAGGAAGTGGGTTATACATAAATGTGCTAGTCATATTATTCATGATGCTCTCTTTATGTTTCAATTCTTATCTTTTATGTGAGCATCATTGAAATCATCATGCCTAGCTAGGGGCGTTAAACATTAGCGCTTGTTGGGAGGCAACCCAATTTTATTTTAGTTTATTGATTTTTCGTTCTGTTTAGGAATAAATAAATCATCTAGCCTCTGGTTGGATGTGGTTTTATGTTTTAAGTAGTGTTTGTGCCAAGTAGAACCTTTGGGAAGACTTGGGTGAAGTCTTTATGATCATGCTGTAAAAAACAGAAACTTTAGTGCTCACGAGATTAGCTTAAACGTTTTACTGGAGAGTGATATTTAGTTGATTATTTTTGCATATGATTACTAGAAAAATTATTCAGGTCTAACAATTTATTTCAGAATTTTTGGAGTTCCAGAAGTATACGTTTGATACATATTACTACAGACTGTTCTGTTTTTGACAGATTATGTTTCCTATGTGTTGTTTGCTTATTTTGATGAATCTATGAGTAGTATCGGAGGGCATGAACCATAGAGAAGTTGTAATACAGTAGATATTACACCAATATGAATTAATAATGAGTACATTACAGTACCTTAAGTGGTTATTTATTTTCTTATACTAACGAAGCTTACGAGTTTTCTGTTAAGTTTTGTGTTGTGTAGTTTTCAAGTTTTGGGTAAAGATTCGATGGACTATGGAATAAGGAGTGGAAAGAGCCTAAGCTTGGGGATGCCCAAGGAAACCCAAGGTAATATTCAAGGATAACCAAGAGCCTAAGCTTGGGGATGCCCCGGAAGGCATCCCCTCTTTCGTCTTCGTTCATCGGTAACTTTACTTGGAGCTATATTTTTATTCACCAGATGATATGTATTTTGCTTGGAGCGTCATTTTATTTTTCTTTTGTTTTGATTGCTGTTTGAATAAAATACCAAGATCTGAAATTCTTAAATGTTAGAGAATATTCACATAGTTGCATAATTATTCGACTACTCATTGATCTTCGCTTATATCTTTCGGAGTAGTTTGTTGTTTGCTCTAGTGCTTCACTTATATCTTCTTAGAGCACGGGAGTGGGTTTATTTTGAAGAAATATATGAACTCTCATGCTTCATTTATATTATTTTGAGAGTCCTTAGAACAGCATGGTAATTTGCTTTGGTTATGAATTTAGTCCAAATGTGATGGACATCCAAGAGGGATATAATAAAAACTTTCATATAAAGTGCATTGAATATTATGAGAAGTTTGATTCCCTATGATTGTTTTGAGATATGAAGATGGTGATATTAGAGTCATGCTAGTTGATTAGTTGTGAATTTGAGAGATACTTGTGTTAAAGTTTGTGATTCCCGTAGCATGCACGTATGGTGAGCTGTTATGTGATGAAGTTGGAGCATGATTTATTTATTGATTGTCTTTCTTATGAGCGCTGGTCGGGGACGAGCGATGGTCTTTTCCTACCAATCTATCCCCCTAGGAGCATGCGCGTAATACATTGTTTCGATAACTAATATATTTTTGCAACAAGTATATGAGTTCTTTATGACTAATTTTGAGTCCATGGATTATACGCACTCTCATCCTTCCACCATTGCTAGCCCCTCTAATACTGTGCACTTTTCACCGATATCATACACCCACCATATACCTTCCTCAAAACAGCCACCATACCTACCTATTATGGCATTTCCATAGACATTCCGAGATATATTGCCATGCAACTTACCACCGTTCCGTTTACTATGACACGCTCCATCATTGTCATATTGCTTCGCATGATCATGTAGTTGACATCGTATTTGTGGCAAAGCCACCGTTCATAATTCTTTCATACATGTCACTCTTGATTCGTTGCATATCCCGGTACACCGCCGGAGGCATACACATAGAGTCATATTTTGTTCTAAGTATTGAGTTGTAATTGTTGAGTTGTAATTAAATAAAAGTGTGATGATCATCATTTTAAAGCATTGTCCCAAGTGAGGAAAGGATGATGGAGACTATGATTCCCCCACAAGTCGGGATGACACTACAGACGAAAAATAAAAAAAATAAAAAAAAGGCCATAAAAATAGAGAAAAGGCCCAAATAAAAAAATGAGAGAAAAAGATAGAAGGGACAATGTTACTATCCTTTTACCACACTTGTGCTCCAAAGTAGCACCATGATCTTCATGATAGAGAGTCTCCTATGATATCACTTTCATATACTAGTGGGAATTTTTCATTATAGAAATTGGCTTGTCTATTCCAATGATGGGCTTCCTCGAAGTGCCCTAGGTCTTCGTGAGCAAGCGAGTTGGATGCACACCCACTTAGTTTCTTTTGTTGAGCTTTCATATACTTATAGCTCTAGTGCATCCGTTGCATGGCAATCCCTACTCACTCACATTGATATCTATTGATGGGCATCTCCATAGCCCGTTGATACGCCTAGTTGATGTGAGACTATCTTCTCCTTTTTGTCTTCTCCACAACCACCATTCTATTCCACCCATAGTGCTATGTCCATGGCTCACGCTCATGTATTGCGTGCAGATTGAAAAAGTTTGAGAACATCAAAAGTATGAAACAATTGCTTTGCTTGTCATCGGGGTTGTGCATGATTTATATATTTTGTGTGATGAAGATAGAGCATAGCCAGACTATATGATTTTGTAGGGATAGCTTGCTTTGGCCATGTTATTTTGAGAAGACATGATTGCTTTGTTAGTATGCTTGAAGTATTATTATTTTCATGTCAATATTAAACTTTTATCTTGAATCTTATGGATCTGAATATTCTTGCCACAATAAATAAGATTACATTGATAAATATGTTAGGTAGAATTCCACATCAAAAATTCTGTTTTTATCATTTACCTACTCGAGAATGAGCAGGAATTAAGCTTGGGGATGCTGATACGTCTCCAACGTATCTATAATTTTTGATTGTTCCATGCTATTATATTATCTGTTTTGGATATTTATGGGCTTTATTATGCACTTTTATATTATTGTTGGGACTAACCTATTAACCCAAAGCCCAGTGTCAGTTTCTGTTTTTTCCCTTGTTTCAGTGTTTCGCAGAAAAGGAATATATAACGGAGTCAAAATGGAATGAAACCTTCGGGAGAGTTATTTTTGGAACGGAAGCTATCCAGGGGACTTGGAGTACACGTCAGGGAATCAACGAGGAGAGCACGAGGCAGGGGGCGCGCCTCCCCCCAGGCGCGCCCTCCACCCTCATGGGCCCCTCGTGGCTCCCCTGACCGACTTCTTTCACCTATATATATCCATATACCCTAAAAACTTGGGGGAACAGAATAGATCGGGAGTTCCGCCGCCGCAAGCCTTTGTAGCCACCAAAAACCAATCGGGACCCTGTTCCGGCACCCTGCCGGAGGGGGGAACCCTCAACGGTGGCCATCTTCATCATCCCGACGCTCTCCATGACGAGGAGGGAGTAGTTCACCCTCGGGGATGAGGGTATGTACCAATAGCTATGAGGGGATAACTTTGAGGTGGTTTCGTACCCTACCATAATCACTTCGTTTGTTCTCCGCTATTAGTGACTTTGGAGTGACTCTTTGTTGCATGTTGAGGGATAGTTATATGATCCAATTATGTTATTATTGTTGAGAGAACTTGCACTAGTGAAAGTATGAACCCTAGGCCTTGTTTCCTATCATTGCAATACTGTTTACGCTCACTTTTATCATTAGTTACCCTTCTGTTTTTATATTTTCAGATTACAAAAACCTATATCTAACATCCATATTGCACTTGTATCACCATCTCTTCACTGAACTAGTGCACCTATACAATTTACCATTTTATTGGGTGTGTTGGGGACACAAGAGACTCTTTGTTATTTGGTTGCAGGGTTATTTGAGAGAGACCATCTTCATCCTACGCCTCCCACGGATTGATAAACCTTAGGTCATCCACTTGAGGGAAATTTGCTACTGTCCTACAAACCTCTGCACTTGGAGGCCCAACAACATCTACAAGAAGAAGGTTTTTTAGTAGACATCATTCTCCCACACGAGGTCAGGCATCGTTCTGGTTGGGTCCTGGCGTTTGATGAGACGCAGCAGGACGCCATGCGGGGGATGGACCTTGTGCTGGGGGCGGAACGCTGCCGCGAAGCCACACTTAGAGCAGCAAGATACCAGCAGGCGTTGCGGCGGTATCACTGCCGCAGCATCCGCTCCAAGACGCTCGAGGTGGGCGACCTCGTCCTAAGGCGGGTGCTCTCCAGGGAAGGGATCCACAAGCTCTCGCCCATGTGGGAGGGCCAGTTTAGGGTCGCCCACGTCTCCAGGCCTGGCGTCGTGTGCCCGGAGACGCAGGACGGGGTCCCCATCCAGAACGCCTGGAACATCCAGCACCTCCAGAAGTTCTACCCATGAAGCAAGGCCCGGCGCCTGTGAAGCAAGGCCCAGTGCCTGTGAAGGTCTCCACTCGTGACACTCTCATGTACTAATGAGTGGGGCTGTACACGCCCCGGAGTCTCAGGAGTGCCGCCCTCAGGCCTCGGGGGCTCCCTCCCACATCCTAGTGGCAACACTTAGCTCCGCGCTGGTAAGAAGACTAGACTAGGTGCCGGACGTGGCTTTTCATTTGCTTTCCGCAGTTGGCTTGCCCCTCTTAAATGAAAATTTTCTTTCTGGTGTTCCTTGCCGGCTTGGTTCCATCGCCTTTTGCCACCTTTTCTGCCCTTGGTTCCTTGTTTTGATCTGTACTCTCCCTCGCGTGCCTCGCGAGGGTGCTGGACAGGTGCCCTCGTGAGCATTTTTTCCTGTTCTTCGTGAGGCACCCGCGCTCAAGCTCGCAAGCTAGCGCACCTCTCCCAATCCGTGCCCCCCGGGTACCACGATGCGAAGCGCTTGGTCGTGGCCGGCTGCGCCTACGACCAGGGCTCGGAAGAATAAGAGTTTCCTAACGAATTTTTACAGTTCCTAGATGCCTCCCAAGCCAAGGAGGCCTCGCCAGGTACTGGGAAATGCGTGCCTCACGAGGCGGTAACTACTTCGAGCATGTCAAGCTAAGTTATTCCTATGCGCCTACATAAAATGTTGATGCTGCAACACAACACGGGAACGATAAACATAGCATAGCAACTTGGAAATCACGGTTCGTTGCATGCCCCTGCGGGGCCCCATACTTGTCTCTCTCTTAATGTAGGAAGAAACGGAAGAACGAAACAAAAGTGGCGCGCGCTCCCACGGCAGTTCGCGAGGATGGACCCATGGCACTCTCTTGGGCTCAGCCAGACCCCTCCTCGCGCTTCACTGGGGCACGGCGACGAGACAACCCGCTGTGTTGGTGTCCTGGGAACGGGGGTCCCCAGACTTGCCTGCCTACGGCCCCGTATGGCCCATCTTCACCAGCAAACATTCAAGACCTTCGCGAGTGGCCAAGCCTCGCGATGCGTATGACACAAGACCTCTTCGGGAGCGGCCTCACCAGGTTGGCTCGTGAGGGGCAAAGAGATCAAGGCAAGGTACACCTCGCGAGGTTCCTGTGACGCAAGCCATGACGACTGGAGCCGGGCGGGTGCCAGCGCGCACAGTGTCCTCGTTTCCTCTTTGGTGCTAAAGGGGCAAGCGCAAGCGAGGAGTCCCGAGGCATCAGGCAAAGGTTTCCATATAGGTGCAACAAGACCAAGACCAGCATGACGGCAGGACGGAGGTCACCGTGGAGCCCAAGACGGCGTCACCACCAGAGCGTTTGGCGGGCGAAGACCACCTTTAGTCAGGATAGCTTGTACTAGTTGTCTCCCTTCGAATTTGGCCGTTGTTGGCTCCCTTCCCGCTCAGTATTTGGGGAGAGGACCAGGGCCTCTATAAATAGGATTAGCCACCATAGTAGGAGGCAACAGATTCAGATCATTCTCACCCACACAAGTTCACCAAGCACAAGAACACCTCACCTAAGGAGGCTGTTCTTCCCTTGTACTGTTCATCCTCAGACCAAGAGGCAATCCACCAAACCACACTGGAGTAGGGTATTACACCACAACGGTGACCCAAACTAGTATAAATCTCGTGTCTCTTGTGTTGTGGGTTCATCGAGCTAGGCCTTGAGATCGCGGTGAGGCTGTGGGCATCATTAGGTCAGGGGAGATCTTCATGCGCACCCCAGTGTTCGAACCTCGAGGGTTTTGCCGGAACCCGAAATCCGACATTGGGCGCGCTAGGTAGGGGTGCGCCGAAACTTTCTTTCTGCCGATCCGTGCCCCGTCGCTTCGTCGTCTCCATGGCGGACGCTCGTCGACCTCGCGCTGAGCGCCAGGCCGCCCTCGCCGCCCGCGTTGCTCAGACCGCTCATGTCGGCGGGCCTCCCCGTCGTTCTCGGTCACCCTCCGCCACCGGCCCGGCAGGAAACGAGCAGCAAGCATCCTCGCTGCACCCCTCCGTGCGGCAGGAGGGCCGCACCGCCACTCCGTTGCTGACCCCGGCCGGCTCGTCGTCTCACGCTCGCCGCGCTCCCATGAACGCACAGGCCGCGCTGCTCATGGCGCGCGAGCTCCTGCGTTACCGCCCCATCGACGACCTCTACGAGGACTGACTGGACCGCATCGCCGAGCTCATCCGCGCCGTGGGCGGCTCTCCTGCGCCATCTCTCTCGCTGCCTCGCCCTCCGCCGACTGTGGGCGACGTGGCGCACGGGGCGCCTCCACCACCTCTGCACCAAGACGGTGTCCTGGCGCCAAGGCGTGCGGCCCCGCGGTGTGACCCACCGCGCCGGGCGCCTGCGCGAGAAGAAGGAAGCTGCCATGAAGTTCCTCGCCCGCAAGAAAACACTCCCACGCTCCCATCACCACTACGACAAGACCGGGCGCCGCCTGCGGTGGCGGTGCGCGGACATCAAGGGAGGGCTCCGCATCAGCAAAGGGTCCCGGTGGCCACTGCAGGGTGCCACGTCTTCACCCTGAGCCACGTAGCATCGTGTGGTCGGGCAAGTTCAAGCCAGACCTGCCTCCTCGCTACGACGACACCCCTGACCCCGCGGAGTTCCTGCATCTCTACGAGCTGAGCATTGAGGCGGCCAACGGTGACGAGAAAGTCATGGCGAACTGGTTCCCCATGGCTCTCAAGGATGGCGCTCGTTCGTGGCTCCTGAACCTGCCCCCGGGTTCGATCTCCTCCTGGAATGAGATGCGCGACTGCTTCGTCGCCAACTTCCAGGGCACTCGCGACCGCCCTCTGGCCGCGGGGAGCAGCAGCCAGGAAAGACCCTCCAGAAGTACATCCAGCGCTTCAACAACTTTCACCTCAAGATCCCCAAGGTGACGGACGAGGCCTTCATCTTCGCGTTTTCTGATGGCGTTCGCGACATCAAGATGAAGGAGGAGCTCGCCATCCACGAGGAGCTGTGCACGACCTTGGAGCTATTCAACTTGGCGACCAAGTGCGCAAGAGCTGAGGAAGGGCGCCTTTCCCTCCTCGAGCTCCCGGCTGCCGACCCTGAGGAGAAGAAGGCCAAGGCCAAGGACGTGAAGCGCAATGGGGTGGCTGTGCTCGCAGCGGAGCCGGAGACGAAGCGCGTCCGAGACATTCCCGAGTCATCCAAGAGCAGTCGTCCGTTCTGTGCCTTCCACAACGTCCACAGCCACAACACTACTGACTGTCAAGAGCTCAGGTCCATTCGGGAAGGACGCCTCGGTCGACGCCCCGAGCGCAATGACCGGGGCTACGGCCGAGGAGGAGGACATGGCGGAGGATGCTGGGAGGATCGTGGCCCATGTCAGGAGTGGTGCGACCGGCCTCGCGAGGACCGCTGGCAGGACCAACCTCGCGAGGGCGCCTGGACGGATCAGCCTCACGAGGACCGTCCTCAGGGCAATGATGGGCTTCCTCCGCTTCCGCCACCACCAAGAAGGAACGACGACCACCATCACGATGAGGGGGCTGGGGGCTTCCAGGAACCGCGGGCTATCACCTGCATCTTGGGTGGAGCTTAGGCCCCAGCCTCTCAATGTATCTTCAAACATTCTGCTCGCGAGGTGAATGCAATCCTCCCCAGGCTCGAGGCCACAGGCCCGCTTAGGTGGTCCAAGTGCGCCATCACCTTCAATTCGGCAGATCAACTCAAGTGCGCGGCCACCTCTGGCGCCCTCCCGATGCTTTGCTCACCCGTCATCAGCAACGTGCAAGTCACCAAGACCTTCATCAATGGCGGCGCAGGGCTTAACGTCCTGTCCATCGAGACGTTCGACAACCTCCAAGTGCCATATGATCAGCTTCATCCTACCAAGCCTTTCTCAGGAGTAACCGACGGCTCCACCACCCCGCTAGGGTAGGTCCGCCTCCCTCTCACCTTCGGGCAGCGCGACAACTACCGCACCGAGCTCATCGACTTCGATGTCGCCCAGATCCGTCTGCCGTATAATGCCATCCTCGGGTATCCAGCCCTGGCCAAGTTGATGGCAGTGACACACCACGGCTACAACATCCTCAAGATGCCAGGGAGCGGCGCAATCATCACAGTCCCCTGCGAAGAAAGAGATATGGTGTGCTCCCTCGAGCGCGCCTTCCAAGCAGCGTTAATCAAAGACCCCGACAGCAATGCAGCACAGTACCCTCCTGAGGTCACCCCCAAGAAGAAGAAGCAGCTACTCCGCATAGGGCCGCAGGAGAGCACACCACAAGTGGAGCCACTATAGGACCGACGCCCGCGCCTGGGGCGCCTACCTCCCTTGCATAGGAAGGCGCGCCCATCGCCCTCCTCGGGTAGGGCTCGGGGGCTCTCTTCTGGAGGGCCTCCGACCTTGCCAACATCACGAGGGAGGTGCTCGGGCACCACGTGGAGGCGTGCTTCGCAACACGGTTCCTTCAGGAGGTCACCGGACGAGGAGCGCACGACGCTCAGGAGTTCATTGCCAAGACCACTCAGGAACTGCAGGACACGAGAGCCATGCGCGACAACCGCCGATCACCTGGCGCGGCTCCCCATCCATGCGAGGATGGCGGCTGTGCATCTGCATCGACATCCCAGGGCTCAACAGGGCCGCATCTCAGGAGCTCTTCTAGCCTTCGCGCGTGGGATGCTGCAAGGGCCCACCTCACAGCTACGTTCGCATGCCTTTGGCCTGCCGAGCGTGGCGTCCTCCTTCCAGCGCAACCTGCGGAGCATCCTGGCGGCTCAGGAGGCCAGGCATCACGCAGTCCTGGCGGAGATGGAGACGGTCTTCAAGGAACCGCCCGTACCCCCAGAGCCTCCAGAGGCTCAGGGTCACGGTGGCTCGTGAGGAGCAACCCCTTCACCACGCGTCTTCAGCTACCCCAACATTCCTTGAACAACAGAACCAGGTGACATTTTCCAAGTTTATTTAGCTGGGAGCGCCCCTCGGGCTGCATCATTCCCAGGCAGCGTGGGTCCGTCACTGTGACATGTATCCCTTTACATCTTTGGCTTACTTTGCTGGGGGCGCCCCTCGGGCTGCATCATCCCCAAGCCGCTCGGTTCCAGCCCAATGGCATGTATCATACTTCCATTTATCTGAGCTAGTTCGCTTTCCATGTGTAATCTATCTATGGTTATCACCTCCTTGATTGTCATCCACCATGGGAGCCGCGCGTCGAGCGTGTTTCGTCAGGATCCTTCGCATAAGGAGGCTAGGCACGAAGTCTATGCTCGGGCCTGTCCCTGCAGCATCGATAAATCCAACGGCTGATCTCTGTCTGGCGGGCCGACCCCGTTCACATCACCTCCTGGGGTCGTTGGTGCTTGGCCTTCTCATGCGATAGCTTCAGGAGATTCGATCGGCGCAGGTTGTTTAACCATCTCGCAGGACCACCACAGCCACCAAGAACCAAGACCAGGTGCAACCCGCCTTGAGGTAGGGCCTTCTGAGTCCCACGCTAGCTCACGAGTGCCCAGACACACCTCGTCTAGCCCTGCCATGCAAGCCACATGTCAGGGCGGGGTTGTACACGCCAGGGGCTCTCCGCAGTAGGGAGTTCCCTCCCACGTACCAGTGGAAGCACCATGCTCTGTGCTGGCCGTCGACACTGCCGAAGAGCGGCTATGCCCGTGCAAGTACGGAAGCACTATCCTCTGCGCTAGTGATAAACAACTGAGGGCGGCTTCACGGCCGTATCAACCTCAGGGAGCCCTTGAGCTTAGTGTCTGGCCCCATTGCAACACCTCCCCTCGGGAGAGTCGCGCAAGGGGGCTGGACACAGGGGCTGCGCTCGGGTCGTGCCCAAGCGTACGGCACCCAGTCAGGTCCCTCAGACCTGGTCATCGCGCGCCCCTCCCGAGCCGAGCATCGACAAGGGAAAAGGTAGGAAGGTTGTTTGAGCGTCAAGGGGGACTCCTAAGCATCGCAACTCAGGAGCCTAACTGTACATGTAGCCCCTCACTCCTTGGTCTCGTCCTGGTGATCCGGATGACCCAACGGCGGTTGAGGTATCGAGAGCATGTGTGAAGAAGTACACCCCTGCAGGGTTAATATGATCTATTCGAATAGCCGTGTCCGCGGAAAAGGACTTCTGGGTTGCCTATATCAGTTCATAGACAAGTGAAAGTGGATACTCTAAAATGCGCAAGATAAGCGTGAGTGCTATGGATGGCGTTCTCGTAGGGAGACGGGAGCGGATCCATAGTGGTGTATTGATATGGTGAATATGTAGACTCGTGTGCGCCACCTCAAAAGAGTTACTTGCAGTCGTAGTTCAGGATAGCCACCGAGTCAAAGTTGGCTTGCTGCAGTCAAACTCCACCACCCCCTTTTGATAATGATGCATATCTAGTTAGTTCTGATGTAAGTCTTGCTGAGTACATTTGTACTCACGTTTGCTTGTTTTATGTTTTGCAGAGAGACGTCAGTCTCGCTAGTAGTTCCGCTTGGACTTCGACGCTTAGCTTGTTACCTCAGCTACGATCTTGTGCCCTCGGCAGATCTCGGTAGATAGTCGGGCTTCTCAGCCTTTTTCATTTGTAGATGTCTACTCGAGACATGTTTAGCTTCCTCTTGTGCTTTGACTTGTATGTTTCGAGTGTTGGGTCATGAGACCCATGTTTGTAATATCTCGCTCCTCGAGCCTAATGAATAAATATTTGAGTCGAGAGTTATGTTGTGATGCCATGTTGTATTTACACATATTGAGCATATTGTGTGTATGTTTGAAATGCTTGGTATGTGTGGGATCCGACAATCTAGTTGTTTATCCTTGGCAGCCTCTCATATGGGGAAATGTAGTCTAGTGCTTTCGAGCGATAGTAGTCCGCTACTGCCCGGTTCACGGAGTCCTGCTAGCCCAGACTACTGCTTGGACACTTGATCGGCGGCATGTGTTTCACTTCGTTCCTATGTCGTCCCTTCGGGAAATGTCACGCGGTGACATCCGAGTCCTGCCTAGCTGCTACAGCCCGGGTTACCGAGTCCTCATAGCCCAGTGCTACAGCCCGGATTCATACGTTGATGACCGACATGATCGATGTGATTCATGTATGCCTGTCCCCATGGGTTAGTGCCGCTTTGGGTTCACGACTAGCCATGTCGGCCCGGGTTCTCTGTCATATGGATGCTAGCGACACTATCATATACGTGAGTCAAAAGACGCAAACGGTCCCAGGCCATGGTAAGGCGACACCCGTGGGAATACCGTGCGTGAGGCTGCAAAGTGATATGAGGTGTTACCGGCTAGATCGATGTGACTTGAAATCGGGGTCCTGACAGCGTTGGTATCAGAGCCTAACTGCCTGTAGGATTACCAAGCCAAATTGGTCGAAGTTGTGTCTAGAAATGCTTTAGTTATGTAAGGGAATTGATTGTGGAAGGAACGTAAGACTCTTTTTACTCCTTATACCTCATGGCCTTACGATCCGAGTCATCCTCTTCTCTTCTACGGGTTAAGAACTAGGCCTTCTCATCTATCTATCGAGGATGACGTGTTATTAATCCATAGACCTTTAAGATTGTTGGTTTTAAGCCCCATTCAGTTCCTACTATTTCTGTATGATAATTGTTGATCTCGGAACCTTGATATTGTGATGTTGAGTGGTTATGCCACCATTTTTGCAGGATGTCTCAAATCATTTTGAGCTTTTACAGCCGTTATGCTGTCCGAGTTATCCCAGGTCTCTAAATAGTCTGATGCATTTGCAAATCCTTTCCTTCCGTTCCCGATGTCCTTTTTGGTCAGAATAAGCACACTAACCGGTGCGTTGAGGTAATTTATTGCCTTGACATATATGTTGGAACTATTATTATGACCCTAGGTGTTTTAGGAAGTCACCTAGTAAACTAGCCATGTTTTGTGTTCCCCGTGTGATGATTCTGGCCATTATTTTTGAAAGCATCCCATGATGTTATTAGTTAGTAGGTATTCTATTCATGGGTTCTTGAACCCGAGATTCACCCTACTTCATGTTGTTAGTATTTGCTAGTTCCTTTAGGATATTAGTAACTTTGCGATAGTACTCGAGGTCCATGGTATTTCCTTCTTCCAAATACCATGAACTAGTTATGGAAGAAGTTCCTCTTTGAGTCTAAAGATTGCAATCAGAGTACTCTTGAGGAGTTCTCCATTTATAATTGTGACTCTGCCAGTTCTACCCTCTCCGCATGGGTTATTCTGAAGAAATGTTGAACTTGATTCGACATACTAACCTATGCATCCAACTCAGAAGATTATATGTTCCTTTGAGCTTGTTCTCTTTAGTTGTATTCTAACCCTCGTCTATCAGCCGGTAGACAGGAGTAGTTGTGCATTCATGTTATCAATGCCTATTACTCATGCGGTCCGTCAAGCCATTCTATTCCGGAATGACTAGGAGAAACAAACTCCAGTACCTCATCCATATCCAGGATTGGGTCAAAGCAGTTGTATTCTGCAGATCAAAATGCCAATTCAGCTTTTGTTCTATTCTACCCTGAAGTATTACCATCTTCATGTCAAGAATGTCATGAGAATTGCACCTTCTCTTATGAATTCTTGATGCAGTGATACTCTCGCCATCATCCTTCATTCCTCAGTTCCGTGTTGTTGTAACCGGAATGCCGACAAGTGAATTGTGATGTGTGAAATCAATACTCCGAGCAACTCGTTGCCTGGCAGCTAATGGACAATATCCTCATTCTTAGCGTGTTGGTTATTAAATCATCATCCTAAGATTGATTGTGCTACCTAGTCCTTAGTTCTGGTGCACTCTTCGATCTATGAGTTAGGATCTTGTCAAGTCCTCGCTCATTTGATCATATCGTCTTGGCCTCAAAAGCAAGATTGTTCTTGAGCTTAGTAACATACCGGTGGTTCGTGACTTTCCAAATATCTTCTTGGAAGTGTTACCGGGTTGTTTCCTGACTGTTATGTTGAGCTCGTGATCAAGTTGTTTTCTTGTGAACCACCCTTTCTCCAAGAATCTGTGTTGGATATCCTTGAGCTAGTTGGTTAAGCTAGACAACAACTTGGGGAGTTGGAAGATAAAAGCTTGCCTAACTTAGTTCGTTCCAAAGGGATATTCTTGTGTAGTGTGTGTTGAAGAAAGATGATATCTTCATCGATTGGTCCCTGTGATCAGTTGCTGGACCTATTGTCTCATCAATCCTTTGATTTGAGTGTGGGCTATCGTCAAATCAAATCAGTACCATCGATGCTTGTAATGTTGTCTTACTCGTGGTTGATCCCTCGGGCATACACCATTATATCTTTTGGTCTGACCAATGCTATCACCGTGTTCACATGATGGTGGAAGTCCAGTGATATGGAAATTTCGATGAGTTGTTGTTGAGCCCATCAGCAGCCATCTTGTCTCCCCATGATTCATGTTGAACATCAACTTAGTGTTGGAAACTTGGTAAGCAATGCCTTCGTGTTCCGTTCATGAAGCTTATGCTTGGATGGAAGAAGTGACTTCCTTGAATTCACGTGCATTAGGTGCAAGTTGCCGCCATGAATTTGAGAAAGGTTTGTTTTGCTTCCTCTGGAATCATCCCAATTTAGTCATGCATGTGCGAAGTATGCTATGGTTTGACAGGCTCGCAACCTTCACTCCATATGTATCCCTAGCACACCAAGCCACCGATTGATTTGTTCAAGGAAAAGGAGTTGTTGTGCAAATCCTAGGTCATGCACAAGACTTCGTTACCCTAGATGATGGTTCCCCACCTGAACTCGGTAGTGCTTTATGATAAGACTACTATGTGATCATTCTTGTCTTGGACAACATGTTCACATGTTAGTAGCAGAACCAGCTCATGTTTTGGAGCTTGCTATCGTAGTCCATTCCCGAGAATCTCGCAACATCTTCTCGTCGATTTGTGTTGCAAACTTTCATTTTTCTTTCTAGACTCGATGAGTCTGGAAAATCCTAACACCAACCAGATCTGAATCTCAGGCAGATATGATGGTTGGAACCTTCCCAACAGTTGCATTTTGTTCCCAGCTTACACCGCCATTGTGCCAACTTCCATGGGCTTCCCTCCTCGGCAGCTGTTGTTTAGGATCATCTTCAAAAGTGGACCTACCATGGGTCCCCTCCACCTCCGATGATAATCAAATCATCCACTGCGTTGTCTTCAACAAGGTAGTCCCCATCATCCATTCTAGTCCGAGTATGTCATTCTTTCGAACTCCTTCAAATGATCGATTGTGATTGCCTTAGGCTGGTATAAAGAGTTTCAATGATCTTTGTATCAAAATTAATTCTTTTTGCCACTTAAGGGAATAATTCTACGAGTCACCTTTCCTAAGGTCTCCCGTTATGGAATCATGGCAATCATCTCCTTGTTACTTTGAAACCATGCACCATTTTACTTAAGCATGGAATGGTTGCCTACCAATTTGAACCTTCATCATCCATTTCTTTAGCATCATTCCTAATGTGTGTTTGGTGTCTCAACTCAAGAGATGTTCTTACGTCTTACACCATGAACCGATCTTGAGTTGCTCGATCTTCAAGAAGATTAAATCCTGTAGGGTTTCCCCCTCTTCCTGTTGTCGTCTCGAGTAAAGATCTTGAAAGAAAGGACGTCAAGATCAATTGGAACAATGAATCAACATCTTCGAGAAGGGCAAATGGATCATGAAGATTGTGATAGTTTTGTGACTACCCCTTTCCTCTTACCTCAAGTCTTGAATCTCGGGGCGAGATTCTTGTTTAGTGGGGGTGAGTTGTCACAGCCCTAGAGCTTGCTTGTAACTAGTGGCATTGCATCCATGCATCATGTTTAATTTTCATGAAATTTGAAATGGGGATTGCCTAAACCCTAGCATTATAGGAATTCAAATAGGTTCAACCAAAAATATTTTTCAGCAAGTCCAAATGGCTTTAAAAAATGTTCATCATTTATGATAAATACTGTAAACAGTAACCAGAGGTGATGCACATTTTTCCATGACATATTTGGGCTCTGAATTAAATCATATGGTATTTTCATTTGGGCATTTAAATACTATAAACTATTTGAAATGCTCAAATAATCATAAACTAAAATGCTCACTGTAGGATATAATCCCAACAGTGATCATGAGTAGTTTCATGATTTTTGGAAGTGTCTAAGTATTTTTAATAAAGCCCCAAAGCTGCAGAAAAATAGAAAACAGGAATTAAAAGAGAAAGAGAGAGATACCTACCTGGCCCAAACTTACCTGGCGCCCCACCTGGCCCAGCTCCTCCAGCTGGCCCGGCCCAGTCCACCACCGCCTCCTCCCGTGTCGTCTACCTCCTGCCAGTAGGAGCAGGGGTGCGTGGTTGCCGCGTGCCTCGCCAGCTCCTGCTTCCGCCGCTTCTGGAACCGGCCCTGAGTGCCACTCACTCCCCCTCGCCCCCTCTGCACCTCTCCTCTCTCCCCCTGGGCCCCATCCCCTCCTCTACTCCCCTCTCGCGCGCACCACCAAACGGAGCCGTCGCCGCCGCTCACTGCCGCTGCGCCCACCGCCGTTCCCTTGCACCATAGCCGTGACCCCGAGCTCCGCCCGGACCCCAAGCCCCTCTACGTCAACCCACTGAAGCCCGGATGCCCCAAGACGATGTCGCGGCTTCATCCCCGACCACGGCCGCCGAATGCCTTCGTCGATTCGGCCACTCCGGCGCGCCCCCGAGCCCACTGAGACGCGTTCTGCAACTGATGTGAGCTCACGGACCGATTGCCCCTCCTCTCCTACTCGCGTTCATGCTCTAGCTCCGTTCCCCATCTCCGCCGAAGCTCGCCGCCGCCATTGCCAACGAGCTCCGTGCTCTTGAGCTCGGCCGCTCGCCCAAGCATCACCAGAGTGCTCGCCGCGCTCCTAGGAACCTGAAGCACCCACGGGTTTGCCCTGTCGTGCCCTGTAGCGCCATTTCCGCCCTTGCCCGAACTCCGGCCGCCGCCGATTTGGTCGCCGCCGTCGATCCCGACCACCGCAGCTGCTGCCACCACCACCACTAGATGCCCGAGTCTTCCAGCTCGCTGTAGCCGCAAACCCCGAGCAAAATGGTGCACCGTAGGCGAAACCCGAGCCACTCCGGTGCACACCCGCCGCAGATTTGGTCGCCGGCGATCACACGCCGGTGGTGATGACAAGGCATCGTCATTAGGTGCTAATTACCAACTTAATTACCCCCTGACTCACTGACACACGGACCCCACGCCCTTAGTTAACCACAGTTTAAATTCCTGTTTAAATTAGACTAACCCACCGGGCCCACATGTCAGGTTGACTTTGCTGGCGTGGCAGTTGACCAGGCCCACCTGTCATCCACCCAAACCAGTCAGGTCACCGCGTGTGGATCCCACACGCCAGGTTTGACCTAGACCGCGGTTGACCTGCCGACGCAATCTTTGTTGTCATGATGACGCAGTAAGGAATTTCTGGATTTAAAATAATTCAGGAAATTCCAGAAAATGTCCTAAACTTCTAAAAATCATATAAATTCAACCGTAGCTCAGAATGAAATAATTTAAAAATATGAAGAATCTGTTTATGCCATGATCATGCATGTTTGAACAAGTTAACCTCACTGAATAGGACAAATGATGATTAGGGCAATTTGTGAAATAACATTTGGAGTTGGAATTTGATCTTGTTTGAGTTCCACTTCAATTAACTTGGCTAGCTATTGCATTAGGTGAATTCAGTACCTTAACATGACATGTCATTCATGTGAATGTGCATTGCATTGATTGTGTTCTTTCTCAGTTGCCGGTGTTTGTCCCCTCTCGATGAGACGACGCATCGACGATGAGTTCGATGACACCGATGAAGAACTATATTATCTTGAAGTGCCGTGCAAGCAAAACCCCTTGTTCATTCCGATACAATCCCACTCTCTCGCTCCTGCTCTCTTTTACTGCATTAGGACAACAACGATTCACCTGTTACTTGCTGCGGTAGGTGAACCCCTTTATCCTCTGCATGAGTAGGAGTTGTTTGAGCCCTGTTGTGCCTACTCATTCATGCTTGTTTGTCATGCCTGCTACTGCTTAGAGTTGAGTCAGGTCTGATTCATCGGGGATGAATCGGAGGTGTGTGAACATGTCCTACTGTGTGTGAGCTAAGTATGTGAACACGATTTGGTAAAGGTAGCGGTGAGAGGCCATGTAGGACTACATAGTGGGTTGTCTCATTGAAACCGTCCTCAGGAACTGAGTTCTGTGTTTGTGATCCATGAACAGTTACTACCACACATTGGGCTCCGGGCACTCCAAGCTCTCTCAACTTATTAATCAACTTGATCTCTGTCCAGGAGTTGCAACTAGTTTCTGGTGTTTGTAGGATATGTTTTGGGGGCCGTGCGTAGCGCTGACCCTAGGGGTGGGCTATGTTGCGGTAGATACACCGAGGCACGGTGTAACGGGACGCCCGTTTGGTGTCTTGGGAACCCTGCTCTCATCGTTTGGGGCCGTGAGCGACACCCTGGCCGGATCTCCTTGCGGATGGAACCCGAATAGGCGATAAACCTGGACGAGAGACTTGTATGGTTAGTCAGGTCGTGGCCGACTCCCTCGCCCGGCTTCCGCTTGAAGGTTGCCGAGGTACATGACGTGTCTGAGGCGATAAGTGGCGAGCGTGTGTGAAGAAGTACACCCTGCAGGGTTAATATGATCTATTCGAATAGCCGTGTCCGCATGAAAAGGACTTCGGGTTGCCTATATCAGTTCATAGACAAGTGAAAGTGGATACTCTAAAATGCGCAAGATAGCGTGAGTGCTATGGATGGCGTTCTCGAGGGAGACGGGAGCGGATCCATAGTGGTGTATTGATATGGTGAATATGTGGACTCGTAAAGCGCCACCCCAAAAGAGTTACTTGCGATCGTAGTTCAGGATAGCCACCGAGTCAAAGCTGGCTTGCTGCAGTCAAACTCCACCACCCCCTTTCGATAATGATGCATATGTAGTTAGTTCTGATGTAAGTCTTGCTGAGTACATTTGTACTCACGTTTGCTTGTTTTATGTTTTGCAGAGAGACGTCAGTCTCGCTAGTAGTTCCGCTTGGACTTCGACGTTTAGCTTGTTACCTCAGCTACGATCTTGTGCCTCGGCAGGATCTGGTAGATAGTCAGGCTTCTCAGCCTTTTTCATTTGTAGATGTCTGTACTCAGACATGTTTAGCTTCCGCTTGTGCTTTGACTTGTATGCTCTGAGTGTTGGGTCATGAGACCCATGTTTGTATTATCTCGCTCCTCGGAGCCTAATGAATAAATATTTGAGTCATAGAGTTATGTTGTGATGCCATGTTGTATTTACACATATTGAGCATATTGTGTGTATGTTTGAAATGCTTGGTATGTGTGGGATCCGACAATCTAGTTGTTTATCCTTGGCAGCCTCTCATATGGGGAAATGTAGTCTAGTGCTTCCTGAGCGATAGTAGTCCGCTACAGCCCGGTTCACCGGAGTCCTGCTAGCCCAGCACTATTGCTTGGACACTTGACTGGCCGGCATGTGTTTCACTTCGTTCCTATGTCTGTCCCTTGGGGGAAATGTCACGCGGTGACATCCGGAGTCCTGCCTAGCCTGCTACAGCCCGGGTTATCGGAGTCCTGTTAGCAGTGCTACAGCCCGGATTCATGCGTTGATGACCGACATGCTCGATGTGATTCATGTATGCCTGTCCCCATGGGTTAGTGCCGCTTTGGGTTCACGACTAGCCATGTCGGCCCGGGTTTTCTGTCATATGGATGCTAGCGACACTATCATATACGTGAGTCAAAAGACGCAAACGGTCCCGGGCCATGGTAAGGCGACACCTGTGGGAATACCGTGCGTGAGGCCGCAAAGTAATATGAGGTGTTAGCGGCTAGATCGATGTGACTTGGAATCGGGGTCCTGACAGCGGGGTCCGACCCTGGCGACGTAGAACACTAGACCTATCCCTGCATTTCCTTTCTGTAAGTTGTTTGCGCGTCAAGGGGGACTCCTGAGCATCCCAACTCAGGATCCTAACTGTCCATGTAGCCCCTCACTCCTTGGTCTCATCCTCGTGATCCGGACGACCCAATGGCGGCTGAGGTATGCGCGGGGTCGGGCTCTACCGACGTAGAACGTAAAGCAAATGGGAAGGAAATCGTAAAATCTCAAAGCAAATATTACAAAACACATTGTTCTCCAAATACCAAACGCAAGTTGAAACTGAAAGGATCGAGAAGAGGTGTCTACAGGGGGGTGATTAGACACTAAGTACCAAAAGTTGTAGTTTTTAACTTCTTTAAGTTGGAGTGGAGTTTAGGCACAAGTTTAACACTCACAATACATATCAAGCAAGTATGCAAAGAGTATATGAGCAGCGGAAAGTAAAGCATGGAACTTGCGAGAATGTAAAGGGAAGGGTTTGGAGGATTCAAACGCAATTGGAGACACGGATGTTTTTGTCGTGGTTCCGATAGGTGGTGCTATCGTACATCCACGTTGATGGAGACTTCAACCCACGAAGGGTAACGGTTGCACGAGTCCACGGAGGGCTCCACCCACGAAGGGTCCACGAAGAAGCAACCTTGTCTATCCCACCATGGTCGTCACCCACGAAGGACTTGCCTCACTAGTGGTAGAACTTCACGATGTAGGCGATCTCCCTGCCCTTACAAACTCCTTGGTTCAACTCCACAATCTTGTCGGAGGCTCCCTAGTGACACCTAGCCAATCTAGGAGACACCACTCTCCAAGAAGTAACAAATGGTGTGTTGATGATGAACTCCTTGCTCTTGTGCTTCAAATGATAGTCTCCCCAACACTCAACTCTCTCTCTCTCACGGGATTTGGATTTGGTGGAAAGAAGATTTGAGTGGAAATCAACTTAGGGAAGGCTAGAGATCAAGATTCATATGGTAGGAATGGAATATCTTGGTCTCAACACAAGTGTAGGTGGTTCTCTCTCAGAAAATGTAGGTTGGAAGTGTAGGTTCGTTCTGATGGCTCTCTCCACGAATGAAGAGGAGGTGGAGGGGTATATATAGCCTCCACACAAAATCTGACAGTTACACCCAACTTGCCAAACTCGGTGGGACCGAATTGTTAAACTCGGTCGGACCGATTCAACAAATCTAGTGACCGTTAGGATTTTCGGTGGGACCGACATGCAACTCGGTAGGACCGATATGGTTAGGGTTAGGGCATAACGTAATGTCGGTGAGACCGATTACACAAACTCGGTGGGACCGATTTTGGTAATAAGCTAACCAGAGAGTTTGCATTGTAATCTCGGTAGTACCGATTTCTCAAACTCGGTGAGACCTATTTTGGTAATGGACATACACAGAGAGATTACAATCCCATCTCGGTGAGACCGAGATCCCTATCGGTGAGACCGATTTGCATAGGGTTTGTGGCAGTGGCTATGACATCTGAACTCGGTGGCGCCGGATAGAAAGAATCAGTGGGGCCGAGTTAGACCTTTGGTTTAGGACATATGTGGATGTGAGAAAGTAGTTGAGGGCTTTGGAGCATACCACTAAGCACTTTGAGAAAGCAAGCCATTAAGCAACACCTCATCCCCTCTTGATAGTATTGGCTTTTCCTATAGACTCAATGTGATCTTGGATCACTAAAATATAGAATATAGAGTCTTGTACTTGAAGCTTGAGCCAATCCTTTGTCCTTAGCATCTTGAAGGGGTTCCACATCCTTTAGTACATGCCACTTAATTTTTTGAACTTGTCTGAAACATACTAGGTAAAAGTGTTAGTCCAACAAGAGATATGTTGACATTAATTACCAAAATCACCCAGGGAGCACTTGTGCTTTCAATATCCCCCTTTTTGGTAATTGATGGGAACATACATCAAAGCTTTAGATAAATATATAGAGAATAGCAAGTAAAGCTTTGGAAAGACATGTAACATGCATAGGCTCCCCCTAAATGTGTGCAATCATGTGAATATGGAATATTGAAGCATGTGATAGCATAACCATGACAGAGTAGGCAATGTGTTACATGTATCTTGGCTATATGCATCAGAGCAAAAGATGTGAATGTGGGAAATGTACCTTCATGCTCATGACTCCTTCTTGCAAACAATATGTACATCACCAAGAATTCCTCATACACATGATTGTGATGCATATACTTACCTTGTGGTCTTGAGTTGGCTTAGGATGGAATGAACCTGTGAAAATAAGGTTAGATAACACAGATGCACCTACTAGCCAGAGCAAACAGAAAGAAACCACAAGATTACCAAGACTGGGATGACATGTAGAGTGAGTACTAAGTACCACAATAGATATTGACATGTCCCCAAAGGTAAAGATGTGCAATGAATTTAAGAAATTTCTTTCCCTTAGATGTCTTGCTCCCCCTGAATCTAGCATGGGATACTGGGAGAAGATAGGGAACAGAAAATCAGAGCTCAAATAAACAAATGAACAGAGCTAATGCAAATAAGCACATATGAACATGTCTTTCCCCTCAAGAAGACACGTGGCATCTATCCTCTTGAACAACAAGCATCTGGGATCCTTGAAGATTACTCTTTCCTTGAGTATTCCATTCCCCTAGAGATGTGAGTATTCTCTATTCTCTCCCCCTAGAGATATGATTAAGCTTTGATGTGATCTCTCTCCCCCTTTGACATCAATTTCCAAAAAGGGTCTTCTGGAATTTGTTGCGAATGGGTTTGGTCCTGGAGTCAAAGCACAAAGCACTAAGGTAAATGTGATGCTTGTAGAGGACATGATTCATTGAGTGGAGCTAGATCAAGAGTAAAGCAGGAATAAATGGCAAAATGTTTTTCCTGTAGTGAAATCGGTGGCACTGAGTTGTATGCTTCGGTTGCACCAAAAAACTTCGGTTAGACCGAGAACAAGAAACCGGTGTGACCGAGTTCATCACAGAGAAAAGCACTTGTCACCTCAGCTCACTAGACAAGTAAGATCTCACAAGGATTTGCAAGGAATTAACTGAAAGATTTGCAATGAATTGGATGCAGGGAATGCATAACAAATAGAAAAGAAAAGAAAAGGAAATAAAGGAAATCTAGATGAAGTTTATTGACTTAGGAGTATATGCATGAGACAAATATGCAAGGGCACAGAAAAGAACACAAGAAAACTTCATCTAGAGAGGGTCGGCGACAAAGTCACCTATGTTAGAGTATATTGACTTAGGAGTCAAGTGAGATCACTTGATCATAGGTCATACTCATCGTTTAAGCTCAAAAATGGGGTTGCCATTTTTCTTTTAAGCATCTTGATGTATTCACATCTTGTCAAGTTGCTTTGACTCATGACTTGGAGTGAAGCTTCTCTAAGATGGAATAACATACCTTGGGTGGTGGTGTTGATCGTGATCATGTAGTTGAACTTGTGTGGGTTGCTCAAGGTTGATGTAGCTCATCAAGAGTTGGGAGAACCACTTGGAATTTGAGTTCATCTACCTACATAGGTTAGTTTTCGCAAGGAAGAGCACTTGTGTATCCAGAATGACAATCATGAAACTCAACATATAATTTGTCAAAGGATATGTTTGAATGGTTTCGTGCTTCCTTGTCTTCAACCACCATTGTGTAGAGACTTGGTGATGTAGAGATTGCTCAAGATGTGAGTGAGTTGCGATCTCATAGATTTAGATTCATCCAAGTACCTACAAGGGTTAGATAACATGCAAGATGCAAATATATCCAGGACATAAGATAATCATCATAAGAGAAATATCAAGGATTAGTCATAACCTCAAGTCTTGCATGTATCCAATGGAGTTCCTACTCCAAGTTTGAAGCATCAATGATGTTCAATTCACCTCTTAACCTGCAAAACACTTTCTCATCAAGTGGTTTAGTGAATATATCCGCTAATTGCTTTTTGGTGCGAACATGCTTAAGATTAATGTCACCCTTAGCAACGTGATCTCGAATGAAATGATGACGAATTTCAATATGCTTAGTTCGAGAGTGTTGCACGCGATTGTGAGCAATCTTGATATCACTTTCATTGTCACAAAGTAATGGAACATGTTTCACATATATCGCATAATCTTTAAGAGTTTGGGTCATCCAAAGTAATTGAGCACAACATGAACCAGCAGCAATGTATTCCGCTTCGGCGGTGGATAAGGATACCGAGTTTTGTTTCTTGGAAGACCAAGACACAAGAGATCTACCAAGAAATTGACAAGTACCCGAAGTGGACTTTCTATCAACCTTGTCACCGGCATAGTCCGAGTCAGAGTACCCAACAAGATCGAAAGAGGCCTTCTTTGGATACCAAATGCCAAAGTTTGGTGTATGGATTAAGTATCTCACTATCCTTTTCACGGCCTTAAGATGACATTCCTTTGGAGCAGCTTGATATCGTGCACACATGCACACACTTAGCATGATATCAGGACGTGAAGCACATAGATATAACAATGAACCAATCATAGAGCGATAAACCTTTTGATCAACCGGTTCACCATCTTTGGTCAAATCAAGATGTCCACTAGTAGGCATGGGTGTAGTCATACCTTTGCATTCTTGCATATTGAACTTCTTGAATAAGTCCTTGGTGTACTTTGTTTGAGAGACAAAGGTACCTTCCTTAGTTTGCTTGATTTGCAAACCAAGAAAGAATTTGAGTTCACTCATCATAGACATCTCAAACTTCTCCGACATTAGCTTACCAAACTTTTCACTAAAATGAGGGTTAGTAGAACCAAATATAATATCATCGACATAAATTTGGCATACAAATAGTTCCCCATTAACCTTTTTGTAAAAAGAGTAGAATCAATATTACCAATTTCAAAGCCTTTTTCAATAAGGAACTTGGTCAAGCATTTATACCATGCTCTAGGAGCTTGTTTAAGACCATAAAAGGGTTTTGTGAAGTTTGTAGACATGATCAGGTTTCTTAGGATTGACAAAGCCGGGAGGTTGCTTAACATAAACTTCCTCCTCAATTTCACCATTTAGAAAAGCACTTTTAATGTCCATTTGGTACAAGGTGATATCATGGTGATTAGCATAAGCAAGTAAGATGCAAATGGACTCAAGTCTAGCAACGGGAGCATAAGTCTCACCATAGTCCATACCTTCGACTTGTGTGTAGCCTTGGGCAACGAGACGCGCTTTGTTGCGGACTACTTGTCCATCTTCATCTTGCTTGTTGCGAAACACCCATTTGGTACCGATGATGTTGTGGTTGTTGTCGGGCTTCTCAACCAATGTCGACACTTGATTTCTCTCAAAGTTGTGTAGCTCTTCATGCATAGCGTTTATCCAGTCGGGATGCTTCTTCAACCTTCATAGGTTCAATGCTAGAGATGAATGAATAGTGTTCACAAAAGTTAGTTAAACGAGTTTTAGAGCGAGTGATTCTCCCGGTTTGGATATCTTTGTAGATTTGCTCGACGGGAGGGTCTTTAGCAATTCTTGCTCGAACTCGCGAAAGCTTTTGCTTGGGTCTTGGTTGAACATCTTCTTCATCTTGTTCTTCTTCTTGGCCTCCTTCATTGTTGGCGTTGTCGTTCTCTTGTCGTGGTGGAGAAGGAGGTTGTTGGCGTTCGTCTTGGTGCACTTCCTCGTTTTCTTCATCTTTGTGTGTCCCACTTGTGGATGCCTTCATATCAACTCTTGGTTCACCTTGTTGTGAGGTAGAAGCTTCCACTTGGACGGACGAGGTACTCTCCTTCACCTCCGTTGGACAAATCTTGCCAATAGACAAGTCTTGGATTGATTCTGAGGGATCTTTGTGTCCTACATCAATTGGCAATTGCTCTACTTGCGAGCCGTTAGATTCATCAAACTTCACATATACCGTTTGTTCAACCTTTCGGGTGAAATTGTTGTAGACACGGTATGTGTGAGAGTTTGAGCCATAACCAAGTAGGAAACCTTCATGAGACTTAGGAGCAATTGGAACGACGATGCTTATCAAGAATGTAGCACTTTGAGCCAAATAATCGAAAGTATCCAACTTGGTGTTTGTTACCAGTGAGGAGCTCGTATGCCGTCTTGCCGAGTAGCTTGTGAAGATACAAGTGATTTTTTTGCATGACAAGCTGTCTGAACCGCTTCCGCCCAAAAGTGCTTTGGCGTCTTGTACTCATCAAGCATCGTTCTTGTCATCTCTATAAGAGTCCGGTTCTTCCTCTCAACGACTCCATTTTGTTGAGGTGTGTACGTAGCCGAGAACTCATGTGAAATCCCTTCTTCGTCAAGACAGGTATCCACATTTGCGTTCTTGAACTCCGTTCCGTTGTCGCTTCGACCCGTCTTGATTTTCACGTCAAATTGATTTTGGGCCTTCCTAGCGAAGTTTTTGAAGATCTTTTGGACCTGCGATTTATCAACGAGAAAGAATACCCACGTAAATCTTGAAAAAATCATCAACTATAACTAGACCAAAAGAATTTCCACCGAGACTTTTGTAAGCGTTGGGACCAAAAAGATCCATGTGAAGTAGCTCAAGTGGCCTCCTTGTGGTCATGATGTTCTTCACGGGATGCCATCCTCCAACCTGTTTACCAGCTTGACAAGCGCTGCAAAGTCTATCTTTATCAAATATGACATCATTAACGCCAAGGATATGATTTCCTTTAATAAGCTTGTCAAGGTTTCGCATACCAACATGACCTTGTCTTCTATGCCACAACCAGCCTTTAGAGGATTTAGCAATAAAGCAAGTTCTAGGTTGAGCCTTTTTAGTGAAATCAACAATGTAGAGATCACCTCTACGTACACCGGTAAAGACCATTTTATGATTATCTCTACGAAACACTTGGCAATCTACTTCAGTAAATAGGACATTGAAACCAAAATCAGCAAGTCTAGATACTGAAAGTAAGTTGTAGCCAAGAGATTAAACGATCATGACATTTTGTATGGAGCTATCTTGTGAGATGGCCACCTTACCAAGGCCAACCACCTTACCCTTTGAATTATCACCAAAAGTGACATATTTTCGACGGCCGTCGTTTTCAGCAAGCTCACGGAACATGTCTTTCTCCGGTCATATGATCAGTACATACACTATCAAGGACCCATTCCTTTCCCCCAGCCATGTAGCCGCGAAGATTTGCCATAAGACCAAAGTGTCTCATTGCATCGTCAAGATCATATTCACTATCATCATCCTCATCATAGTACCCATGTTCAACATCATCTTGTGATTGATCAATTCCTAGAGAGGGTAATTCATTAGACAAATGATCATTTCTATGATTGTATTTATGGATTCTAATAGCTTCGTAAATAATATTGCTAATGATTACAACATCTCCTATGGCACGCATGAGATTTGTAGGCTCAAATAGACAATCACCAAAGCTAGGATCACTAGAATTCATCTTACTCAAGGCAATAGACTTATGGAGAATTTCATCTAAATTTTTCAAGGAATAATCTGGAAATCGTTCCTCAAGAAATTTCCATATAGTATAGGCACAATCAAGAGTAGGCAAACTAGCAATCAAATTTTTGGGCAATCCTCTTATGATAAGATTGATGGTTCTAAGATTGCGAATCATGTTAAGATTCTCTTCGGGTTTGGGATGCAAGGGATCAGTATGAGGTGCACAAGGGCTAGCAATGTACTTGTTCAAATGATATTCATTGAAAATCCCAAGCATTTCATTTTTCCACTCATGAAAATATTCTCCATCAAGAATAGGTACTCTATGGCTAAGACTCCCCAAAGTAGACACATCCATCTTCCTCCAAAGGTGTTTAAACCAAGGCAATGGAGACCAAAGCTCTGATACCAATTGAAAGGATCGAGAAGAGGTGTCTACAGAGGGGTGATTAGACACTAAGTACCAAAAGTTGTAGTTTTTAACTTCTTTAAGTTGGAGTGGAGTTTAGGCACAAGTTTAACACTCACAATACATATCAAGCAAGCATGCAAAGAGTATATGAGCAGCGGAAAGTAAAGCATGCAACTTAAGTAGAATGTAAAGGGAAGGGTTTGGAGGATTCAAACGCAATTGGAGACACGGATGTTTTTGTCATGGTTCCGATAGGTGGTGCTATCGTACATCCACGTTGATGGAGACTTCAACCCACGAAGGGTAACGGTTGCACGAGTCCACGGAGGGCTCCACCCACAAAGGGTCCACGAAGAAGGAACCTTTTCTATCCCACCATGGTCGTCGCCCATGAAGGACTTGCCTCACTAGCGGTAGATCTTCACAAAGTAGGCGATCTCCTTGCCCTTACAAACTCCTTGGTTCAACTCCACAATCTTGTCGGAGGCTCCCAAGTGACACCTAGCCAATCTAAGAGACACCACTCTACAAGAAGTAACAAATGGTGTGTTGATGATGAACTCCTTGCTCTTGTGCTTCAAATGGTAGTCTCCCCAACACTCAACTCTCTCTCACAGGATTTGGATTTGGTGGAAAGAAGATTTGAGTGGAAAGCAACTTGGGGAAGGCTAGAGATCAAGATTCATATGGTAGGAATGGAATATCTTGGTCTCAACACTAGTGTAGGTGGTTCTCTCTCAGAAAATGTAGGTTGGAAGTGTAGGTTCGTTCTGATGGCTCTCTCCATGAATGAAGAGGAGGCGGAGGGGTATATATAGCCTCCACACAAAATCTAACCATTACACACAACTAGCCAAACTCGGTGGGACCGAATTGTTAAACTCAGTCGGACCGATTCAGCAAATCTAGTGACCGTTAGGATTTTCGGTGGGATCGACATGCAACTCGGTAGGACCGATATGGTTAGGGTTAGGGCATAACGTAATCTCAGTGAGACCGATTACACAAACTCAGTGGGACCGATTTTGGTAATAAGCTAACCAGAGAGTTGGTCAGGCAAACTCGGTGAGACCGATTACACAAACTCGGTGGGACCGATTTTGGTAATAAGCTAACCAGAGAGTTTGCATTGTAATCTCGGTAGTACCGATTGCTCAAAGTCAGTGAGACCGATTTTGGTAATGGACATACACAGAGAGATTACAATCCCATCTCAGTGAGACCGAGATCCCTATCGGTGAGACCGACTTGCCTAGGGTTTGTGGCAGTGGCTATGACATCTGAACTCGGTGGCGCAGGATAGAAAGAATCGGTGGGGCCGAGTTAGACCTTTGGTTTAGGACATATGTGGATGTGAGAAAGTAGTTGAGGGCTTTGGAGCATATCACTAAGAACTTTGAGCAAGCAAGCCATTAAGCAACACCTCATCCCCTCTTGATAGTATTGGCTTTTCCTATAGACTCAATGTGATCTTGGATCACTAAAATATAAAATGTAGAGTCTTGTACTTGAAGCTTGAGCCAATCCTTTGTCCTTAGCATCTTGAAGGGGTTCCACATCCTTTAGTCCATGCCACTTAATTTGTTGAACTTGTCTGAAACATACTAGGAAAAAGTGTTAGTCCAACAAGAGATATGTTGACATTAATTGCCAAAATCACCCAGGGAGCACTTGTGCTTTCAGAAACGCCTCCATGAGGCACGATACATGTTGCAGGAGTTTAAACAGGAGAGGAGCCGCAAACAAGTCATCCCTGGACACCAACTTCGCCCGCAAGGGATGCTCCTTCCTTGGTGGCGTCACCTTCACCTGTACCGCCTGCTGGAGTGGCAAGATCAGCAGCACCACTAGCCGAGGGCACGGGGGCGAAGGCACGGAACTTCTCCAGCAGGGCCTCCACCTGGCTCTTCACGGCTGCCGGCGTCTGCGCAGTGCTCGTCGTCCACAGGCTCCAGCAGTTCGTCAAGGCGGGCGGCGGGGTCGCGAAGATGGAGGTGGCTGAGGACACGCATCAATGCGGCCGAGGAAAGAACGCGGGCTTCCGCCTCTTCCATTGGGCAGATACCGCTCACGACGTCCTCGAGCGCATCAACCAGATAAGGAAGCAGCTGGGCGGGGCCCTCGTTGCTGGTGGCCAGCGGCTCCTCCAAGCCCTTATCGTAGAGCGACCGCAGCGCCTTCCGAGCCCTCACCTCGAGGAGCTTGAAGGCCTCACGGTCCTCAGCCAGGACCTTCGCCTTGGCGTCAAGATCAGCCTTCTCCGCCTCCACCTTCTGCTCCATCTTCTTCAGCCGGCTGCATTCCGTGGCCTGCTCTTTCGCCAACTCCTCCAGCTCGGCGTCGCGACCCTTGATGGCGTCCTCCCAAGCCTTCATCTTCTCCTCCTCCGCCTTGCGGCTGCGGGTTTCTTTCGCATGCTTGGTGCGCAGGGTCTTCAGCTCGGCCTCCAGCACCTGGCAGCGATCTTGGGCGGTCTCGACATCCTTCAGCGCCGCCTCGCAGGCGGCCGCTGCCTAGGCAGCGGCCTGCTTCTCCTTCTCGAAGGTCGCTGCAGCTTGGCTCAGCGCCGCCCGGACGGACACATCAGAATGAAGCCAGCTAGAGACCAACTCCAGGCGCCCAACTACCAGGTGGGGGTCGGCGCCCTAAAGATCCTCTCGCAGCCGGGTCATCTTAGAAAGAGCGCGCTCCAAGTCGTTAGGGGAGGTGGATGGACCTGGAGCCAGCGGTGCAGTAGGAGGAGGAGGAGGATGCATCGTTACCATAGCCTGGGAGACTGGGGGCTCCTGAGCTTTTGGGACCTCAGCAGCCGGGCCGGACACCGGCGCCTCCGGAGCCAGCAGGGGCACGGGGGCTGAATCCTCCTGAGGATTCTCCCCCAGGCCTCGCGAGGACGACCGAGCTGGAGAGACATGGGCGCCAATGCTGCCCTTCTCCACAGGGGGAGATGCAGCCGCGGCAAGCAGGTTGGTCCCGAGCAGCACCACCGCTTCCTCCTTCCTCTTCTTCGCTGCAGGCGTCAGCCTAATCGCACAGCGGAGAAGCATCAAGGTCAAGCAGCAGAAGCAAGAACGAAACAAGGCAAGAGCACTTAGAGGTTTGTCGCAGCGTAGTCCCTCCGCTTCGTAAGCTTGAAGCCTGAGAGCCTTGAAGCCCGCGGCGCGGGCGCGAGGGCTCCAGGAGCAAAAAGAGGGGCAGCGGATGGACCAGGAGCAGCCCCAGGAAGAGTCAGAACAGGGGTGTCATCTCGAGAGACCAACACCGACCTGCCCCTCGTCGGGATCATGGGCGGCTCCCCCCTCTGGAGGACACCGGCCTCATCATCATCGTCAGGCATGGTGCGGAGGAGGTCAACCTTGCGCAAGGGGGAGGTCTCCCCCATCCCCTCGAGTGTCGCCTCCGAGTCGCGCTCCTCGTCTTCCATCTCTTCCTTCTCCTTGCAGGAGTCGCCAGAAGACACGTCCACCGGCGTCGTTGCCTCCGGGACCACAAGGGGGGCTGGCGGCACCAGGCCGCGCTCGTCGAAGGTGCGCATGGCGGCCACAACCTGCGCCCCGTCCTCGCGACGGAACAAGGGAACGATGGCGCTCGGCGGATACTCTTGGTCATCCCCGACCAAGAGGCGGATAGCTACAGCCAGCTCCTCGTCAGACAAGGCTCCCGGACTCAGGCGAAGCTTCTCTTCTTCACCCCCAAGTGTCCACAAGGGGCGCGAGCGCGCCTGAAGTGGAGCCACCCGCAGCATCAGGAACTCCCTCAGGAGCATGGGCCCCGTCAGCTTCGACGCCTTTGCGTTGCCCGGCTTCAGGTCGGCATTCATCTTCTCCAGCACCGACGTCACCCGGTCATCAGTGAGCTTCGCTCGAGACCACCCCTCATCAGACTGGTGCATCTCCGTCGGCAACCTCAAGCGTGGGTGGACGCACTTGGCGTCCATGATGACCCACTTGTTCCTGAAGCTGTCGGCCTTCTTCCCAGTCTTTCAGATCGCGTTGGCCTTGCCGGCCGCGATGAAGTTGGCGCACCCGAAGGTACGACCATCGTTGATGTGGAGGAAGAAGAAGTGGCGCAGCAGAGCCACAGACGGCATTACGCCGACATACGCCTCACAGTAGAAAGCGAAGATCGACAAGAGAAGGATGGAGTTGGGATGGAGTTGAAGGTCCTGTAACCTGTAATGGCGGAGGATGGCATAGAAGAAGTCGGAGAAAGGGGGAACCAGGCCCGCGACGATGCTGCTCATAAAGAATGGGTAGAAGGTGCTATTCGAAGCCTCCGGCTCAGTGGAGCCAGACCGAAGCTCGGTCTTCCCCCTCTCGTTGCTCTCCCCCGCCGTTAGCAGGCGCGTGGCGTGCGAGGTTCTTCTCCGAGACGTTGGGCGTGTCCAGTGCCGACTCGTACCAAGCCGGCAGTGAAGCGCCCTTGGCCTTTCGGGGCGCCATTGGTCGAAAGTTCGGAAGGGGATTGAAGAAGATCTAGAGATTTCAGAAGCAAGGAGCGAGAAAGGGATCTGGAGCAAGGCGAAGGAAATTAATGAAGGCAAGCGTAGCCCGCATCAGCCTTTTGTCAGACGGGCAGTTGCCGAGGCAGCATGGGGAAGCGGAGACACCCACGTCCAATCAATCGCCACGCGTCGATCAAGGCCGCAGGCTGTTGGGGCCCGCGGCGCTCCACACTTGCCCTTTGGCTTCGCCTCGAAGAGAAGTCCGAGCGCGCCTTGAGCCCGGGGACTACTGTCGGCGTCCTGGGAATGCGGGTACCCAGACTTGCTTGCCTGCGGCCCACGGCGTCGCTCCGCCAGCAGCCTCGTACGGCCCATCTTCACCAGCAAACATTCAAGACCTTCGCGAGGGGCCAAGCCTCGCGAGGAGGACGACACAAGACCTCCTCGGGAGCGGCCTCACCAGGCTGGCGCTCGAGGGGCGGAGAGATCAAGGCAAGGGACACCTCGCGAGGTTCCTGTGATGCAAGCCATGACAACTAGAGCCAGGCGGGCACTAGTGTGCACAGTGTCCTTGTTTCCTCTTTGGTGCTAAATGGGCAAGCGCAGGCGAGGAGTCCCGAGGCATCAGGCAAATGTTTCCATATCGGTGCAACAAGACCAAGACCAGCACCACGGCAGGACGGAGGTCACCGTGAGCCCCAGACGGCTTCACCACCAGAGCCTTTGGCAGGCGAAGACCACCTTTAGTCAGGATAGCTTGTACTAGTTGTCTCCCTTCAAATTTGGCCGTCGTTGGCTCCCTTCCCGCTCAATATTTGGGGAGAGGACCAGGACCTCTATAAATAGGACTAGCCACCACAGTAGGAGGCAATAGATTCAGATCATCCTCACCCCCACAAGTTCACCAAGCACAAGAACACCTCACCTTAGGAGGCTGTTCTTCCCTTGTACTGTTCATCCTCAGCCCAAGAGGAAATCCACCACACCACACTAGAGTAGGGTATTACACCACAACGGTGGCCCGAACCAGTATAAATCTCGTGTCTCTTGTGTTGCGGGTTCGTTGAGCTAGGCCTTGAGATAGCGGTAAGGCTGAGGGCATGATTATGTAGGGGGAGATCTTCGTGCATACCCCAGTGTTCGAACCTCGAGGGTTTTGCTGGAACCTGAAATCCGACACGCTGCGACCCTCGAAGCGGGTGCAGCGGCATGGCGGCTGGTCCTAGCCGCCGCTGCTGGAGCTGTCGTCGGAAGAAGAGTCGACGTAGCTAGACGAGCCATGGCCGACGCCAAGGACAAGCCCGCCTTCACCCTCGTCGTGGCCGTCGCCAAGGCTGAGCACCTCACCACCATCATTGTCCTCAAGGAAGCACCCAACGCGGCGACCATCTTACCCTAAAACCTTCACTTAGAGGGTCGCATTGCCATCGTACTTGAAGTGGAGGGTGCACTGCCGGCCCAGGCCGCATGCGCGGGCAAACGTCTGCTAGCCGTGGGCCAGGGCTGCATTGCCTGCGACAGAGACCTCGACCGCGACCCATGAAGCCTTCGTGCAGCAGCCGTCCGCCTGCAGCCAGACACCGCCTGGACCTGTGACCGGCAGCTCGCTGGTGAAGAAGCATGGGAGCTGAAGCCAGGTGCCGGCCGGGTTATCCGACCACACGACAAACTCCGGCAGCACCTCCGCCGAGTGGAAGCACGGCCGGGGAGGCCGCGTGACCATGGCGCGCCTCCCTTCATCGATGGGACTACCATGACCAAGGCGACTCCCACCACACGAAGAGGCACCGCCACAGCCGCGAGGGGCCATGGCGGGGGTCATGGTGTGCTTGCGTGGGCGGCCGCGCCCCCTCTTGGGTGGCGGTTAACCGGGCCCCTTTGTCGGTGTCAAAACCGGCGGATCTCGGGTAGGGGGTCCCGATCTGTGCGTCAAGGCTGATGGTAACAGGAAGCAAGGGACACAGATGTTTACCTAGGTTCGGGCCCTCTCGATGGTGGTAAAACCCTACTTCCTGCTTGATTAATATTAATGATATGGGTAGTACAAGAGTAGATCTACCACGAGATCGGGGAGGCTAAACCCTAAGAGCTAGCCTATGATGGTATGATTGTAATTGTGATCGGCCTTCTAAGGGCCAACATCTCCGGTTTATATAGACACCAGAGAGGGCTAGGGTTTACATGGAGTCGGTTGCAAGGAAGGAAATATAATATCCGGATCGCCAAGCTTGCCTTCCATGCCAAGGAAAGTCCCATCCGGACACGGGCCGAAGTCTTGAGTCTTGTATCTTCACGCTTCAGTAGTCCGGACGTAGTACACAGTCTGGCAGTCATGATACCCCCTAATCCAGGACTCCCTCAGTAGCCCCTGAACCAAGCTTCAATGACGATGAGTCCGGCGCACAGTATTGTCTTCGGCATTGCAAGGCGGGTTCCTTCTCCGAATACTCCAAAGTGCCTGTTATGACGAATAGTGTCCGGCCTCCAATCAATGTTGTGCACCTCGGGTTCGGTGCCTCAGTAATGACCATCTCCACGTGTCGAGCGAATGCAAGGAGTCGAGGCATTTTTGTATTTGCCACCCTCGATCCTCCGGGCTAACCGTCTATTTGAGGGGACGGGGATCCTCAGATCCAAACCTCACTCTCCCTCCCAGAGCTAGCATCCAACAGAGTGCTCCGCGAAAAGCCATTCCAACATGGCAAGCCGTCACGGCTCTTCTGCTTGCCCTTCTCATTCCAAGTCGGGGGATTGGGGAGAGTGTTCAGTTCCTCATAGCCGTTTGATAAAGTTACAAACCCAAGGGTTTCTCCCACCGGCGTTCATGGTCCCCGTCCGAGCTGGAATAGCCACTTATGACGGAGGAGACCAAGCTGAGGGATCTCCTAGCCCATCTCCGGAGGAGCATATATGTCTGATCCCTCATCTGCTGAGGGGCGTCGGGTTCCCTATCCACCCGTTTCTTTGCGGGCTCCTAGAGTTCTACGGCCTCCAGTTACACGATCTTACCCCTGATTCTATTTTGCACTTAGCAGGGTACGTTGCTCTTTGCGAGCTGTTTTTAGGCTGCGAACCACACTTCGGATTATGGAGGAAGTTGTTCTGCCTCGCCCCCGCACCTGTGGGGAGTCCTATGTCAAGTGGGCGGGCCAAAGTATGGCGATTGCCAAGACCGGATACCTATCCGCACTCACGAGAAGGCACCGTAAACTGGCCTTCAGAGTGGTTCTATATAAACGACGCCCCTTCCGGATCCAGTCCGACAGGTCTCCGCAAGTTCAGCAACACCTCGCCGAGGGCACGCCTAAGCTGGTGCACCGGGGCCCTCAAGAAGAGGACACAAGGGAAATATTCCTCCTGATGGATAGGATAAAGTTACTGGCCAAATCCGGACTGACGATAGTTGAGGTTATGGCGATATGCATAAGACGGGAGTGCAGCCGCCCAATATCGGGCGAAGCCCATGTGGCATTTCAACGGGAAGATGATGCCACCGCGCGCCATAAGGGTCCGGACTCGCTACCGCCTGCAAGGATATTGTCCGAC
Source organism: Aegilops longissima (assembly GCA_021605205.1). NCBI lineage: Eukaryota > Viridiplantae > Streptophyta > Magnoliopsida > Poales > Poaceae > Aegilops > Aegilops longissima. Next base: position 275,256,089 of record CM038681.1, read on the forward strand.
GATGCGAAGGGGAAGAGGAGGAATTCCTTTGCATAAAAACGCGGGACGGATTCTCCATACAACCCCCCAGCGTGGGTAAGTTGCCATTCTTTTTCCCTGCTTTACTTACTCTAGCGTTCTTCTGCTAACATTACTTGCACCAATGCTTCTGGGCAGGAACTAAGGAGGGCCGTAGAAGGAAACTTCAGCCCCCCCCCTCTGCAACCAGAGGACCCTGGAAAGGCCCTAGATCCGGGACTTAAAGTGGACCCAGATATCATTGTAGAGCTTGTCAACGGGGTATTCTATCAGGCGAGCTGGTATGGCGCCCTAGTGGCCATTACGGCCAACTACCCTGGACTGCTCCCCGCTTCACGGGTAAGCCGAACTAAAAAACCCTATCCTTCGAAGAGGACTCTTCCCAGGTATTACAATTTACCTTTGAGGTGTCGTTCTATTTGCAGAAACGATGGCTAGAGCGAGGGGCCGAGCCCCTAGGGACTCGTCAACCACGAGCGTCCAGATCGGGCAGGCTCAAGAGGAAGGCGGTGAGGGTTGACACACCGCTACAGAGGTGAAGCAATAACCCATCCTGTAATTATAGAATATAAAATATGACAGCGCCCTTTGTGTCTGGCAGGAAGAGGAATAACCAGACTATATCCGGCAACCCTACCAATCACGCCTCCACCAGCCGAGTTCCGTAACCAAGCCGGGGCGAGGCGACACGGGCCAGCATCGCATAGCTCTCCAACAGAGAGTGCGGATATGCTCTCAGCCACGAATTCCGAAGTAGAGAGCACCATGAATCACAGGCGCTAACGGGCGTGCATTTCGAACAACATCTGTTCCAAAGAGGCATTTAATGCCTTCAATTCGAGACGATACATCCGAAGCTGCTCAAGGCGGGATTGCCCGAAAGCGACGACCAAGATACCAAAGATATACGGGTAAGAAAATTTAATAAGCATGTGTAGCAGTAGCCCCTGAGACTTGAAACGGTTGAAACAACTGTATTAAGGATCAATTTATGCATAGGTCCTTGTAGAGAATAATGAGCAATTGTCTCGGGAGCTGGAGGGATGCAAGGCCGAACTAAGGGCCGCAGTTGCCAAATTAGAGGAACCCAAAAAGCCCTCATCTAGTAACAATTGTCACAATTGCACGAAGATGCACCAGCTAGTAAATGGCTGATGTGACAAGTCTAACAGTAAATTCTGCAGACAATCCCGGGGTGAATCCGGAGGGCGTAAGAGAGGATGCATCGCATCTGAAAAAGCAGCTGGAGGCTGGCGAGCGCATTCTTACGCGATTTAGGCGGGAGAAGAACAATCTTCAAGATGCCAAATTTCAGCTGGACGTGGAGTTAAAAGATCTCCGCGCTCAGCTGGCAGACTCCGTGAAGGAGAACAAGAGGCTTCGACGCGGCATTTATGGTAGTGCCTAAACGAACTGTTGTATAGTTCGGCGAGGAAGTATATTGAAAGAATTTTGCTTGCAGGAATGTTAATGGGTCGCCCTGAGGAGGAGATGCCCTCATATGCAAATGATTTACTGCAAGACCTTTTGCAACTGCACGAGCGAGCTCGGCAAGTGATGCAGGGTGTTGCTCAGGCATTGTGGCCATCAAGCCTACTGCCAAATGGCATGGAGGAACTTGCGGACCTGCTTCGAGGAGCCCGGCGGCGCTGCCGTCTATGGAAGATATCAGCATGCCGGCAAGGAGCAAAATAAGCCTGGGCAATGATGAAGACACGCTACACCGAGCTGGACCCGAACCATATGGCCGAAGTGGGACCGGCGGGGCCCGATGGGCAAGAAATTCCCATTAGTCTGGTGTATTACCAGGTAGCGTTAGCCGCTAAGTATTCTCAATAGGATTGTAAGCTAGATAGCCTGTTGGATGGTATAGAAGAGGAAAGTAATCAGTCCAAGTGACTGTGTAATTTAATGGGCATGATGAGCCCCTAGCCGGATTAGAATCATTTGTCATGGCAGACCTTTTCGCTTCAGCCCCCGGATCCTATAGTCCGGGGTGTGTCCGAATTCCCGCTCAGCTATACAAAACCAGGGTATGCGTGGAAACAAGGCGTAGGGGTCATAAGTGCTTGAACAGACAAGTACCCAACTAGTTATGTTATATTACATGGATAGTAAGAAACATCTTCCGTAGAGAATAGTTCCGTTAGGGGTTCCTTTTCCTGGTACGCATGGACGATGCACATGTCCGGACCACGAACGATGGCGCAGGTACAAGACTTCGGGATTTATGTTATAATAAAGAATATATCTTTTTTCACCGACCCAATATTCTCTTAAGGAAGTTAGCGGGTTTCACCCACCGAGGTACACATCCGCTGAAACGGCAGTAATAATCACAGAGGTGCTCCCCTTATGCCCTAGCCAATTAACGGAACGAGGGCATAAACACAAGAGCCAGCAACCCAGCTTGGCAACATCTTAAGTCATATCGATGCATATAATGGTGAAGAAAAGGCACATATGGAAAAAGAATTCATATGCAACGGCGAGAAAGCCATGTGAGAAATCATTTTTAGCTTCAAGATAGGAAGCCCTGTGTATTGCTTACACTTAGTGCGGCCGAGTGATCCGAACCGTGACCGTATTGAATACTTTGTGTGAAGAGAAAAAATGGTCGAGAAAGGAAAAGGGGATGGGGCATAATTAAAAGGGAGGGGTTAGGAGACTAACATTGTGTTCGGCGCTAGGCGTAGAATCGCCGTAGTCTTGCTGCATTCCATGGGTTCGGCTCGAGTCTGTTATCGGATGCATTACGTAAGCGGTATGCTCCTCCGGTGAGAACTTTGTCAATGATGAAGGGACCCTCCCACTTTGGTTTGAGTTTGTCCTTCTTCTTGTCCGGTAGTCGTAGAACGAGCTCGCCAATATTGTAAGTTTTGGCCCTCACTTCTCTGCTTTGGTATCATCGAGCCTGCTGCTGATAGAATGCGGAACGGGCTTTTGCAACATCGCGCTCCTCCTCCAGGGCATCCAAATTATCCTGCCGATCTAACTCGGCTTCCTTCTCTTCGTACATGCGCACGCTGTGGCTTAATCATGTATTATGTCGCAAGGTAATACTGCTTCGCACCGCACACCATAAAAAATGGTGTATATCCGGTGGTGAGATTTGGCGTGGTCCGTAGCCCCAGTATGGAGTCGAGCCTTCCACCCAAAGGCGATCCGACTCTGTCAAGGATCGCACTAGTCTGGGTTTGATGCCACTCATAATGAGACCATTTGCCCGCTCTACCTGGCCGCTTGTTTGGGGATGGTAGACGGAAGCGTAATCGAGCTTGATGCCCATTTTGCGCACCAAGTTTTCACTTCGGCCGGCTGTGAAATTTGAGCCATTATCGCGATTTATCTTGTGGGGACACCAGATCGATGTATGACCCCGGATATGAAGTCCACTACTTGTCCGGATTCAGCCGTTTTGACTGGTTTAGCTTCTATCCATTTGGTGAATTTGTCCACCATGACCAATAAGTATTTCTTCTTATGGTTTCCCCCTTTAAGAGGTCCAACCATATCCAGCCCCCAGACCGCAAAGGGCCAAGTTATGGGGATTGTTTGGAGAGCGGTAGGGGGCATATGACTCTGATTGGCAAAGAGCTGGCAACAGACGCAGTGTTGGACAAGGTCTTGTGCGTCTGCTCGGGATGTTGGCCAATAGAAGCCTGTACGGAAGGCCTTGCTGACTAATGCCCGAGCCGCGGCATGGTGCCCGCCCAGGCCGGCATGGATTTCAGCCAAGAGCTGCCGCCCTTCCTCTTCAGAGATGCATCTTTGTAGTAATCCGATAGCGCTTTTCTTGTAGAGTTCCCCTTCGTAGACTTTGTAAGCTTTAGAACGCCGGACAATGCAGTGTGCTTCATTTTGGTCTTCGGGGAGCTCCTGCCTATTTAGGTAGGCCAAGAAGGGATCGGTCCACGGGGCGATTACAGTCATGATTTCATGGGCCGAGGACGTTATTTCGTGGGTAGAACCTCCGACTATGTCTGATGGTTCGGAATCTGGGGATGTATTCGGCTCCGTGCTAGTATTGCTGGACTCCCCTTCCCATACTACGGATGGCTTGAACAGCCGTTCCAAGAATATGTTAGGTGGGACAGGGTCGTGTTTAGCGCCGATGCGAGCGAGGACATCCGCCGCTTGATTGTTTTCTCGAGCCACATGGTGGAATTCGAGCCCCTCGAACCGAGCTGACATTTTGAGGACGGCATTACGGTAGGCCGCCATTTTCGGGTCCTTGGCATCAAAATCTCTGTTTATCTGTGATATTGCGAGGTTTGAGTCCCCGCGCACTTCTAGGCGTTGAATGCCCATAGAGACTGCCATCCGAAGACCGTGCAATAGAGCCTCATCTTCGGCTGCATTGTTGGAGTATGTGTATAATATTTGCAGGACGTACTGGACCGCGTCTCTGGTGGGAGATGTCAGGACTACACCTGCTCCCAATCCGGCCAGCATTTTAGAGCCGTCGAAGTGCATGATCTAGTTTGAGTATGCGCTGTACTCTTTAGGGAGTTCGGCTTCTGTCCATTCGGCGACGAAGTCAGCCAACACTTGCGACTTGATGGCCCGCCGTGGTTTGTATGTTATGTCGAACGGAAGGAGCTCAATGGCCCATTTGGCAATCCGGCCCATAGCATCATGGTTATTTATTATGTCATTGAGTGGCACTTCGGAGGCCACCATAATCGAACACTCTTGAAAGTAGTGTCGTAGCTTTCGGGATGCCATGAACACTGCGTATGCTATTTTTTGGTAGTGTGGGTATCGGGAATTGCATGGGGTTAGGACCGTGGACACGTAGTAGACCGGCTTCTGGAGCGGGTATTTGTATCCGTCGGCCTCTCGTTCAACGACGAGCACTGCGCTTACGACTTGATGCGTTGCAGCTATGTACAACAGCATAGGTTCGTCGATATTCGGCGCTGTTAATACTGGATTACTGGCCAATAAGGTCTTTATTTCATCCAATCCGGCCACGGCTGCATCCGTCCATACGAAGTGTTCGGTGCATCGAAGAAGGCGATAAAGCGGTAGTGCCTTTTCTCCTAACCTGGAGATAAAGCGGCTGAGAGCAGCCACGCATCCGGCTAGTTTTTGGATGTGCTTGAGGTATGTTGGTAGAGCCAACTCTGACAGAGCTCGGATCTTTGCCGGGTTCACTTCAACTCCTCTGTTGGAAACGATGAAGCCGAGTAGCTTCCCCGAGGGGACGCCAAAAACGCATTTTTCCGGATTTAGCTTGATGTCGTATGTCCGGAGATTGTCGAATGTAACCCTCAAGTCATCTATTAGGGTTTCGACGTGTCTTGTTTTTATGACCACGTCGTCCACGTATGCCTCCACTATTTTGCCGATTTGCTTTTCCAAGCATGTTTGAATCATGCGTTGGTAGGTTGCTCCGGCGTTCTTGAGCCCGAAAGGCATAGTGTTGAAGCAGAAAGGGCCATATGGCGTTATGAAAGCTGTTGCAGCTTGGTCAGACTCTACCATCTTTATTTGATGGTATCCAGAGTATGCGTCGAGGAAACACAGGGAGTCGTGTCCAACTGTGCCATCGATGATTTGATCGATGCGAGGGAGGGGAAAGGGATCCTTGGGGCAAGCCTTGTTGAGGTCTTTGAAGTCGACGCATAGGCGCCAGGATTTGTCCTTATTTGGCACCATCACCAAATTTTCTAGCCAATCCGGATGTTTGATATCTCTGATGAATCCGACCTCGAGTAGCTTGGCTAACTCTTCCCCCATTGCCTGTCGTTTGGGCTCTGAGAATCGCCTTAGGGTCTTCTTGACTGGTTTATATCCTTTTAGACTATTGAGGCTGTGTTCGGCCTGTCTGCGTGGGATGCCTGGCATGTCCGATGGGTGCCATTAAAAAATGTCCCAATTCTCGCGTAAGAAGTCTTGTAGTGCGGTGTCAATCGTGGGGCTCAGCTGTGTCTCGATGGAAGCTGTCTTCGTGGGTTCCGTTGGGTGGACCTGGAATTTGACTATCTCGTCTGCAGGTTTGAATGAGGTGGACTTGGGTCGTTTGTCTAGTATCACTTCGTCCCTGTCCACAGTGGCCCGCAGTGTTGTTAATTCTTCGGCTGCTAGGGCTTCAGATAATGCTTCCAAGGCTAGAGCTGCGGTTTTATTTTCAGCGTGAAGCGCAACGTCCGGATCACTGGCTAGAGTGATGATTCTATTGGGTCCGGGCATTTTAAGCTTCATGTACCCATATTGGGGTACAGCTTGAAAGCTTGTAAACGCGTCCCGCCCTAGAAGGGCGTGGTATCCGCTGCTAAAAGGAGCCACCTGGAATGTGATTTCCTCGGACCTATAATTCTTCGGGGTACCGAATACCACATCGAGTGTGATTTTTCCTGCACACCGCGCTTCCCGAGTAGGAATAATTCCCCTGAAGGTCGTGCCGCTTTGTTCAATGCGGCTTTTATCAATCTCCATCTTGCTAAGTGTTTCTTCATAAATCAGATTTAATCCGCTTCCGCCGTCCATGAGTACTTTAGTGAGCCGAAAGCCATCTACGATCGGACTAAGTACCAGAGCGTTTGGTGCTCGGATAGCCGAGAATCGAGGTTCATCACGGCATTAAAAGTTATAGCGATGTCGTTCCAAGGGTTTATTTTTGCCACACGGTAAATTTCAACGGACTTCATGAAGCTTCGCTGCGCCTATTGTTTGAGGCGAAAGTCTCAAGACTGTTAGTACCGTATTGTGTTCGCTGGCGGGATGTTGTTCCGCTTTATGGCCCACAAGAAGATCCTCGCCATGTTTTGCCACCTGCCGGAGTATCCAACATGCCTTAAGGCTATGAGTAGGTGTTGTATCCGGAGTACTTTGGATCTTACATGGTCCATCGAGCCATTCTTCCAATACGGATCTCCCCCTGGAGTGGGCTTTGGTTTCTTGGGGGTTGGGTCGGATGACTTACGAGAGTTCGTTCGTTTAGTTCGGACAAAGGTTTTGGCGAGAGTAGTACTATCCCAAAATTCTGTTTGGGTCTTCCAAGCGCTCTCCATCGCACTGTACTTCTGTACTATGGTTGCCAAGTCCGCGAAGCATACTATGTCGCGGCGGCTTATAGCATTGAGGAGTCCTTCGTCCGTGCAGTTATTGTAGAAAAGTGAGACCATGTTCTCTTCACGGCAGTCCCTCACCTTGTTAAGCGCAAGGAGGAATCTGGCCCAGTAGCGATGTACGGTTTCCTGGGGCTCTTGCCTGATGCAGGAGAGACAGTTTAGGTCCAGTTTAGAGTCCGGATTTTGATCCGATCTAACGCCCAAGGGCGCGGGCGATCCCGAAGCTAAACAGCTCAGAATCCGGGGTGCCCAATTTCTTCGGCCCGATGCCCGATTTTAAGTCCGGGACCTGGGTCAGGTTTGCCTTTGAGCCGGTCTTTTGCTCAAGGAGTTCGGTGATCCGAACAAAACTTGTCCTCAAAGTTGAGGGGCAATCCGCGTGTGGTTCCTCCACTATGGCTATCTCATGGGTGGCCGGCGGGGACCTGATGTCCCTTTTGGTCGGGTTTAAGCCCAATCCGGTCATAGTCTATAGCGACTCCCAGAGCGGCGATGCGATCCAAGAGTTCGTTAAAGGAGGAGAGCTCCATTGGATCCATCTGTTCGGCAAGTTCCGAACTGACGTGAAGGTTATGATCGATGACCCGAGAAGTCATCGTCGGCGCCACCACCGATGGGGCGGCCATGATAAAGCCGCCGAGCCGGAGCGCCTGGCCTATAGCCAGAGCCCCCTCCGAGGTAATGTCGTCCTTGAAAATGAGACGAGCCATCGAGCCTGACGGCGACGGCACAGAGGGACTCTAAATGAAAGCACCAATGTCGGTGTCAAAACCGACGGATATCGGGTAGGGGGTCACGATCTGTGCGTCAAGGCTGATGGTAATAGGAAGCAAGGGACACATATGTTTACCCAGGTTCAGGCCCTCTCGCTGGAGGTAAAACCCTACTTCCTGCTTTATTAATATTGATGATATGGGTAGTGCAAGAGTAGATCTACCACGAGATCGGAGAGGCTAAACCCTAAGAGCTAGCCTATGATGGTATGATTGTAATTGTGATCGGCCTTCTAAGGGCCAACCTCTCCGGATTATATAGACACCGGAGAGGGCGAGGGTTTACATGGAGTCGGTTACAAGGAAGGAAATATAATATCTGGATCGCCAAGCTTGCCTTCCATGCCAAGGAAAGTCCTATCCGGACACGGGCCCAAGTCTTGAGTCTTGTATCTTCACGCTTCAATAGTCTGGACGTAGTACACAGTCCTGCAGTCCGGATACCCCCTAATCCAGGACTCCCTCACCCTCCTGGTGGGACTTCCCCTTCTCTGCGGCCGAGAACCTCTTCGCAGGTGCCAAGGGAGTCACTACTAGCAATGAAGCAAGGAAGAAGAAGCGAGCGGAGCAGGAAGAGATGAACGACGGGGGCTCCGCCCCCTCCTCATTTATAGAGATAGAAGGCCAACCGGCGATCCCCATGATCACAGGTAATGATGATTTTTCTCTGCATGCAACAGGGACTCGTCAAGTCGGGCACTTGCCGAGGCAGCCTGAGGAAGTGGAGACACCCACGTCCAATCAATCGCCACACGTCAATGAAGGCCGCAGGCTATTGGGGCCCGTGGCGCCCCACACTTGCCCTTTGGCATCACCTCGAAGCCAAGTCCGAGCGCGCCTTGGGCCCGAGGGCTACTGTCGGCGTCCTGGGAATGGGGGTCCCCAGACTTTCCTGCCTCCGTCCCAAGGCGTGGTTCCACCAGCAGCCCTGTACGTCCCATCTTCACCAGCAAGCACTGAAGACCCTCGTGAGGGGCCAAGCCTCACGAGGCGGACAACGCAAGACCTCCTCGGGGGCGGCCTCACCAGGCTGGCTGGTGAGTGGCGGAGAGATCAAGGCAAGGGGCACCTCATGAGGTTCCTGTGACGCAAGCCATGAAGACTGGCGCCAAGCGGCGCTAGCGCGCAGCATCCTCGTTTCCTCTTTGGTGCTAAACAGATAAGCGCAGGCGAGGAGTCCCGAGGCATCAGACAAAGGTTGCCATATCTGTGCAAAAAGACTAAGACCAGCAGGACGGCAGGACGGAGGTCACCGTGGAGCCCAAGACGGCATCACCACTAGAGCCTTTGGCAGGCGAAGACCACCTTTAGTCAGGATAAGTTGTACTAGTTGTCTCCCTTTGAATTTGGCCGTTGTGGCATCCCTTCCCGCTCAATATTTGGGAAGAGGACCAGGGCCTCTATAAATAGGACTAGCCACCATCGTAGCAGGGGATGGATCATTCAGATCACCCTCAACCACACAAGCTCAGCAAACATAAGAGCACCTCTCCTCAGGAGGATGTTCTTCCCTTGTAACTGTTGATCCTCAGCCCGAGTGGCAATCCACCACACCACACTGGAGTAGGGTATTACACCACATCGGTGGCCTGAACCAGTATACAACTTGTGTCTCTTGTTCTGTGGGCTCGACACGCTGAGCCTTGAGATCGTAGTGAGGGTAAGAGCTAGAGGGAGGAGAGATATTCGTGCGCACCCAGTGTTCGAACCTCAAGGGTTTTGCCGGAACCCAAAATCCGACAGCCACCACCTGAGGGGTGGACAAGAAGCAAAAAGGCATCGCTCCCCTACAGGCAACGTCGAACAGCTCAGCGACCCACTCCAGTAGGGCATCGTGGCCGCTCTTTGCAAACCTGCAACACAGTAGCTCTCGCGCCACGATGATCGCGGCCCGCATTTTCGCCTGGTCCCGATGAGTATGTGGCGACGTCTCCGCGGTGTAGCCTGACGATCGCTCGGCGGCACGCGCTCGCTGAGGGGCGAGGGTGGGCGGCGCTGGCCCGCGCCGCCCGTGTCCGGCGGAGTTGGGCGGTGTATGCGCCGCCTGGAGCGCGGAGTGGAGGTCTTCTTGGACGTGTGGCATCACCCGGGCGGGCCAAGCAGCCCAGTGCTCGGCATGAGCCCTCTAATCGTCGGCCATCAGGGCTGACGGCTGGCTGGAAGAAGAAATGTCCCGACACACCCCTACCTGGCGCGCCAAATGTCGGATTCAGGGCTCTGCAGACCCTTGTGAGGTTCCAATACTGGGGTGCATACGAAGAACTTCTTCTCCCTAACCCGCCGGCCCAACAATTCCACAACCTAGCTCGATGAACCCAAAGAGCGATAGACTCAGAAATTTATCCTGGCTCGGTCCACCTTGCGGTGTAATACCCTACTCCAGCTTTGTGGTGGATTGCCTCGAGTGGCTGAGGATGAACTAGTACAGTGGATGAACAGCCTCAGGATGTGAGGTGTTCTTGAGCTCGATGAGCTGGTGAGGTGGTCAGGGTAGAATGGCCCCCATTCGAGATGTCTCGCTACGGTGGTGGCTAAGTCCTATTTATAGTGGCCTTGGTCCTCTTCCGATATGTAGGCGGGAAGGGATCCCACAACAGCCAAATATGAAGGGAGACAACTAGTAGAAGCTATCCTGACAAAAGTAGTCTTCGCCTGCAAAAGGCTCTAGTGGTGACACTGTAGTGGGCTCTGTGATGACTTCCGTCCTGTCGTCCGGGCGGTCTTGGTCTTGTTGCACCAATATGGAAACAATTGCCTGATGCCTCGGGACCCCGTGCCTACGCTTGCCCCCTTGGCACCAAAGGGGAAACTGGTACGCTGCGCTCGCTGGCACTCGCCTGGCCTTGGTCGTCATGGCTCACGTCATGTGAACACGAGGTGCACCTTGCCATGATATCTCTGCTCCTCAGGAGCCAGCCTAGCGAGGCTGCCCCCAGGGAGGTCTTGGTGTCGTCTGCCTCGCGAGGCTTGGCCCCTCGCGAGTGGTCTTGAGTTGTTGCTGTTGAAGCTGGGCCATACCAGGCCGCTGATGGAGCCACGCCATGGGCCGCAGGCAGGCAAGTCTGGGTACCCGCATTACCAGGACACTGACAGTGGTAAGTCTTCAAGGTGACTTCCAAACCTTCACAGACTTGGTCACCCGACAATCCATAATTCCTCTAGGATGCTCTAGACCATGACGGCTAACCGTGTGGAAGATGCATAGTCTTCAAAGGTAACAAGCGTCAGTTCCAGACAGTAACAATCTCTTCATTGATGCTCAATCACTTTGGGTTTTAGGTGTTGGGTTTGGGTTTTTCCTCACTGATGATTTTCGCTCAAAGTCCTTGGAGGGTGGGATGCTCTCAATGGCAAGTGTTAGTTTCTCTTGGAGCATCCAACCAGCTAGTGGTTGAGGGGGTATCTATTTATAGCCAGGGAGCAGCCCAACATGATAAGACATAAATGCCCTTCAATGATATGAACGGTAGGTGGATAAGATATTTGGGACAGCTGGCGCGTAGCAAAGCAACGGTCGAAAATTTGAGCTCTCAAATTCCTCAGGGCTATCATGTTCCTCACTTGTAGGCAATCCGCACTGGCTAATTCCTAACTCCCCAGTCAGAAGAAATTCCTCAGAGAATAGAAGATCTTCGTTTCTGTCACTGAAGAAATTGACAGAACTATATGAGATTTCCGAAGGCTTCACTCGAAGGATTGGGTATATGTAGGCTTTGAGATGAGCATCACTTGGAAATGTTTCCTTAGTATTACCTCGACCCCTTTAACAGTATGTGTTTCCTATGACTCAAGAAAGGAAAACGAAACTACGAAAACAAAAGTCTTCACGCTTCATAATCCTCGCATTAATATCATTGTCTTCAAGGTCACACCAATTTCCTCATTTTCAAAGTCTTCAACTAAAGACATTCATTTTTAGGGGTCGACTTTCTTCAGAAATATCAAACTCCTCAAAGACTTATAGAACCTATGTACACTCACAAACACATTAGTCCCTTAACCTATAAGTCTTCAATACACCAAGATCACAAAAGAGGCATTGGATGCACTTACAATCTCCCCCTTTTGGGTATTGATGATAGATAGGTTAAGTTTTCAACAGGGATAAACATATGAAGTGTAAATACTGATATTGAGGAATTTGATTCAAGATATAGAAGAACTCCCCCTGAAGATGTGCATATTTTTGGAATTTGCATTGGATTGCAAATGCACATTGTAGAATAAAATCAGGGAGATCTCCCCCTATATCTTGTAATCCATACACGCATTTAACATATAATATGAACAATTTGAAATGAATGATGAAAAATGGTGTCTGACGAAATTGAGCATGCGTGCATTAAGGTACTTGTGGAAATAAGCATGCAGAAAGCAGTGCAAAAGTATGAGACCACCATCGGACTTAAGTTTACAACTCAAACTACAAACACTTCAGAAGAGCAAGAGTTGTAACTTAACGAAAAAACAACCCATATATAAGACCCGCTTGAAGACTAACTCAAATTTATCCCCCTTTGTCATTGAATTACCAAAAGGGACCGATAATGAGGACTAACACCCCTGACGAATATCATCATGATGTCGATGGATGAGTGCCAGCGTTGTTGGGGTCGTTTATTGAAGTAGGGCCAGCCGCAGTGTCGTCGAGATCCTCAGCTTCACCCGTCTCACGCGATGTAGAATATGAACTTGTGACCAACTAAGGAACTTTGACCTTCTTGAATATCTTCTTGGGAGGTTGAGCCCAGTCAAAGTTCTGCTGAAAGTCCATCTGCTTGAGGTCTTCAGTAATATAGAGATGAGAAATAATGGCCCAAGTGCGATCGAAGGTTTCACGCGCATAATAGTGATTCCTCTTCACAGTGTTCTGCGTGACAGTCATGTTATGAAGAATTGAGCCAAATTGAGGCCTGACCCACTTGTGATTGCGATCGACCTTCTGGTGAAGACTTAGAAGAAGCTCACGATCAGTCATCAAGCATGGGGAAGTGGCTTGACGATTTTGCTCGTGGGCTTTGGCAGAATCTTGAGTCGTAGAGTCATCATTGGTGGAATACGATGCAACCTTGCAAAACTGACCATCCAATGGATGAGTGCCTTCATCAATAATAGTAGCTTTGCCTTTTTCATCAATTGAAAAAATAGTCCTTTTGAGGACTTCAATGGGTGGCAGAAAGCTGAGGTGATTCTTGAAATATGCCTTGTAGTGAATTGAAGACCTGGTACTGATGAATTGCATAATCCAAGGAGCATAGGGCTTCAATTCAAACAGCGATAGTACAACATTAGCCAAAATCCTCATGAAGAAATCATGATAGTTAATGGGAATCCCATGTATGATGTTGAACAGCAGATTCTTCATGATGCCAACAACTTCTTCTTCTTCAGAGTTGTGGCCTTTGATTGGACTGAGGGTTTTGGTCAAGCTGCGATATATCGTCCTTGGCACATATAACAAATCCTTCACTAGGAAGGTGGTTCTTGGAGCTTTGCCTGGACGCAAAGGCTTCATCAACACTTGCATGAGATGAATTGGAAGTTCAGTTTCTTCATACATAAGCCTTGCGCCTTCAGCAGGAGGACTGACTGGGATGGCATGAAGTAATTCAGAGGCCGGAGCTTTATAGTGAGTGTTTTTTGTCATCCAGTCTAGTACCCATGAATTGACATCAGCCACATTGCCAGTGAGATGCAGGGTTGCATAGAGCTGAAGAATTAGCTCTTCGTTCAAGCCACAGATATCAGCATAGAAATTTAAGAGCCCAGCTTCATGAAGGACATTCAGAACAGGTTGGAAGAAAGCAATGGACTCCATGTCCACATGAGGAATTTGACGGTGTTGAATACCATGTTCTTGTCAAATAGAACAGATGCATATAAGTTCATCTGGCTTGCAGTCCAAAACCTCTTGCGCCTAAGTCTTGCTAAGTCATATGGACTTAGATCAGTGAAGAAATGATCCTCACGGAATTCATCAGCCTTGAATTTTGGCCTCTTTGCATGAGGATTTTGTGGCTTGGGCTGAAGATTTGCAGTTGACGGTCTCACAACCTCTTGAGTCACAACTTCAGGTACCTCAGACTGAGGAATTGAGGGAGCAGTTTCATCAGCAGTAGTCTGGTTCTTCAATTCTTCAGCTGTTGAAGCTGGAATTTCTTCAGGGATGGACTGGAGTGAAGTTTGACGTCCTTCAGACCCTGTTAATATTTGTTCATTCTACACAGGGGACTGAGGAATTGGATGCAAAGGTGTGGCAATTGGAGAATTGGGGTGAAGATTTTCCCAATATTCATCATTCCGCACAGGGGTTGTAGACCCAATATCCACATCTTCTTCAATTTCTTAAACGCCCACCTGTTCAGTTGTGAACTGAGGCACAGGCGATGATGCCAATGGTGTGGAAATAGCCTCTTACACTTCAATTTCTTCATCCAACTGCTCCGAGGAAGCAACGGAAGGATTATCTTTATCAATGTCATCTGGAATGACATATTCTTTACCAAACGGAATGAGCTCCTTTCGTGGCACTATTGAGATAGGAACATCATCAATTGGTTGAGTGAAAGAGCTTTTCAAAGTCCTCACCTTCTTGGGAGCTGAGGACTCTGCAGAGGTTCATGCTTTCCTCTTCCTTGTGGCTTCCTTCTCCGTGGCCTTCATTTTCTTTACTTCTGATGCAGAAGGAAGAGTGATTTTCTTCACCTTTGGATATTTTGCTGGAGGAGCAGATGAAGTTGGTGCAGTTTCTTCAGGCACGACTGATGCAGTCGCGCTAGCATTTTCAGTTTCTTCAGACACAACAGATTCTTCAGCTGGCCTGGGTTGTTCTTCAGGCGCAACATTGGTGGTTGCCCTGGCATGTTCTTTAGGAGCTGGAATTTCTTTAGCAGCCCTGGTAGCTTCTTCAGCGGCCTGATTTTCATCAGTTGTGCTTTCATTTTCATCACTTTGCTGAGCAAATGCTTCAGCCTGAGGTATTTGCTGTTGCAATGATGCTCTAACGTCTGCCTTGAGGTTCTTGGCAATCTTGACAAATCTGACTTTGGCACCGAGCTAATCTGCCTGATATCTGTCAAATTCATCACTGAGGTCTCTGATCTCCCTCTAAACAGTTACAAGTTCTTCAGGAGCCAATGTAAGAACGTTGTTCCTCAGGAATCGCTCTTTCTTGTACTGGGCCTTCTTCACTTGTCTGGCCTTCTGAAACTTTCACTTTTCTTTGCCTAGGAAGGCATTCAGCATGTGACATTGACCATGAGTGAGGTTAAAGTCAGGAAGTGGAGTGTTGGGATCTTTGTGCCATAAATCAATGAAATCGAGGATCTTCTTCGGATCCAGCATAAGAGGCACAGAGCTACCTTTGACTCTTGTAGCCCATTCTAGTCTATCCTTGATGATTTCAGTCAGTTCTCATCATCAGCTTCATCATCTCCATCATGCAAAACATGGAATGCCACATGCTTCTTGTGAGGACTTGGCCTCTTTCCACGTCCAGTAGTGGTCTTGACCTTCAGCAAAGTTGGACCACTTGAGGATTGTGGTTGAGCTGAGGAAGATACAGATGCCCCTGAGGCAATAGAGAAGCCTGCAGTCCAGTGACACGTTGCAAGATGCACGGGTGTTGAGGTCTTTGAGGCAGCTGCTGAGGATTTTGAAGCAACTGAGAGGATTGGATCTTCCCTTTAAGAAGTTGCTTGAGTATTTTGCCCTGAGGGCTTTGTAGTTGAAGAACTTGGTCGTGAGAGCATTGAACTTGAAGATTTCTTCATAGTAGACTTTTTTAGGATGGCCTTCTTTGGCGCAGTCTTACTAGCAGAGGCCTTGGCGGCAGTAGCTTGAGAATCCTCATTGAATTTCCTCACTTCTTTTGCATCAGTTTTCTGAAGCTTGGCTTCGCGCTTGGCCCATTCTTTAGGAAATTCCTCACCACGCCTGACGCTGGTGGGATCAACTACTTGGCTAGCAGTCAAAGTAGGTCTTCGACATGGAGGGTTTATGGCGAATTTCTTCATGTACTTGGGAGTAACATGGCGATATTCCCTCCCTTCCTTTGTCCATCTGTTCTCAATCCTTTGTATGCGCACTTTGCGCTGATTCTTGTTTTCCTTCCCATGAATTTCTTCATCAGGTGTGTAGTATTCATCATAGATGTCTTCAGGGATTTCAAACATTTTGTTTGTCTCAGGCCTCTTGCCTCCCTTCTGAGGTCTCTCCCCATCTGCCATTTTCCTCACTTGAGGACTCTGAACTTTGAATGTTTCTGAGGAAGTATGCAAAATTTCTTCGAAGAAAGCTGCAAATGAGTTAAGTTGATGACAACCTAGTGATTCAGCAGCAGACATTTCTACCTGTGAACATAGTATAGGTGCAAAGAATTTGCAGAGGTCATATGCATTCTCAGAAATTTTTCAAAAGTATCAAGTTTTAGGAATTTGACTATTGGTGTCTTGAGGAATTTCACTAAGCGTTCTTGACTTAGGTTCCAGAGTTGTATAGATTTGAAAATCCACACAATTGAGGAATCTTGAAGAAAAACATAGCTTAGAAAAAGAAATCAAGGAACAGAACCATTCAGGTGTTTAAGGAGTGGGAAGTTGACGAATAAACACCTTTTGAGGATTTTGTGAAAATCATAAGAATCAAAGTAGGGCAGTAAAATCAGACTTTAATTACCCTTGATGAAGAACACGATGAACTGGGAGTGGAGATGGAGAAGTTCGTCCGTTCAGATCTACCACGCCCTAACTCGGCAGCGGGAGACAGCAATGGCGGCGGCGGAGTGAAGATTTACGCAGCCGGCGCGAGTACGACGGCGACAAGGTTGAGGCAGTGAAGCTCTTCCTCATCGGCGATGATGGAGAGTAGCGGCCGAGCTAGGTCAGAGAGCTCGAGCGAGGGGAGTGAGATCAAGTGGAGTAAATGAGGTCTGAGGAGGGTGAGGTGTATTTATAGCCACAGCGAAAAACTGCTCGTCCGAAGATTTTGGACGAACATGCCCCTGACCCTTGCTATCCTAACGACATGTGTCACCCACGTACGGAGATCTGGAGATCTTGGGTGAGTTGTTTAATCCATCATGGGAAGCGGAACGGTTTTGAGCGGCAACAGCCGCAAAATTCAGATATGAAAATTTTAATGTTTCTTTCGCAAAATCTTCAGCTGTCAAGGAGACGGTGAAGACTTTGAACAAGTTTCAAATAGAACGCACATGAAGAATTTGTGAACAAACTGGGTTGAGTTTAGTATAGAGGGGGAACGGGTCCGATCACATTCACTTAGAGGAAAATCAACTTGAAGAATTAGCAATAAGTGAATGTTGTTGAGGACATATATATATATATATATATATATATATATATATATATATATATATATACACAGCTGGTCTATTCTGCTAATACTAGCAGAGTAACTATTCTGATAACACTTCCGCACTGCACGCTCAATGCGAGGGCACTGCACTTTCAGTAGCAGGGGTACTGCAATATAGAGACTAGTAAACTTCGTGTCCGAAAAAATTGCACGCGGTGTTTTCTCGGTACCTTTTTCACTCTAGTTTTTTATCCTCTTATCGGAACAAGGCGTGTAATATACCGTTGAGAATCTATGGATTAGGCGCAACTTCGCCATGTTGAACACTTTTTGAGATTTCTCACGGTTCAAGAGCAGTTTTTAAACGGTGCGGCGCACGACGAGTGGCAGCGAGCATTTTTTTCTAAATTGCTTATCGGAATGAAGGAAATGATACACCTTTGGAAAGATGTCGTCGAGCGCATTTTTTATAGCTATTATTTTTTCTAATTCATTACGGTTTAAGAGCAATTTAAATTTAGTAAATCGCGGAATTCTGTATTTTCAAAAAAATTACAATTTTTGTACTGTTTTTGCTCCAGTTTTTGAACAGTTTATCGTAACGAGGCGTGCGATACGCCGTTAGAAAGCTACGGACGAGGCACACCTTTCATATGTTGAAATGTTTTTGAGATTCCTTACGGTTTTTAGTTAATTTTGAAAACCGTGCAACTGACGACGAGAGGCAGCTGTCACATCCTAGCTAGTCCATGCATAGTGTGTGCATCATGTTTAACTTTCATCTGAAATTTGAAATGGGAAGGACAGAACCCCCAGAACCCCTTTTGAATCCAACTAGGGTTTACTAAAATTATTTTCAGTGAACCTGAAATGCCCTTCTAAAATGCTCATCACCTTTGCTTTGGTTCAGAGCCTCTGCCAAATGTGGTGCACAATTTTCTAGGTCATCCCAAGGTTGTTGAATTAAATCATAAGTATTTGAGTTTGGGCATTTAAATTATATAAAACATTTCAAATGCCCAAATAATCCCAAACTAAAATGTTCCATGCTGGAAATATTCCAACTAAGGACCAGGTCCAGTTTGGTGAATTTTGGAGCTGTTTAAGTATTTTTAAAAATTCCACAAAGTTACAGAAAATAGAAAAAGAAAACAGAATGGAAAAACCTTACCTGGCGCCACCCAACCGGCCCACCTGCCGGCCCAGCCCAGCCGCCGCGCCAGCGAGCTGCTTGGCTTGGCCAGGCAAGCAGGTAGGTGCTCGACGGCGAGCACCGCATGCGTGCCACGCAGCTGGCCGCCGCCTCGCCGCTTCCCTCATCGAGCTGCGACGCGAAGCGCTCCCATTCTCTCCCCCCCAAACCCTCAGACATCTCTCCTCCTCCCCAGCTCCTCCCCCTCGCGCTTCCCCGCCATGGCCGACGCCACCGCAGCCGCACCGTCGCCGTAGTCGCGCTCCCCGTCGTCCGTGCTCCTCCCCGTCGTGTCAAGGAGCTCCGCCGCCCTCCTCTTCGTCGAGCTAGCCGAGCCCCGAGCGCTCGCGTGGCCCGAGTCCTCTGCACCAACCTCGCCCGACTCCGCCGTCGCCGGAGATCCCCTTCGACGCCGCCGCCGCATCGGCCCGTCCCCGACCGCACCGAGTGCTTCCTCGAGTTCCCCGTGAGCTTAGCTATCTCCCCCTCCTTTCCTCTCTTGCTCCCGAGCTATGTAGCGACCGCACGAAGCTCACCCGCACGCGCCGCCGCGGAGCTCGTCGCCGACGTGCTCCCGGCCATTCACTTCTCACCCCTCGGTGTCTAACGCACTCACCACATCATGTAGGGCCTAAACCACTACCTCACGCACCTCACCGCACACCGTAGCCCCGAGTTCGTCATCACCCGAACTCCGGCGGCCGCCAAGGTCGTCGCCGGCGCCGTTTCCGGCCGCCCCGAGCTCAACTAACACCACCAAGAGCTGCGGCTTGCTCCCAACCACCCGTAGACACCCTCCGCGGTTCATTTGGTTGCCGAAACGGCCAAACCCACTCTCGCCGCCGCGTCTGGCTCGCTGGCGGCTAAACGCCGGTGTAGCCGACTCTGACTTTGACAACGGGTGGGCCCTGGTTGACTCTGTTGAGTCTATGACAGGTGGGGCCCAGCCCTGCTAACTAATCAGGATTAGTTTGAATTAATATTTAGCTAAACTAATTACACTAACACCCGGGACCCACCAGTCAGGTTTGACCTGGACGTCCCCGTTGACCCCTGACGTCATCCGGACGCATTGCTGACGCAGTAAATGAATTACTGGAATTATTCTATTATAGGAAATTCCAGAATATAGTTCAAACTTCAAAAATTCATAGAAATTAATCTGTAACTCCAAATGCAAAGATTTATATATGAAAAATGATCAGAAAAATCCATTCTATCCATTGGTACAGGTTTCATGCATGATAGAGCAAGTTAACCTTGCTGTTTAAGCAGATTAAGATAATACACCTTTATGGCTATGTTAAATGAGCTAACATTTGAATCTTTGATTCAAATGAGTTCATCCCTAATTGTTCCAGCTTGCATTAGGCCAACACACATTCATATTGCCATGTCATAGCATGCATCATATTGTTGCATATTGTCATGTGTGTTTATTTTCGGTGTGTCTTTCGTGATAGGTTCTGCCTCCGAGGATAATCCCGAATATCCGTCTGAAGGGCAGTATCCTACCACCACTACATCAGGCAAGCAACCCATTGATCATTTCGATACAAACCCATGTTCTCGCTTACGCTCTTGTTTACTGCATTAAGACAACGCGATTCAAACTGCTGTGTGCTGCGGTAGTTGAACCCACTTCCTTTGCATGACCTGTCATTGCCACAGTAACTAGATGAAACCCACTAGTATGTGTAGGTGTTGATTGAGCCATGTTTGTGATTCCTACCATGCTATGCTTGCTATGCTTAGAGTTGTGTCGATTTCGGCTCATCGGGATGATGAACCGGAGTGAAAGGTTGTGTTGGGTTCGAGAGTGAAAGTGTTGAACACGTTTTGGTAAAGGTATCGATGAGAGGCCATGTAGGAGTACATGGTGGGTTGTTTCATTGAAGCCGTCCCTAAGAACTGAGATCTGTGTGTGTGATCCATGAAGTAGTTACTACCACGCATTGGGCCCGAATTGGGATCCTTAATTGACCCTCTCGACTTATTGACCACTCTTGTCCTCAGTCCGGGAGTTGCAAGTAGTTTCTGGTGTTTGTAGCATCTTTGGGGGCCGCATAGCGCTGACCTTAGGGGTGGGTTGTGTTGCGGTAGGCACGCGTGGCCAGTGTACCGATTCGCCCATTTGGTGTCTGGGAACCCTGCACACATCGTTCGGGGCCGTTAGTGGAAACCTCGGCGGACTCCTGCGGATGGAACCGAATAGGCGATAAACCTGGACTCGGGACTCGTGTGTTTAGTCAGGTCATGGCCGACAACCACGTTGGGCTTCCACTTGAAGGTTGCGAGTACATGTCGGTAACGCGGCGGTAAGTGGTGAGAGCGTGTGAAGAAGTACACCCTGCAGGGTATAAACTATTTGAATAGCCGCGTCCGCGGTAAAGGACTACTTGGTCACCTATACAGTTCATAGACAAGTAAATGGATACTACTAAAGCCTCAAGATAAGTGTGAGTGCCGCGGATGGCCCTCTCGTGGGTTGACGAGAGAGGATCCACGGTGGAGTATTGTGATGGTGATTAGTGGACTCGTGTGCGACAAATGCTTTTCAAGTGATGTCACGTGGGATAGCTTAGCCAAGAGTCAAAGCTGGCTTCTGCAAATAACTCCACCACCTTCTTGAGAATGTGCATGTATGATAGGATTCATTGTAAGACTTCTTGAGTACCTCCGTACTCATGTTTGTAATTAATGTTTTGAGACGACAACACTACCCCCTCCGATGGGTTCTATGTAGACCTTGACATCGGCAGTGAACTAGCCACCAGGTTGTGATCCAAGGCTTGTGAAGGGCCACTTTGTAGATAGAAGGGCTTCAACAAGCTTTCTTTCTTTTTAGAGTCGTACTCGAGACTAGTTTGCTTCCGCATGTGCTTGTATGTTTGTATGACTTGAGTGTTGGGTCATGTGACCCCTACCTGTATGGATATGTTATGTATGGCTCCTCGGAGCCTCTTAAATAAAGTACTTGAGTTGTAGAGTTTTGTTGTGATGCCTTGTTGTATGTACTCATATCGGGCATATTGCGTGTATGATTGAAATGCTTGGTATGAGTGGGATCCGACAAACTAGTTGTTTATCCTTGGCAGCCTCTCATATGGGGAAATGTAGTCTCGTGCTTCTGGCGATAGTAGTCCGCTACAGCCCGGTTCACTGAGTCCTGCTAGCCCAGACTACTGCTTGGACACTTGACTGGCGGCATGTGTTTCACTTTGTTCCTATTTCGTCCCTTGAAATGTCACTTGGTGATATTGAGTCTGCCTAACCTGCTACAGCCGGGATACGAGTCTCATAGCCAGTGCTACAGCCCGAATTTATCGTTGATGACCGACATGCTCGATGTGATTCATGTATGCTGTCCCCATGGGTTAGCGCGCTTTGGGTTCACGATCGCCATGTCGGCCGGGTTCTTTGTCATGTGGATGCTAGCGACACTATCATATCGTGAGCCAAAAGGCTAAGCGGTCCGGGCCATGGTAAGCGACACCGTGGGAATACCGTGCGTGAGGCGCAAAGTGATATGAGGTGTTACCAGCTAGGTCGATGTGACTTGGAATCGGGGTCCTGACAGCAGCGGCCGTTTTTCGTGAAACTTTTACAAACTATTGGTCGATATGATTCAAATTACACGCTGTTGGAATGATATCAATGAGGTGAAACCTTTTCATGTAGAACACTCTATCCAATTCTTTACGGATTAAGAGCAGTTTTGATTTTACTAAATCATGGACACTGTTTTTCACGACACCAAAATCGATAAGTGAACCGCATTGGACAGAAAACCTCACTGCTTCAGACTAAAAACCACACTGCATCAGACGGACAAGTGAACTTCATGAATTCTTTTGTCGGACGTAAACTTTCTCACACGAATTTTTTGTGAGTTTTTGTTGTCTTCTTTTGCAACAATTTTTATGAACGAGTGGACTGCAGAGACGAGGGAAAATGAACCGCGACATATGACGAAGTGAACCTCATTGCTATCTTGTTTTGTTTAAAAAAATCGCACTTTCATGTTGGGCGCAAGTGAACAGCATCACTCTTAAAAGTGAACGACATCGGAGGACCAAACACACTGCAAGTGTAGATGTAGTCGACTGAATTTTGAGACACGCGAAAACATTTTTGCACTTCATACACGAGTCTAAGTGAATCGTATGAATTTTTTGCCATTTTCTAACTTTCTTTTATTGGATTAAGTGGACCACATGGTCAATGTTAGTGTACCACAACAGTTTGCAAAGAGAACCACATTACTGTTTTTTCAAAATTGCATCCTTTTTTAACCGGATTACGAAGGCGAGGTCAGTGCACTACAAGTTTTAATTCAGTGCACTACAAGCTTTAATTAAGTGGACCACATGGTCAATGTTAGTGTACCACAACAGTTTGCAAAGGGAACCACATTAATGTTTTTTTCAAAACTGCATCCTTTTTTTAACCGCATTGCGGAGGCGAGGTCAGTGCACTGCAAGTTTTAGTACAGTGCACTACAAGTTTTAATTAAGTGGACCACATGGTCAATGTTAGTGTACCACAACAGTTTGCAAAGGGAACCACATTACTGTTTTTTCAAAACTGCATCCCTTTTTTAACCGGATTGCGGAGGCGAGGTCAGTGCCCTGCAAGTTTAAATTCAGTGCACTTTTGAATTACCATTTTTTGCCATGCAGGACACAGAGGAATGCACACAGCCGAACTAGACCAAACCTAACAGTGTACCGCACCCACTGAAGATTTTCTTTCCCAAGTCAAAAAAGAACAGAACTGAACAAATGTGAAGTACATCAGGAACAACATTAGGGATGGATCAAAGCACAGGGGGTGCTCCTGGCGTGGGCGTGCACCGAAATGACCGTGACACCGGGCTGCATGCGAGGCCATGGCGAACTGCATTTGAAGGCAAAAAAAGAAGCAGGAAAACAAGCAATTTCTAAACTACACGGGGCGTTGTTGCTTCCGTTCACCTTCAGCTCTGTGACTGAAGGAGATTGGCCTCCTGCCTGCCTTTGTGGTGATGCCCTATAACAAAGGAGGGGGAGATGGAGGTAGGGGCTCGGCTGTTGTCCCTTCTCCTGTGCGGCCGCCGGCGCTCCTTCTGCAATGGTCACCACACAAGAGGGTCAAGGAGGAGGGAAAGGGGTATGGGATGATTTTTCCAGGGAGGACCTGTGGCTGCAGATGGGTGTGGGCGGATGGTGAGGAGGAGCTCTAAACCTGGGACTTTCGGCGCAGCTCCTCCAAGTGCACTGCTCGCCCTCGCGGGCTGAACTGCATGCCATACATCCCGTGAGGCTCCGGTGGCCAGCGGTGAAGCTGGAGGCAGTGGATCTGGAGGCCTGGCGACGCGCAACCAATTTTGCAAAGGACGGGGGGACCTTGTGCGTGTTGGAGTAGAGGAGGAGGGGCCGGCTGGTGCCAGTAGCTGGAGGACAAAGAGATTAGGCGCGCCGAGTCGATGGCGGCTGGGTCCGACGGTTGAAGCCGCGCTGGGGGCGGTGGCATGGTGGCTGGGGGTGGCCGCGCCCCTGGATGTCGCCGGTGTTGTAGGAGGAAGGGAAGCTAGCGCCGTGAGCCGGGGCTACCAACTTCGAGGAGGGTCAAGGAGAGGAGGCCGGCGGACGTCGGGTTTGGATAGAGGTGTGGCGCCGTGGCGCTGTGGGTTGGTGGAGGGAGGCACGCCGGCCGGGAGTGAGAGGAGGCGGTGGGGTGGGGCGCCGCGGTGTTCGAGGCCATCCCCGTGGTCGTCGGCTACCAGGTAGGTGGTGGAGGGCGGCCGTGCTGGTGGCAGGTGGTGGGGGGGTTGGGTACCGTGGCCGCACATAGGGGGAGGAAGGTTACTGGAGGAGTGGGGTCCGAGAGAGAGTGGTGGGCGGCTGTGGGAGGAGGGGTGGCTTTTTTCTATTCGCTAGGTCAGTGCGGGTCAGGGTGGCTACCGGGTAGGGTGTTATCAGAATAAGCTCCGGTGTTATCATAATACGAATCTTAAGGGTGTTATCAGAATAGACCCACCCTATATATATAGTAATATTATTCATCACCCAGGATGCTTTGTTACCCGTAACAGAATAATATTCTGTTACCCCCAGGCCCTATATATGCACGACGCGCCTATACCGTAGAATCCCCCCAAGCCAGCACGAACCCAACCCACCTTCTTCCGCCAGAGGCAGCCGTCGTGGGCGAGCGAGCGATGGCGGCAGCCGGAGCGAGGGAGCCTGCGGTGCCATGACAGGTCGGCGACGGATCCAACAACGGGGTCGTGATCCCCGCCTCCTGCCTCCGTCTTTCGCCAGGGCACCTTCGCCGAGGCCGTGATCCCCGCCTCCTGCCTCCCTCCCTCGCCGGGGCTCCTTTGCCAGGGCCGTGATCCTCGCCTGCAGCCTTCGTCCCTCGCCGGGGCTCCTTCGCCGTGGCCGTGATCCCCGCCTCCAGCCTCCCTCCCTTGCCAGGGCTCCTTCTTCGGGCCCGTGATCCCCGCCAGCAGCTGCCTCCTTGAACCTCGTCACCGGACCTCCACCACAAGCAGGAGCATCATTGTCTCCCCAAGCTCCATGCCTACATCAATGGCGCCGCCTCCCAAGAACATGCCAGTACGCCGCCCTTGAGAGGAAGAAGAAGAAGTCAGATCCAAGAACATGCCACTGGAGGTGATGTCTGCTTCCCACACTAATTTTCATCAAAAATTGAATCAGTTCAAAAAATGTTTTCATGTCTGGGTTTTCCTGAAGAAAAATACCATGTTTGTGTCAGTTCATCAGTCCTGCTATGAAGAAGATTCAGTTTAAAAATTAGACACACTATGCTCTGCCTATATGTTACACTATCAGATTCATCAGTACTACATGTGTGCTGCATCAGTGTCACATGTTCCTATGATGCAGAAGCAGATAGTACATTGCAAATTCTTGCATCTGTTCATTACACCCCTGCCACTTGATGCACAGTTTGGATGTCGAGGTTACTGTCTGTTCCTCTAATATGGTAGCTTCAGTTCAAGCCAAAAAACATAAACTTATGCATCAGTCCAAGTAGCTACTAGGCTTTATATAAGGTTCAGCTACCACTGCAAGCTGTATGATGTTATTTCTAATAGTGCATGTCGGGTAGTTGCGTCAGTTCGAACTTGTAAAAGAATGTTGTTGAAAAAATATACACTTGTTACATAGTAAGTTCAATGATACATAAACTAGGAGTACTTCAAGTGTAGTTGCATAAGCTATAGATGAAAAATAAGAGAAGACATGCATTAGCTATATATATATATATATATGCATATCCATACATCTCTAAAGTTCAATGTTCAGTTTGCAAGCAGTGCACCAAATGTTTATGCATCAGTTATGGGGAAAAAGATAAAAAAAACTTTCCATAACAGATGAAGTTCAATGTTCAGTTTACAAGCAGTGCTAAAAATCAGTACATCAGTACATCAGTGCTGAACATGTACATTCATTAATTCGATGAAACTAAACCAGATACAAAATAGACAACAAAGTTTAATAACGCCCAGCGATGCAAGTTCAACTTGTACATTGCCTTCAGTGCATGATATGTTACCCATAGCATGTATACGAGAAAATGTAGAAAATATTAATCCCAAAACTGTTGAATGTCATTGCATAAACATGCAAGGCGGCACATGCGGCGAGGGTTTGATGAGCCAAGAAGATATGGGGCACCGCCTGGTTGGGTAACACCAGAAATAGCACCTGGATACTTCAACAATACAGGCAGATTTCAAGCTACACCAGAATCATCAGAAGCACGAACAGGTTCTTCTATGCAGCAAACACCGATATCTGGGAATACAAGCTTTGCCACTGCTGGGTTGCAACAAGGTCAACAATTTCCCCAACAACAAATGTTTTCCTTCCCTAGTGCATGCAGAAAGGTAAGGGCGCACAGGCTTCCACCAGTCGCTCCGTCAACATCAGTCATCCGTGCTGCAAAAGCGGTTGCGACGGGAAGAGCAGGCCAAAGAGACAAAAAATTTGGGCACTCTAGCAAGGTGCAAAGTACAAGATATGATCCATATAGACAGGACCAACCTCACAACGAATCTGAGGCAAAACGGCCGTACAATGAGAGACGGAGAGCTTCATCAACATTTCTCCCTCCAAGAGATGCATTGTTGCATGTGCCAAGGGTGACACCACCCGCGCCCATACACCAGGGTGAACAGCAAACACCACATGCAGCACAGAGCTATACACATGTAATTATCCATTCAGAAAAAAACATACAAGCACAGTCCATACCATGGTACTGTGACCACCCCATCTAACATTTTCATAACTGCGTTTTTGTTTGCTCACTATTGCGTGCAGCCACCTAACATTGAAGCTTACGTTCTGCCAAGGCTAGAGATGCACTTTGAAACTTTCAAAGAAGCAAAGGACTTCTACAACGTCTATGCAAAGAACGCGGGGTTTGCTGTAAGGGAAGGCTCCAAGGTTGAGACCAGAGTCTACCTTTATTGCACGTGCTATGGAGTCTATGAATCGAAGGTGTCAGAACTAAATCGACAGCGGAACAAGACGACAGCCAGGACTAACTGCGGGGCTAAAATGAGGCTGAAGAGGGAAAAGGATGGAACACTTGTCGTAAAAGAGATAGTCTGGGAACACAACCACAGGCTACAGCTCACCCCCCAAATGCTTGTCTTCTTGCACTCCCACAAAA
The DNA here is from genome assembly GCA_021605205.1 of Aegilops longissima. Classification (NCBI taxonomy): domain Eukaryota; kingdom Viridiplantae; phylum Streptophyta; class Magnoliopsida; order Poales; family Poaceae; genus Aegilops; species Aegilops longissima. The sequence continues at coordinate 275,283,160 of CM038681.1, forward strand.
ATTGACAAAACTATCTTGGAGTACGTCAAGTACCTGCAGTTCAAAGGCATTGAACACGCGCAAATCATGAGCATACTGGGCGGCGATGACCCCGATAGCTACTTCCTCGAAATGAAGCCATAGACCTGATTAACATTGAAGTACAAACTTGTTCTCCTCCCATAAAGAGTCAAGGATGCCGATGCTACTTCGGTACCAATTCCTGACATATAAGGAAAAGTGGTTCACTTTCCTATCCTTTGATAAAACCATAGGTTTGAATAGAGGGATCATGATCTAAAAATAAATGACCAAAAAAGAGATATTAAATATTCAAAATAAAAACCAGCATGACAACAAACAAACAAAACCAAAAATCAGCTAGTAGATCTCACAAGGTCGGCACTAAGCAAGTCTTCCTTATCTTTAACATAGCTCTTGAAATCTCTCGCTGCACTCTCCACATTAAACTCTTTATCTTGATCACCGTAAAACATACAGTCAAGCACAACCTGCAAAAAGCCAAAAAATAAATAGACAGGGGAAAAGGATCAACAAGCAAAGTATTATTAAAACTCGTAAAACAATAGCCAGTCTTGTTTAACAGAAACAAGCGATCTGATTGATTACCGTGATGAAATATGGACTCAGCAATACCCTTTTACCAAACACAAAATCAGCATTTCTCTCGGGATCTTGCTTCCAATCATCAATGAGGAAGTCCATTACATCACCCTCCATCATTTGCCCGGGTGCAAAAACTTCCGAGATGCGTTTCCCAGTGAAGCTAGTTATGCTATCATCAGGTTGATGTATCATTGAGAATGTATTCCTGCAGCACACACAAGAACAAAAAGCAGGGGAAGCAAGATAAGGCATTCATAGTAGTTCAAGTTGTATAAAAAGGAACAGTTCAGGTCTTATTTATCTAGTAGTTAGAAACAACAGAAGAAAAGAAGAGGAAACATAATGAGAGATACTCACTCAGCGTACTTCTCACGTCCTTCATCACTAAGCAAAAGATTATACAACTTGCGAGCCTTGTCCAGATGAGGTAAATTATGAGGGTGAAGCTGTTGCACAGGGGAGCAAAACTTTATAGGAGCTCTGGTCGCATGCTTCGTGCTTACAACATTTCCAGAATCCAAACCAGGATCCTTCCTAGCAGCACCAGCTCTACATGCCACTATTCCAGCAAGAGGAGATACACCCTTGGCAGCAGCGCTCCTGCTGACTCTTCCCATGCCAGCAATCTTGTCAAACGCATCATCATCACTGTCTATCAATTCCACAATGGTATTCTTGGGCGTAGAGGGGCTCTCTGCACAAGCAGCCGTAGAACCTTTTAGAGCTCCCAATCGCCCCTTCATAACGCTAGATCTTGTCTTTTCGGGAGAACGCCCCTGGCTAAAATCAATGTATACACGCTCGAGCTCTGAGAACTAGCTACCAAAGATCCTGTAGTCATGCTCACCAAGATCCATCCACTCACCTGCAAAAATAGAAAAATAAGGAGCGCATCAAGGGTGAGTTCAAATACATAATTCATGACAGTACTAGTCAAGAAGTACAAGCTGCAAAAAATTACAAAAGGTCATGCATACGTACATGGTTCGATGCCAAACAAACCCCGGAAGTCAACATCAAACATATCGCTAGTTGCACAAGTATACAACAAAGTCTTTCTAATGTCAAGAATGTCTTCGTGGCTGTAATCCAACATTTCAATCACACCATCCTCCCGGCAATGATAGGTCTTGCAGTTTTGTAGCATAAAGAAGCCACAATCATGCCTGTTAACAAAACAAAAACAAAAGGGTACATCACAAATTCGAAATACAGGAACATCATCCTCCCAGCAACAAAAACAACTAATAAAAATCATTAAGAACGGATACTCACGTGTTTTTCTGATGCAACACCGGCACAAACTTGCAAGACAAACCATCAATATGCGCCGGCGAGAACGGTTTGGCCCTATCTACGCTTGACTCCCTCCAAAGCTTCTTTATGTTATCTGTCATAGTCATTAAGAATCTAACTGCATAACTCCAGGTTTCATATCGGACTGAATCAATACACTCGAAATGACGGAACCTCAAATTCAGAACAATCAAGCACCAATGCCCAGATTCTTCACTAGGCTTCATGGCAGTCACAAATGACAGCGGATCAAAAGTAGGGAAAAGAAGCTGAAAAATAAATCACAGAAGAAAAATGAATTTAACAAATCATAATGAAACAAAAAATTTAGCCTCCAAACAATAAAATAAAAGAGGGAAATTGAAATTCAGACGTACAAACAAATTAGATAATCATATGTTCAATTGAGTAAGCAACCCACTACAAAAAATAAATGCTACTCAAGTTTATATCCACCACCCAAACTTGCAACAAACATATCAGTTCAATTTCGTTGCGACAATAAGTGCAGCTTTATAAAAAGAAGCACACTTCATTCATAAGTACAGGGGTAAAAAGCAGGCTACTCAAGTTCATTCCCACCTCCCAAACTTGCAAGAAAACATGACAGTTATAGTTCATGAGTACAAAAAGTTCAAGTTCACCTACTTGGTCAAAACCATCAGCCCCTGATCTCGTGAACCACTGTAGCACATTGGCATCAATATGTCCATCACGGATCTTGGCATGTTGTACAAAAAGAACAACAATTACAAAATTGCCAAAATAACTTATCATCCTATCTAAAAAGCAAAATACTGACCGTCGCCCATCTGGGAACTATCAACTTGTCAATGTCTTGGTACTTATGACGTAGAGAATATAAAACAACGTCAGCACTGTCTGAGTTGAGCATGCCAGTGGGGACAAACGCGTTAGCAATAGAACCAACACTGGCATCACATTCTCTATTTTGAAACATCGGCTTGTCACTAGGAAAACACAAAAGATGACATGAATTAAAACTAATGCAATAACAAAAATAGTCATATAAGAGAAAGAAAAAAGGAGACAAAAATGATACGGGCAAAATCCCAAACTAATCGTTTCCCACGGTTCGTGCGCAACCTCGTAACAACAAAGAAAAACAAATCAACCTTAACAACATAAGCACCGTCTGCTTGCAGAAAAACAAGAAAAATAATAAGTTCAAGCAATAAAAGTGACATGTCTAAAATGCCATAAATGAGAAGTACGCCTCATTTACAAGTCCTTACCTGCACTATCAGTGTTTGACGACGGGAGTTCCTGTGATGACACCAATATGCCTCCAGTTTCAGGGTTTGACGATGGAAGATCTTGTGAGGACAGCAATATGGCTGCGCTTTCAGGGCCTGAAGAAAGAAAATCCTGGGATGATAGGAGCGCCTCCTGCATCAAGGGGCCAGAATAAATTGATAGAAGTAAATCATCATCCTTAGATGGCACCTCCTCCACGCTAGAGGCATCTTGTAATGCATCACCGTAATCAAGCCCTCCAGGCAGGAAATTTTCTAGCGGCAAATCTTCACAATCAGAAAGATTTTCATTCCCAGCAATACCAACACCAGATGATTTGCCATCAAGTATGGTGACAGCACCAACATCCTCATCAGTAACTTTGGTACCAACATCGCACCCACTACTCAATGGAACATCCCAAGCATCATCTCCACCACTAACAGCAGCCTCCCGCTCAACATCAGTCATCTGAAAAAATAAAAATTCGTAAAAAGTGAATAATATGAGCAAAACTAACAAGCAAAAGAAGTTAGCAAGAGGTGCATAGAAAAACAAACCTTAGCAGCATCCACAACAACATCATCGATCTTGCTGCTACTAACATTCAAAGGAACATCACCAATGGTCAAACAAGGCTCGTCGCCAACAACAGGACCCTGATTCGTAGTAATGAAGCAAAAAAAAACAATGCTATCATTAGCAACAATAAACACAAGGAATTAAACCACACTAATAAAAAGGTAGATATCACCTACAAACTCTTAACGGTGTGGGATAGAAAATTGAACATGTAAGGCACATTGGTGCCCATGAAAATTGAAGAATATATATAAACACAACAAAAATAAAAATAACCTTGCACTTATCAGTAGATGGATCATTAACTCCACAGTCAACAGTAGCCTCAACATTATGACTAGTCTCCTGCATGAAAGAAAAATTAATAAACAGATGAACATGAGAAAGTTCAACTACAATACTGACAGCAGAACAACATAGTAAAAAATGCAAAATATCAAGGACTGAATCAGATCAACAACAGGGGGCTCCAGGACAACATCATTCGTATGTTGATCAGAAACATTAGCCTCAGTACCATCACCAGCCCTGCTGTCGGTGACAGTAGCCTCATCCTGCTCAATCTTCTTGATAACAACATTTGCACTTTCTTCATATGGCTTGCAGCGAGAGTCTTGCATACTTTTGAAACGCTTCATGTTGTTCAAGAAACGAGACGAGCTCTGAACTAGATGAGCATCACCATCACGCATATCACCAATTAAAATTCTCTCCATCTCAATATAGTCCGCTACTTCCTCAGCATTAAATTGATGACCTTGAGGAAGGATACCATTGATACAGCTCAGACGCTCAACTATAGTTGGGATCTTTTGCAGCTCAGAACACATATTACTAAAAATATGCTCAGCACGCTCCAACGCAGAAACAACTACATCAATACCAAAACCCTGCCTCTGTGAAGTACTAGCCTTACTAGGGCTAGGGGGAGATAACCGACACCCTCAACACCACGGCCATCTCTCAACTCATCGTCCAGAGATGAAATCTTGGGAACCTGAGACTACGGCATCTCCAGGACTGGCCGTTTATACACTCGGAATAATACAACCTCCTCTTGAGTTTTCCACTACAAACAAGGGGGAAAAGAGTTAATTAATCAATGCAACACAGAGGAAAAAATAAACATTATATTAACAGATTCAAATCAACAGTACTAACGATCTTTAACTATCAGTGCCAATTTGTTAGTATTTACCAACAGGCCAGTTGAACAAAGAGAATCAGTTCAACCACACATGACACAACAGTACTAAAAATCGTACCTAAATCTCACAAAGCTTAAGAAATGACACAATCTAAATAGGTAACCCAGCACTACACATGTTCACTCCAGCAAAAATAGCTATACCTAAATAAAAAAAGGTCTGCAAGACACGACAGAAATAAAACTCATGGAAGCTTCCCACACAACCAAGTCTTTGGATCTGCGTTGCCTTTTTTTTATCAAATCTGTCAGATTTCGGGTTCCGGCAAAACCCTCAAGGTTCGAACACTGGGTTGCTCAGGAAGATCTCTCCCTACTCTAGCTCACGCACTCACCACGATCTCAAAGCTCAGCGTGTCGAACTCCTAGAACAAAGGACACAGGGTTTATACTGGTTCGGGCCACCGATGTGGTGTAATACCCTACTCCAGTGTGGTGTGGTGGATTGCCCCTTGGGCCGAGGAAGAACTTATACAAGGGACGTACAACCTCCTGAGGAGAGGTGTTCTTGAGCCCGGTAAGCTTGTGTGTGTGTGGAAGATCTAAATGGTCCAGGATCCGTCCCCTCCTACTGTGGTGGCTAGTCCTATTTATAGAGGCCCTGGTCCTGTTCCCAAATGTAGGCGGAAAGGGATCCAACAACGGCCAAATTTGAAGGGAGACAACCAGTACAAGTTATCCTGACTAAAGGTGGTCTTCGCCTAACAAAGGTTCTGGTGGTGATGCCGTCCTGGGCTCCACGGTGACCTCCATCCTGCCGTCTTGCTGGTCTTGGTCTTGTTCCACCGATATGGAAACCTTTGCATGATGCCTCGGGACTCCTCGCTTGCGCTTGCCTCTCTAGCACCAAAGAGGAAACGGGTACACTACGCGCGCTGGCGCCCGCCTGGCCTTGGTCGTCATGGCTTGCGTCACAGGGACCTCGTGAGGTGCCCCTTGCCTTGATCTCTCCGCCCCTCGTGAACTAGCCTGATGAGGCCACCCTGAGGAGGTCTTGCGTCCTCCGCCTCGCGAGGCTTGCCCCCTCGCGAGGGTCTTGAGTGTTCGCTGATGAAGATGGGCCGTACAGTGCCGTCGGTGGAGCCACGCCATGGGCCGCAGGCAGGCAAGTCTGGGGACCCCCGTTCCCAGGACGCCAACAAAATCTGCATCAGCCAGATCGGAAAGCTTGACTGGATCCATGAAACATATGTGGGGACTCGCATGTCAGGCTCTCGAGTCTTGCCACGGACAAGGCAGTCAAGGTACACTAGTGCAGGCCATATAGCACAGCCTGTGATTGCCTTCCCAAGGGTAACAACATCTTGGTACCTAACAACAGCCCTTCTAAGCTCATTAACCATCAGCTGGGAATAATCCATATTAGCCATGTCCTCAATGACGAGATCCTCAAACATTGTTGCCTCTCTGGAAACACGCGGGGCGGCACCAGGCAACACAACCTTCATAAACACAATAATGAAGAACACTTTGAGAGCAAGGTCATCTTTGCTAGGATCCTTGACAAGCACCTTGAGCCTATCCCTCAAATCATTTGTCTTGATATCTTTGTTCCTGCTAATGTCAAGCTCCGATCGTAACTTCATCAGAGTGTCGTCATATCCATCCTCTGACGGCCTTGGTGCAGAACGACCACCGTGAGGGAACCCAAATAGTTGTTGTATACCATCGCTAGTGATGGGAAGCTTCTTATTAGCCTCACCCATGTCAAGAGTCATCGTATCAGGATCTGTCCTCGGGTACAAAGCTCCCATCAGAGGGCGGGGAATGTTAGACTTCACCTTCCACTTGAAGATAGAACCAAAACCAGCTGCATGAACCCTAGCCACATGGCGACTCTCAAGCAATTTAGCACAAGCATCAATCTCTCCCAATGAACATCGCACAGTTATGTTCAATCGTTGTACGTCACCTTTATCCAAAGCAACTTTTCTGGCATTGCCTCTCACCGGCTTGACCGGACACATAACGCTAACAGGCTGTAAATGAAAATAAAGAAGGCCCGGTTTAATTGAATGAGTATAGAAAACAAAACAAGCATATGAAGGCAAGTATAAAAAGAAAGAAAAGATTGCACAAGTTCAACTCTTAAAACAACATCAGTACCACCATCAAATTGATGCAAACAATGACCAGCCCTCACCTGGCCAGCATACCAGCCCAGACACAATTAAATCATTGCAAGTACAACTAGTAAGTCACATACAGTACAAACACGTACCACTGCATATTCATCTTCAGAATTAACTTCGATATCATCTTCTTCAGATACACCATCTTCAGCTTCGACACGAGCACGCTTCTTCACACCTTTGTTCACCTTCGCAGGAGCAGCCTTACGCCTCCTTCAACAAAGAGCGCTCTAGAAGAGGAGACAAAGAAGGCTTCTTATTTGTCAAAACTCGTGGACTCTGATGAACAGGAGAGCCACCAAGTGTGCTTGGACCATTCTTCACAGCAACACTATCTCCATCAGCTTTGCTATTACCGGGTTGGGAACCAGCTTTCACACGTGGGCTACGCCTCTGTGTGCCATCAGGATTTGGATCTGACATCTTCCTCTTCAAAATAGTTTATTCTCCTTAACTGCATCACGAGTAAACACTTGCATCAAACGAGTCTGCATGAGGTTTGTCTTCACAGGCATGTCAGTTCCATGAGATCCAGCATCAACAGTTGAAAAGGCCGCGTCACCACCTTCATCACCTACACCTTTAGGAGCTTGAGCAACATCCTCATTGCTTTGTTGCACGCAAGCAACCTTTTGACGCCGTTACAACTCCTTTCTCCTCTGAAAATCACACTTCTTCTTTCTTATCCTTTTTTCCTCGAGCCGTAATTGCATAGGAACATCCTCGGCCTGAGTAACAGGCTCAGTGCCATCAACACTCTATGACTGAGTAACAGACAATTGCAAGCTCCTATCGCCATCATGAAAGTTAAGATATTACATTTCATCATTAATATCTTTGACAACATCACCAATGTCCTCAGCAGCAGCATAGCTGTCATAAACTGCATAAACCAATAACATAAGCACACACATATAAAATTAAAACACAACTAACATTCAACAGACAAGATAAATAGGGCGCATAGCATCAGACACAAACAAAAGGAACAACTGATGTAACTAAACATATTTATGTATTCAAGGCCGTTAAAAAAGAGCAAATATAAGGGAAACACCAGCAACACTCGCAAGTTCTTCTAGAGGATTTGGTATCTCAAAAATAACATTCACAAGATCTTGAAAGCGTTCTGATTTGTCAGAATCAGGAGGCACCGACACTCCAACATCTGCAACAACATCATAATCAGCAAAAAGGTAAAAAAGAAAAGTACATGAACAAGCAATCAGTTCAACTATATGAACACTACAAGTGCACCCAATAAAACAATATCACCCCACCACTGGCACACCAAACTTCAGAATGAAAACTCTTTCAATATCATACTAGTTCTTCTTAGACTGCTACAAACTATTCAAATGCCAGGACAACAGATCAAACAACACATGGTGATCACTACTGCAACCTGTCTGCAGTTTATAGCAACCTAAAAACTAGACACACCACACATTCCAGGGCAAAAATTAACAACATCAAAATCCATACAACTTGTAAAGTCCATACGACAACACCTATACAACTAAAAACTTATTAAGCACCAGATCTGATAAAACATTATTTGAATTACAGGAAAAATTACATGCATTCAACTTGTCTGGACTGGATGATGTACCAATTGAGATCTACAAACCTAAAATCTACCGAACCAGATCTGCAAGACGCATGAACAAAAATTAGGGCTCTTACCTATTTCAGAAACGAAGCACGCCATACAAAGCAAAACTCTTACCAGCAAACACAAAATCCACCACCGAATCCAGTATCACTGACGCGAACCGCTCGTTCAAGAGTAAAGGAACCCTAGCGAATACAGCCTGAGACAGCACGACAGCAATAACTTAGAAATACAGGGAAAATGTATACATAAGGGGACGCAAGGGCAGTCGATGGCAGAGCAAAAGGAGCGAACAGAGCACCAAAACCTCCACCCCTGGAGTTCAACCCGCCGGCCAAAGCCCCCGCGGCGAAACAGGAGAAGCAACTTCTATGCGAGAAGAGGAGAGGAGGGGAACGAAGAAGGAATCGATTTGTGGAGGAGAGGGGAGCGGAACGGGGGAGAGCGGAAGTTGAAGGTGAGTGGGAGAAAACCGACGGCTAAAGCCCACAATCGTGGCAAAACCCACTATCTCTGGGCAGTTACTAAAGATAATAGCAAAAATTAAATACAATAAAAAATTAATATAGAGGGAGAAAACAAACGGCTAAAGTACAAAATAATAACTCACAACAGTATTATAAAAATTATCAAAAAAGTACAAATGAAATAATACTTCATAACCGTGCTGGTTTTTCCCCTAAAAATATAAGATAATGCGGGCAAGTCATGTTACGGACTCGCCTCCGCATGCGATGCCGCGGTAGGGCGCGTCTTCGCCTGCTACGGCTCGTTCCTGGCTCGGCCTCGTCGGGATGGGGAGAAGGGTCCCGACCCCCCTCCCCCCCGGCTCGGCCTCGGGCTAACGCGGCAGTGCGCTCGTTTGACAGGCGAAGTGCGGTTATTCTGTCCCCCCTCCCCCCCAGACATGCACCCACACACCCTATGATAAAATAATAGGGCAAGTCCATACAAGGAAGATGTGTCAGTACAACTATGCCCCTCGGTGCGGTGCTGGTTTTTCCCCTAAACCCTAAAGATAAGATAATGGGGCAAGTCCATACAAGGAAGATGTGTCAGTAAAACTATGCCCCTCGGTGCGGTGCTGTTTTTCCCCCTTAAAATATAAGATAACGGGGGCAAGTCATCTTACGGACTCGCCTCCACATGCGACGCCGAGGCACGCCGTGTCGTCGCCTGCTACGGCTCGTTCCTGGCTCGGCCTCGCCGGGATGGGGGAGGGGGGTCCCTCCCCCCCGGCTCGGCCTCGTGCTAACGCGGAAGTGCGCTCGTTTGACAGTGCAGTCGGTTATTCTGTTCCCCCCACACACACGCACCCACCCGCTAAGATAGACAGTGTGGGCAAGTCCATACAAGGAAGATGTGTTAGTACAACTATGCCCCTCGGTGCGGTGCTGGTTTTTCCCCTAAACCCTAAAGATAAGATAATGGGGGCAAGTCATGTTACGGACTCGCCTCCGCATACGACGCCGTGGCACGCCGCGTCGTCACCTACTACGGCTCGTTCCTGGCTCAGCCTCGCCGTGATGGGTGAGGGGGGTCCCGACCCCCCTCCTCTCCCGGCTCGGCCTCGCGCTAACGTGGTAGTGTGCTCGTTTGACAGGCGTAGTGCCGTTATTCTGTTCCACCCCCCCCCACACACACACGCACCCACACACCCTAAGATAGATAATGGGGGAAAATCCATACAAGGAAGATGTGTCAGTACAACTATGCCCCTCGGTGTGGTGCTGGTTTTTCCCCTAAAAAAGATAATATAATGGGGGCAAGTCCATACAAGGAAGATGTGTCAGTACAACTATGCCCCTTGTTGAGGTGCCGGTTTTCCCCCTAAAAAGGATAAGATAATGGAGGAAAGTCATGTTACGAACTCGCCTCCGCATGTGACGCCGAGGCACGCCGCGTCGTCGCCTGCTACGGCTCGTTCCTGGCTCGGCCTCGCCGGGATGGGGGAGGGGGGTCCCGACCTCCCCCCCCCTGGCTCGGCCTCGCGCTAACGCGGCAGTGCGCTTCTTTGACAGGCGCAATGCGGTTATTCTGCCCCCCCCCCCCACAAGCACCCACACACCCTAAGATAGATAATGGTGGAAAGTCCATACAAGGAAGATGTGTCAGTACAACTATGCCCCTCGGTGCGGTGCTGGTTTTTCCCCTAAAAAGTATAAGATAATGTGGGTAAGTCCATACAAGGAAGATGTGTTAGTACAACTATACCCCTCGGTGCGGTGCTGGTTTTTCCCCAAAAAAAGATAAGATAATGGGGGCAAGTCATGTTACGGACTCGCCTCCGCATGCGACGTCGCGGCACGCCGCGTCGTCGCCTGCTAGGGCTCGTTCCTGGCTCAGCCTCGCTGGGATGGGGTAGGGGTGCGATCCCTATATATCTTACCCAGATATTATTTAAAAAATCCATTATAATGCCGAAAAAGAATGATAACAAAGAGAAAGAGAGGGTAACACAATATAAAAAAGATGTTAGTTCAAGTAGTGACAACATTCAGTACTTAAAAAATGCCTATATTAGGCAAAAAAATCATCAAAACTAGAAGGAAAAAATGCTAAGAATAAAAAATATTGACCGCCCCAAGGGACAGGCCGGCCCAACGCAGGTGGGTACTAGGACTCAAGCCAACCACGAAACAACTGGCGAATCCTTTGTAAACCAGACTGCGGGGGCCAACCCACCAGGGCCCACAGGTCATGACAGTGGGCGAGCATCGTGTATAAGCGCTCACATAAGTATTCAGAGGAGTTCGACCAGTGAGCCTCGACAGCTCTTATAAACAGGTGAAGTGCCCCCTCGACTAGCGACGTGGGACAAAACGTATAGCCCACACGCATGCCGCACTGCACAGCAGCATGGACGAGCTATCTGGGCCGAAAACAATGACTCCAGCGGATGGCCCAATACGGTAGTTAGCCCCATTACAAAATTCTAAAACGATCACGCACAACCAAATAAAAGAAACAAATGCAGATAAGTTTCAAAAAAACCTCATAAGAAATATGTTCGAAACAAATAATGTAAAAAGTTAAAAACATGTTAATTGTAAGAACTAAAAAATAAAAAAATACTTTATTTTTGGAAAAAATGTAGAAGATTGTAATAATTCAGGAACAAATTTATAAAAAGTTCAACAACTAAATTTCACAAGGTTGAAGTAGTATTAGTACTGTGCAGCAAAGATTAAATTCCTTTTTATTTTAAACTTTCCTCACCACATGATGCTTGCCAAAAGAGAAAAATAAAAAGGAATAGAGAGAAAAACTTTGACTCTTGCATGAAAGTAAATACATAAAAGTAAAAGATAGGCCCTTCGCGAGGGAAGCAGAGGTTGCCAGGCGCTTATTTGTTTGTATGATCAACCCCTTAGTGCAAAAGAACATCACGTTATATTGCCCCTTGTGATGGCAATCTTTATTATGCAGTATGTCGCTTTTATTTCTTTACCATCACAAGTTCGTACAACGCTCAATTTTCTCTTACACTAAATGATCTTACACTTTTAGAAGCAGGTTTTATTACCTTATTGCACCAATGACAACTTACTTGAAGGATCTTGCTCAATCCTTAGGTAGGTGTCGTGGACCCTTGAAAATAAGATTTGGGTTTAAGGGTTTTTGGATGCACAAGTAGTATCTCTAATTGGTGCAGAATTTTTGGCTAGCAAAGATGGGGGGCAAGCACCACGTGTTGAAGGATCTATGACAATACAACTTCTATGTGAATATGAACAATAAATCATTACATTGTCTTCCTTGTCCAACATCAAAAAATTTGTCCTATAATATTTTGATTGGGGCTCACAATCACAAAAGATTTCCAAGATAGTGTATTTGCATGTGAAAGTTCTCTTCCTTATAGTAATCGGAATTGCTTGTATGACCAATATTGTGATTGTCAAGCTTCAAAAGATATCACTTACTAGACCCAATGTGAAGCTACCACTAGGCATGATATGAACACATAATTTCAACTTCATGATATTCAATTCATTCAACAATTTACTCATAGGATATAAGTGAAGCACAAGAGTAAATGACAAGCTACTCCAAAAAGATATAAGTGAAGATCAAGTGAGTAGTTAAGTAAATAGGTAGCTACGTGAGGACTCTCTTTTATTTAAAACTTTAATATCTAAGTATTTTATTAAAACAGCCAGAAAAATGAAAATAAGATGATATTTCAAGGATAGCACAACTCATGTGAGAAGCAAAAACTTAGGATTAACTGTTACTAACCGATAATTGTTGGTGAAGAAAGGTGGGATGCCTACTTGTGCATTCCCAAGCTTAGATGCATGAGAATTCTTGAAATATTATCTTGGGATGCCTTGGGGATCCCCAAGCTTGAGCTTTTGTGTCTCCTTAATTCCTTTTATATCATGGTTTCCCTAAATCTTAAGAACTTCATCCACACAAAACTCAGCAAGAACTCGTGAGATAAGTTAGTATAAACCAATGCCAAAACCTCATCATTCTCTACTGTAGAAAATCACTAAAATTATAATTCTACATTGCATACTAAATGCCTCTGCATATTTAATACTCCTATCCTCAAATAGAATAATTAAACAAGCAAACATATGCAAACAATGCAAACATAACAGCAATCTGCCAAAACAGTACAGTCTGTAAAGAATGCAAGAGGATCCATACTTATTCAACATAAAAAATTCTGAAAATTTAACACACTGTAGAAAATTTATAAGAGATTATTGTGCAAAAAGTTTCAACATTTTATCTCATTCTGACTTTTCTGGGCAATTTTTGCAAGACCGATGAACTTTCTATTTTCAAACAGCAACATGTAGACTTGCAAAATAAGCATGACAAAGGCTATAGTTGACATTTGTATTGAAGTAAAAGATGCAAAACATTATTATAGATAGAAGTAAGCAAATAAAAACAAAATAAAATGACGCTCCAAGCAAAACACATATCATGTGACAAAAAGGGGATGCCTTCCGGGGCATCCCCAAGCTTAGTTGCTTGGATCTTCCTTGAATATTACCTTGGGGTGCCTTGGGCATCCCCAAGCTTAGGGTCTTGTCACTCCTTATTCTCCTCATATCGATATCTCACCCAAAATTTGAAAACTTCAATCACACAAAACTTAACGGAACTTCGTGAGATAGGTCAGTGTGATAAAGAGCAAAACCATTTCACTATGGTACTGTCAAAGACAAGATTCATAATTGTTTCCACACAATTCCTACTGTAGCATATCATTTCCACGATTTATATTGAGCAATATAAGCCATAGAAACTAGAACACAAGAAAACTATGCATCAAAAACAGAATGTGTCAAAAACAGAACAATCTGTAATGATCTGCATAATAACAATACTTCTGCTACTCCAAAAATTCTGAAAAAATAGGACAACACAGAGAATTTGCATATCAATCATCTGTAAAAAAACTGTGAATTTAATCACGTACCAGTGAATTTAAACAATTCTGTTTCTGGAAGCAAAAGTTTTTCTTTTTGCACAGATTCAAGTCAACTACATCCACACTATCCCAAAGGCTTTACTTGGCACTTTATTGAAACAAAAGCAATAAAACATGATTACTACAGTAGCAAAATCATGTGAACACACAAAAACAGTAGGTAAAAGTGTTGCGTTGTCTCCCATCGAGCGCTTTTCTTTAATGCCTTTTAGCTAGGCATGATGAGTTCAATGATGCTCGCATAAAAGATAAGTATTGAAACATAAAGAGAGCATCATGAATCATAAGTTCCTCTCTCATAATAATTTTCAGTAGCATCATGAATAGGTTCATCAATATAACCATCACATAAAGCATTCTTTTCATGATCCACAAGCATAGAAATTTTATTACACTCCACATAAGAAAATTTCCTCGTATTCACAATGGTTTGAGTATCATATGAAACTTGAATACTATAAATTGTTTCCATATTAAAAGATTAATGTTCAGAAAATGGTAATCATAACTATGACAATAAATATAATTATCACTACTTTCTATAACGTAAGTATCATCACAATAATCATCATAAGTAGCAACTTTGTTCTCATCATAGATAGGAGGCATGCAATCATCATAGAAAATTTGATCATTGAAAGTAGGGGGACTAAAAAGATCATCTGCATTAAACATAGCATCCCTAAGCATGTGGCTTGGCATATCATAAGCATAATCACTCTCATCATTAATAGTATGAATAGCACCAACGGTATAACAATTGCTATCATCACAATTTCCAAAGTTGGTGCCAAAAAGATTTTCAAGATTATAAGAAGTAGCATTATCTTCACAATCATAATCATCACAACAAGCAATAGGCATAACAAAATCATCATCAATAGTGCTCTCGGACATTGTGCCATAAGACATAGAAGCAATATCATCATCAAGTGCATCATCTTCCACAATTAGTTTTGATTCATTTTCATGAGGCACAACAATAATAGGAGCAACTTTATTTGGGAGAGATACCTTTTTACCTCTATTCTTTCTTCTTTTCTTTTTCTTCTTCACCACCTCACGTAAGGGTTTAATCAATTCTTTCGACCTTCTTGGTCAAGATATTGATTGGATAGGAAGCTCCTCCTCGTCACTTATTTCATCATGAGAGGCAATAGGAGGGAAAGTGGAAATCTTTACCCTTTCATTAGTATTCCTTTTATATTCTATTGGTATTCCCATCTTTCTATAGTTGGCAATATAAGCATTCTCATTTTAATTTACAACACAAAACATATAAATTTCCTCTAGATCAAAATCAAGAAATCTCTCGAGATTAAATTTTGGAATACCCTTAGTTATACGTTGCATTTCTTCATACCCCAAAAGAAGACTAAGCTCTTTATGATGCTCAAGGGTAATCAAGTTATCACAAATTTTGGACATGATTTGATCATGAAATAATTTGCATTGGAGATTTAAATGGCCACATTCATTGCAAAGTTCACAAGGATGGTGAAAAAGAATCTTTCAGCATAATCATCTAGCCTCTCTTGCAACTTTTTTGTTTCTAAATATTTATGCTTCTTACAAAATCTATCTTCCCTTTTTGGTGTGCAATTGCACTCCAATTCACTCCCCAAAAATTACATGTGTCGGATTTCGGGTTCCGACAAAACCCTCGAGGTTGGAACACTGGGGTGCGCATGAAGATCTCTCCCCCTCTAGCTCACGCCCTCACCGCGATCTCAAAGCTTAGCGCGTCGAACTCACAGAACAAGAGAGACAAGGTTTATACTGGTTCGGGCCACCGATGTGGTGTAATACCTACTCCAGTGTGGTGTGGTTGATTGCCTCTTGGGCTGAGGATGAATAGTTACAAGGGAAGAACAGCCTCCTGAGGAGAGGTGTTCTTGTGCTTGGTGAATTTGCATGGATGAGGATGATCTGAATGGCTCCGAATCAGCTGCCTCCGTCCGTCCGTCCTTCCCACTTTGGTGGCTAGCCCTATTTATAGAGGCCCTGGTCCTCTTCCCAAATGCTGGCGGGAAGGGATGCCACAACGGCCAAATTTGAAGGGAGAAAACTAGTACAAGTTATCCTGACTAAAGGTTGTCTTCGCCTGCCAAAGGCTCTGGTGGTGACACCGTCTTGGGCTCCACGATGACATCCGTCCTGCCGTCCTCCTGGTCTTGAACTTGTCGCACCGATATGGAAAACTTTGCCTGATGCCTCAGGACTCCTCGGCTGCGCTTTCCTCTTTATCACCAAAGAGGAAACGGGGACACTATGCGCGCTGGTGCCAGCCTAGCGTCAGTCGTCATGGCTTGCGTCACAGGAACCTCGCGAGGTGTCCCTTGCCTTGATCTCTCCGCCCCTCGCGAGCCAGCCTGGTGAGGCCGCCCCCGAGGAGGTCTTGCATCGTCCGCCTCGCGAGGCTTGGCCCCTCGCGAGGGTCTTGAGTGTTTGCTGGTGAAGATGGGTCGTACAGGGTCGCTGGTGGAGCCACGCCATGGACCTCAAGCAGGCAAGTCTGGGGACCCCCGGTCCCAGGACGCCGACTGTCGGTGTACAAAAGTAGGGGCACACCTTTGTACCCCTTTACTTGTGCACAGACAGTCGGAGCCGCGCCCACGGCCACATTAAGCAGAGCAGGGGAGGGAGCCGGAGAAAAGCCAAAGTACAAGACAGCCAAGGCAACGCCAGGGCCAAGAACACAAAGAAGTAGATAGGTGAAGCAGGTTCCCCCAGCAAGATCCTTCCTGGGGGCAGCCTCACCGGCCCCGGCAAGACCCTTGCCGGGGCGGTTCGTCCTCACCAACAGAGTGAGCCACCCTTGAGCCCACGGGTTCCAACTCAACCAACCACGTTGGAACTAGGGCTCGGGAGGCACCTCCATGGTAGCATATGCAGATCTTTGTGAAGGCAAGGAATATTCAGGATCATATAAGGATTAAAAGATAACGATCCTCAGCAAGATCCTTGTCGAGGAGAGCCATAAGACCCCCGGCAAGATCCTTGCTGGGGACGACAGCACGCCATGGCAAGGGTCTCACCGAGGATGCCAGCAGGGCCACTGCCAGGCCTGCACCAGCCAAGTCTCCACCGCCGTTCGCATGTAGCTACCAGCCCAACCAGCTGGGCAGGCACCTGCGTGGCAACTTGCAACTTCCAGGCCAACTCAGCAAGCGCCCGCGTGGTGGCATGCAGATGTTCGTGAAGACCTTACCACCGCGCCACCATAGCTGCCTGCCTGGCTACATGGCGCCGCATGCATCGCTGGCTACGGCGCGTGTCGAAGCGAGGAGGAGCGACGACGGACGGGACGGGCCTCGTTCCCGTCCCCAATAAAGCAAAGGGACACCTAAGCGATGCATTAAATGCGTCTTGTCCTGTAATAGAGCGATAAGCTCGCGGCACTGTAGGCCTTTCCACCTCATGTGTGCCACTTTGGCAGCCCCTTTCAACTGTAAAAGGAGGCCCATGGCATACTGGAGAGGGATTCAGCTCTTTGAAACCACGCATCGACCATAGCTAGTTTGAGAGCTTAAGAACTCTCTGAAATACAGCCACCAAAGCAGGACTAGGGTATTACGCATCCTCGCGGCCCGAACCTGGGTAAATGATCCTTGTGCTGACTGCTGATCCTACTCTTCTCACAACCCTGCACCCCGGCAACCGTAGTAGGGATTCTTGTGATCCCATAGGTGTTGTTTCCCACCGACACCGACAATATACCACAGGCCCAAGGCGCGCTCGGACTTGGCTTCGAGGCGAAGCCAAAGGGAAAGTGCGGAGTGCCGCGGCCCAATAGCCTGCGGCCTCATTTGACGTGTGGTGATTGATTGGACGTGGGCGTCTCCGCTTCCCCAGGCTGCCTCAGCAAATGCCCGATTTGACGAGTCCCTGCTGCATGCAGGGAAAAATCATCATTACCTGTGATCGTGGGGATCGCCGGTTGGCCTTCTCATGCTATAAACGAGGAGGGGGCAGAGCCCCCGTCGCTCGTCTCTTCCTGCTCTGCTCGTTTCTTCTCCCTTGCTTCTCTGCCGGCAGCGACACCCATGACGCTTGTGAAGAGGTTCTCGGTCGCAGAGAAGGGGAAGGCCCGCCAGGAGGGGCCCGGCTCACCGTCGCCCAAGAGGGGGCGCAACCGCCCCTCCAAGCACACCGCGACCCCCGCCGTGGCCCCTCGCGGCCACAGTGGCGCCTCTTCGCGTGGTGGGAGGAGTTGCCCAGGTCGTGGCAGCCCCGTCTACGAAGGGAGGCGCGCCATGGTCATGCGGCCTCCCCAGCCGTGCTTTCACTCAGTGGAGGTGCTGAGGGAGTTCTTCGTGTGGTCGGAGAACCCGGGCAGCACCTGGCTTCAGCTCCCATGCTTCTTCGCTGCCGAGCTGCCGGCCACGGGTCCAGGCGGGCTCTGGCTGCAGGCCGACGGCTGCTGCAGCAAGGCTTCATGGGTCGCGATAGAGGTCTCCGTCGCGGGCAACGTAGCCTTGGCCCGCGGCTGGCAGACGTTTTCCCGCGCGCGCAGCCTGGGCAGGCGGTGCACCCTCCACTTCAAGTACGACAGCAACGCGACCGTCTACGTGAGGGTATTCGGATAAGACGGCCGCCACGTCGGGTGCTGCCCTGAGGACAACGACGGCGGCGAGGTGCTCGGCCTTGGCGACGGTTGTGACAAGGGTGAGGATGGTCTTTCCCTCGGCGCTGGCCACTGCTCATCCAGCTACGGTGACTCTTCTTCCGGCGACAGCTCCAGCAGCGGCGGCTACGACCAGCCGCCGCGCCCGCTTCGAGGGTTGCAGCGGGTCGTCTAGTCGCCGTGCCCCAGTGAAGCGCGAGGAGGGGTCTGGTGAGGGCACCATGGGCCCATCCTCGCGAACTGCTGCGGGAGCACGTGCCACTTTTGTTTCGTTCTTCCTTTTCTTCCTGCAATAAGAGAGAGACAAGTATGGGGCCCCACAGGGGCGTGCAACGAACCATGATTTCCAAGTTGCTATGCTATGTTTATCGTTCCTATGTCGTGTTGCAGCATCGACATATTATGTAGGCGCATAGAAATAACTTAGCTTGACGCGCTCGAAGTAGTTTCTGCCTCGTGAGGCATGCATTTTCCGGTACCTGGCGGGGCCTCCTTGGCTTGGGAGGCGTCTAGGAACTACAAAAATTCGTTAGGAAACTCTTATTCTTCCGAGCCCTTCCAAGCCCTAGTCGCAGGCGTAGCCGGCCACGACCCAGCGCTTCGCATCGCACTACCCAAGGGGCACAGGTTGAAAGAGGTGCGCTAGCTCGAGTGAGGGTGCCTCGCGAAGAACAGGAAAAACGCTCACGAGGGCACCTGTCCAGCCCCCTCACGAGGCATGCGAGGGAGAGTATGGGTCAAAACAAGGAACCGAGTGCAAAAACAGAGGCAAAAGGAGATGGAACCAAGTTGGCAAGGAACACCAAAATGCAAATTTTCATTAAAGAGGGGCAAGCCAACTACGGAAAGCAAATGAAAAGCCGCGTCCGGCACCTATTCTAGTCTTCTCACCAGCGCGGAGCTAAGTGCTGCCACTAGGACGTGGGTGGGAGCCCCCGAGGCCCGAGGGCGGCACTTCTGTACATCCCGACTCATTATTACATGAGAGTGTCACGAGCGGAGACCTTCACAGGCACTGGGCCTTGCTTCACAGGCGCCTGGCCTTGCTTCATGGGTAGAACTTCCGGAGGTGCTGGATGTTCCGGGCGTTCTGGATGGGGACCCCGTCCTGCGTCTCCAGGCGCACGGCGCCAGGCCTGGAGACGTGGGTGACCCTAAACGGGCCCTCCCACATGGGCGAGAGCTTATGCAGCCCTTCCCTGGAGAGCACCCGCCTTAGGATGAGGTCGCCCACCTCGAGCGTCCTGGAGCGGATGCTGTGGTAGAGATACCGCCGCAGCGCCTACTGATATCTTCCTGCTCGAAGCGTGGCTTCACGGCCGCGTTCCTCCCCCATCAGAAGGTCCATCCCCCACATGGGGTCCTGCTGCATCTCATTAAACGCCAGGACCCGCGCAGAGCGATGCCTGACCTTGTGTGGGAGAACCGCTTCTGCTCCATAGACGAGGAAGAACGGGGTCTCGTCCATTGGCTTGGTGGCGGTGGTGCGGATGGACCATAGCACAGACTGGAGTTCATCGTGCCAGCCCCTGTCGTAGGTCTCGAGCTTCTTCTTGAAGGTCCTGGTCTTGAGGCCTCTCAGGACCTCCGTGTTGGCGCGTTCGGCTTGACCGTTGCTCCTAGGGTGTGCCACCGAAGCATAGCAGATCTGCGTTCTAGCACAATATGTCTTGAAGAGATTGCTAGTGAACTGTGAGCCATTGACGGTGATGATGCGATTAGGGACCCCAAACCAGCTTATGACACCCTTGATGAACTTGACTACAGACCCGGCCGGGATGGTGCGGACAGCTTCTACCTCCGCCCACTTGGTGAATTTGTCGATGGCGACGTAGAGGTAGCGGTAGCCCCTGGGTGCTCGAGGGAACGGGCCCAAGATATCCAGCCCCAGACTACGAATGGCCATGAGAGCGGGATGGTCTGGAGGCCCTGAGCTGGCTAATGGATCTGCTTGGCATGGAATTGACAGGCCTCGCAGGACTTCACCAGCTCAGTCGCGTCGTTGAGCATCGTAGGCCAGTAGAACACGCCTTGCCGACGAGGGTTCGTGACGACGAGTGGTTCCCGCAGTCTCCGCCATGTATGTCAGCTAGCAACTCTTTCTCCTGTTCCAGGGAGATATAACGCAGGGAAACGCCATTCAGCCGCTTCCTGTATAACTCACCATCCTGGATACAGTACGCCTTGGTCTGTCGGGCCACGCGCTCCGCGTCCTCCTCTTTCTCTGGCAGCGTCGCTTGCGTCAGGTATTCCTTGAACTCCTCGGTCCAGCACCCTTCCTGAGGCTCGAGCGCCAAGAGTAGGCGAGCTCCCAAGGTCGGGCCACAGGCCAGGCCTCCTGAAGCAGGAGGCGGGCCATGAAAGCGGAGGTGCTGCCGACAGCTTGAAGAGCCGCTCCTCGAAGACGTTAGGCTCTTGGGGTAGTCGCTTGGATGCTCTCTTGGTGATGTCGTCCGCCACCTTGTTGGTGCCACGGAGCACGAGCTGCAATTCTAGGCCCAAGAACTACTTTTCCATTTTGCGTACCTCCGCGAGGTATGCCTCCATGTGCTCATCCCTCGGCTCGTACACCTTGTGGGAGAAGTTGACGAGAAGCTACGAGTCGCCCCTGATGGTGATGCACTTCACCCCAGGGCCACCGCAACCTTAAGGCCAGCTATGAGGCCTTCGTACTCCGCTATGTTGTTGGAGACCTTCTCGCCCTGCTAGAAGCAGAGCTGCACGGCGTAGTAGAGCTTGTCCTGAGTGGGCGAGATGAGCACTGCTCCAGCCCCCGCGCCCTAGCACGCAAATGCGCCATCGAAATATATAACCCAGCCGTCTAGCGCTTCACTTCCCGGCGAGAGGGATCGATCCTCGCCTGCTTCAAGTCCCGGGGCGTCCGTCCATTCTGCCACGAAGTCGGCGAGCGTGGCTCCCTTGATGACCCTGGTTGTGCTGAACTCCAGCCGGAATGCCTGCAGCTCGATATTCCACTCGGTGACTCTTCCAGCTGCGTTGGGGCTCCTGAGTACCCTCTCCAGTGGGTAGCTGAGACGACCTTGATTGGGTGACCTTGAAAGTAGTGTCGTAGCTTACGCGAGGCCACCAAGAGCGCGAGCAAGAGCTTCTAAGGCATGGGGTACCGTTCCCTTCCATCCCACAGTACCGTGCTGACAAAATACACCGGGTGCTCAATAATGGCGGGCACATCGACGGGGCCTACGTCTGTCAGAGGTTGAGGCGCCTCCTGAGGCGACGGAACCCCCGGAGCCTGGTCGCTCATTGGGGCCTCTGCAGGCCCAAGGGCGCCGTCTTGCTGAGCCTGGTCATTCGTTGTCGTTGCTCCAGCCCTTGCGGTGCCCTCTGGGTCTTGTATCACCCTGGCTGGGGGCGTGGCTCGGCGCGTCGCGTCCTTGGCCTGGCGCTCTTCCCGGACCGCCACCAGAGCTGCACTGGCGGAGTAAGGAATGGCGGCAAGGTAAAGCACCAGGGGCCGAGAGGGCGGGGCGCCACCATCACCGCAGGGCTGGTCAGGTATCTCTTGAGGTCTTGAAATGCTTGGTCAGCCTCTGGGGTCCACTCAAATGGGCCCTTCTTCTTCATCAGCTTGAAGAACGGTAGGGCGCGCTCTCCCACCTTGGAGATGAAGCGCCCCAGCGAAGTCACACAGCTGGCACGCTTCTGCATCTCCTTGAGGGTTTGTGGTGGGCTCATGTCTTCGATCTCCTTGACCTTCTCCGGGTAAGTCTCGATCCCCCTGTCGGACACAAGGAAGCCCAGCAGCTTGCCGGAGGGGACACCAAACACGCACTTCTCTGGGTTGAGTTGCAAGTCCACCTGGAGCAGGCTCGCGAAGGTCGCTTCCAGGTCCTGAATCAAAGTCCTCACCTCCCGAGACTTTACCACAATGTCGTCGACTTAGGCTTCGGCGTTCCTCCCGAGCTGCTGACCCAGGGCGATGTGCATCAACCGTTGGAAGGTTGCGCCGGCGCTACACAGCCCGAACGATATGCAAGTGTAGAAATAAACCCCGCACGGGGTCAGGAAGGCCATCTTCTCCACATACTCTACCGCCATCTTGATCTGGTGATAACGCATCCAGGAAGCATAGCAGGTCGCACTCAGCGGTGGATTCAACAATCTGGTCGATGTGTGGAAGCAGGAACAGATCTTGGGGACAGGCCATATTGAGGTTGGTGAAGTCGACACACATGCGCTCCTTCCCGCCTTTCTTTGGCACAACGACGGGGTTCGCCAACCACTCGGGGTACCTGTCGAATCACGGGTTCCGGCAAAACCCTCGAGGTTTGAACACTGGGGTGCGCGCGAAGATCTCCCCCTACCGATCCACGTCCTAGCTTCGCTAAGATCTCAAGGACTAACTTGACAAACTCGCAACACAAAGGACACAAGATTTATACTGGTTCGGGCCACCGTTGTGGTGTAATACCCTACTCCAGTGTGATGGTGGTGGATTGCCTCTCAGGCTGAGGATGCACGATACAAGGGGAAGAACAGCCTCCTAAGGTCGAGGTGTTCTTGTGCTTGGTGGGTGTGAGGATGGGATGGATCTAGTCCAAGATGAGATGCCTCCTACTGTGGTGGCTAATCCTATTTATAGAGTCCCTGGTCCTCTCCCCAAATATTGAGCGGGAAGGGAGCCAACAACGGCCAATTTAAAAGGGGACAGCTAGTACAGCTTATCCTGACAAAAGCAGTCTTCACCTGCAAAAGACTCTGGTGGTGACGCCTCCTTGGGCTCCATGGTGACTTCCGTCTTTCCGTCCTGCTGGTCTTGGTCTCGTTGCACCGATATGGAAACCTTTGCTTGACGCCTCGGTACTCCGTGCCTGCGCTTGCCTCCTTAGCACCAAAGAGGAAACAAGGACATCTGGCACACACTGGCGCCGCTCGGGTCTTGGCCGTTATGGCTCACGTCACGAGAAACTCGCGAGGTTTTCCTTGCCTTGATCTCTCCGCCCCTCACGAGCCAACCTGGTGAGGCCGCTCCCGAGGAGGTCTTGCGTCGTCCGCCTCGCAAGGCTTGGCCCCTCGCAAGGGTCTTGAGTGCTTGTTGGTGAAGATGGGTCGTACGGGCCCGCCAGAGAGCAACGCCAGGCCGCAGTGCAAGTCTGGGGACCCCTGCTCCGCAACACCGACAGAGCCCTCGGCCCATAAGCCGCCGACTTTGCTTCGAGGCAAAGCCAAAGGTCAAGTGCGTAGCACCGCGGGCCCCAACAGCCTGCGGCCTTAGTCAACACGTGGCAGTTGATTGGACATGGGCGTCCACGCTTCCCCATGCCGCCTTGATACTCGACTGGCTAGGCGGCCACCGCAACCTACACAGTTATTCTTCCATCATCTGCGCCATACTCCTCCAATTCCTTTGCTTCCCCGAGACTCCGCTCCTCTTTCCAATCTGACCTGAGCTCTGCTCACTCCATCGCCATGGCGTCGAAACAAGCAGATAAGGGGAAGAAACCTCTGTCTTTGGCTAGTGCACCTCCGGCCGCTGAACCCAAAGTTGGCCAATCGATGGTGCTGAACGTGAGGCCATGGGCACGATGCGTCCCATGCTCGCCTCCAGCTTCAATGAGTGGGAAAGATGGTGGCTTGGCCTACGTCTCGTGCTCGCGTTGACCGGGCAGCCACCGAGTGTCGGCGTTCTGGGAACGGGGGTCCCCAGACTTGCCTGCCTGCGGCCCACGGCATGGCTAAGCAGCGGGTCGTACAGCCCATCTTTATCAACAAGGCATCCAAGACCTTCGCGAGGGTCCAAGCCTCACGAGGCGGACGGCACAAGACTTCCTCTGGAGTGGCCTAGCCAGGCGGCCTCACGAGGAGCGGAGATATCAAGGTGAGGCAAACCTCATAAGGGACTCGTGATGTAAGCCATGATGAACGGTGCCAGGCCGGTACCAGGCGGGCGCCAAGCGGGCGCAGCGCCCCATTTCCTCTTTGGTGCTAAGGAGGCACGCGCAGACGAAGAGTACCGAGACATCAGGCAAAGGTTTCCATATTGGTGCAACAAGACCAAGACCAGGGGGACGGCAAGCTGGAGGTCATCGTGGAGCCCAAGACGGCGTCATCCCAGTGCTTTTCGCAGGCGAAGACCGCTTTTGTCAGGATAGCTTGTACTAGCTGCCCCCCTTTAAATTTGCCCGCCGTTGTTGGCTCCCTTCCCGCTCAACATTTGGGAAGAGGACCAGGTCCTATATAAGTAGTGCTAGCCACCACAGTAGGGGCATCTCATCTTAGCTTGATCCAATCCAATCGAGAGCCTAGCCACAAGAACACCTCAACCTTAGGAAGTTGTTCTTCCCTTGTACTGTTCATCATCAGCCCAAGAGGCAATCCATCCACCACCACACTGGAGTAGGGTATTACACCACACCGGTGGCCCGAACCAGTATAAACCTCGTGTCTCTTTCTGTGTTGTGAGTTCGGCGAGTTCGTCCGCAAGATCTTAGCGAGCTTGAGCGTAGATTGGTAGGAGGGAAAGACTTCGCGCGCACACCAGTGTTCAAACCTTAAGGGTTTGCCGGAACCCCACAACCGACATTTGGCGCGCCAGGTAGGGGTGTGCCGGAGCTTCTCTCTGCCAATCCGCGCCACGCTCCACCGTACCTCGCTCTCGTGGCAGGTGCGCCGCCATCCCGTTCTGCGACCGGCACCAACAGCAGGGAGTCCAGGTACCGAGCCCTGGCTCCCACCCTGCAGCGAGTGCAGTGGCGACCAAGTGCAAGCCAAAGATGCCGCCGTGTTACGACGGCATGGCGGATCCGGTGTTGTTCCTGCTGGCATACGAGGAGGCCGTCCTTGAAGCTGGAGGCGACGACAAGATCATGGCCAACTAGTTCCCCATGGCCCTCGCCGGCGAGCCGCGCGTCTGGCTGCTCAACCTCCCAGGGTCCACGGTGGCGTCCTGGGAAGAACTCCGCAACCTCTTCGCCGCGTGCTACGCAGCGCCAGCGCACCACGTCGTCGCCGCGCTGCTAGGTGGCTCCCAAGCACCGCCTTCAGATTGCCACGTCAAGCCTTTTCTCCATCAGATTGGAGCAGCCTCCAAGTGCACGGGGGCTCCGCCGGGTTGGGCCTCGCCGGAGGCCAACCTTACCTTCGGCTCGGAATACCACCATGGCTCCACCACCGGCTCCGGCATACTCCCAATGCTCTGTACACCTACCATTTGCAACGTGGCCGTCACCAAGACCCTCATCGATGGCGGTGCCGGCCTCAACGTGCTCTCCGTGGAAGCCTTCAGTCTCCTCCACGTGCCGCCCGAGAGGCTCAACCTCAGCAAGCCTTCTCCAGGAGTAGGCGGCGGAGCTGACCATTCTCTGGGGCAAATCCGCCTCCCCGTCACCTTCGGCACGCGCGACAACTACCGCACTGAGCTGGTGGACTTTGACATCACCCACATTTGTCTCACGTACAATACCATACTCGGGTACCCGGCTCTTGCTCAGTTCATAGCGGCGACTCACCCGGCCTACAACCTCATGAAGATGCCAGGGAGCAAGGTCGTCCTCACCATCAAGGGGGACACTAAGGAGGCAGTGACGGCGTAAAGGCTCGCCTTCAAGGCCACAACAGCGGTGCAGCCGGTCGGCGCCAGCACGCCCGAGGCCAAGGAGACCGCGCCCGCCAAGAAGAAGCAGTTGTTCACCCAAGACAAGGCGGAGACCAAGCAGGTGCCAGTTGACGAAGACGGGTCTTCGGGAGCCTCCTTTACCATAGGGGCCAGTCTCGACCCGGAATAAGAAGAAGCCCTGGTGAGGTTTTTGCGCGTGAACAAGGAGATATTCGCATGGGAGCCCAATCAGCTGGTAGGGGTCCCAAGGGAGGTGATCCAGCATCATCTAAGGGTGTGCCCCAACATGCGCCACATGAAGCAGCGGGCGAGACGGCAGTCCGCCGAGAAGCAGGCCTTCATCGTCCAAGAGACGCGCAAGTTAGAGGCGGCTAGCACCATTCGAGAAGTTCGATACCCTGATTGGCTGGCGAACCCCGTCGGGGTGCCGAAGAAAGGTGGGAAGGAACGTATGTGCGTCGACTTCACCAACCTCAATAAAGCCTGCCCCCAAGATCTGTTCCCTCCTCCGCGCGTCGATCAAATCGTCGACTCCACCGCCGAGTGTGATTTGCTATGTTTCCTGGATGCGTTCTCTGGATACCATCAGATCAAGACGGTGGTGGAGGATGTGGAGAAGACAGCCTTCTTGACACCATGTGGGGTGTATTGCTACACCTGCATGCCTTTCAGCCTCCGCAACGCGGGCGCAACCTTTCAGCGACTGATGCACATCGCCTTGGGGCGGCAGCTCGGGAGGAACACAGAGGCCTACGTCGATGACATAGTAGTCAAATCTCGTGAGGCAAGGACATTGATTCAAGACCTGGAGGAGACCTTTGAAAGCTTGCGTCGGGTGAACCTGAGGCTTAACCCGGAGAAGTGCGTGTTCGGTGTCCCCTCCGGCAAGCTACTGGGATTCCTCGTATCCCACAGAGGGATCGAGGCGAACCCGGAAAAGATTAAGGCCATTGAAGACATGTGACCGCGTTAGGGCGTTTCATCTCCAAGGTAGGCGAGCGTGCCTTACCCTTCTTTAACCTCATGAAGAAGAAGGGCCCCTTCAAGTGGACCCCAGAGGCCGACCAGGCCTTCCAAGAACTCAAGAGATACCTCACCAGCCCCCCGGTGATTGTGGCGCCACGGCCTCGAGCCCTCGGTGTTTCACCTGCCGCCACTTCAGACTCCGCCAACAAGGCGCTGGGCGGTCCGGGAGGAGCGCCAAGACAAGGGAGTCCTGCGCCAAGCCAGGGGTGATGCAGCGCAGGACCAAGAAGGCACACTAGAGCCATCAGTGGCAGAAGACCAAGCTCGGCAGGGCAGCATTACGAAAGCTCCTGAGGACGGCCGAGTCTCAGGAAGTTCTCCACCCCAGGATACGCCACAATCTCCATGAGAATCAAGCCGCAATAAAGGCACCAACTCAAGATCGAGCACCCGTGTACTTCACAAGACCGTGATCGGGATGCAAGGGCACGCTACCCCATGCCGCAAAAGCTCCTGCTCGCACTCTAGGTGGCCTCGCGCAAGCTGCGACACTACTTCGAGGGCCATCCCATCAAAGTCGTCTCATCTTACCCATTGGAGAGGGTGCTCAGGAGCCCGAACTCGGCGGGAAGGGTCGCTGAATGGAACATCAAGCTGCAAGCATTCCAGCTGGAGTTCAGCACCACCAGGGTCATCAAGGGAGCCGCGCTCGCCGATTTTGCGGCAGAATGGACCGATGCCCTGACTCTCGAGGAAGAATAAGACTAGTCCACCTCCCCAGGGAGTGAGGCGCCGGACGGCTGGGTCATGTATTTCGATGGCGCCTTCGCGCACCAGGGCGCAGGGGCTGGAACAGTGCTCATCTCGCCCACTCAGGACAAGCTTTATTACACCATGCAACTCTGCTTCCAGCACGGCGAGAAGGTCTCCAACAATATCGCAGAATACGAGGGCCTCATAGCTGGCCTGAAGGCCGCGGCAGCTTTGGGGGTGAGACGCCTTACCGTCAAGGGCGACTCACAGCTCCTCGTCAACTTCTCCAACAAAGTATATGAGCCGAAGGACGAGCACATGGAGGCCTACCTTGCGGAGGTGCGCAAGATGGAAAAGCAGTTCTCGGGCCTGGAGCTGCAGCACGTGCCCCAGGGCACCAATAAGGAAGCCAACGACATCGCCTAGAGAGCCTCCGAGCGGCAGCCGCTGGAACCCAGCGTCTTCGAAGAGCGGCTCTTCAAGCCGTCAGCTACACCTCCACTTTCAAGCACAACTCAGCCTCGGGAGGAGCTCCCACAGCCCCCAGCCACGGGAGCCCCAGCTTGAGGCCCAACCTCAGGAGCTCGGCTACTCCTGGCGCTCGAGCCCCAGGAGGAGTGCTGGACCAAGGAATTCAAGGAGTACCTGATGCACGGGACACTGCCAGAGAAGGAATAAGATGCAGAGCGCGTGGCCCGACAGGCCACGGCATACTGCATTCAAGACGGCGAGTTGTACAGGAAACGGCCGAACGACGTCACGCTGCGTTGCATCTCTAGCGATCAAGGAAGGGAGCTGCTGATTGACATACACGGCGGGGACTGCGGACATCACTCATCGTCACGGACCCTCGTCGGCAAGGTGTTCCACAGTGGATTTTATTGGCCCACAACGCTGAATGATGCAGCCAAGCTGGTGAAGTCTTGTGAAGCTTGCCAATTCCATGCCAAGCAGATCCATCAGCCTGCTCAGGGCCTCCAAACCATTCCGCTCACATGGCCATTCGCGGTCTGGGGGCTGGACATCTTGGGCCCATTCCCACGAGCGCCAGGGGGCTACCGCTACCTCTATGTCGCCATCGACAAGTTCACCAAGTGGGCGGAAGTGGAAGCCGTCCGTACCATTCCGGCCGGCTCTGTTGTCAAGTTCATCAAGGGCCTCGTGAGCCGCTTCGGGGTTCCCAGCCGCATCATCACAGATAATGGCTCGCAGTTTACTAGTAACCTCTTCAAAACCTACTGTGCTAACCTTGGAACGCAGATTTGCTACACTTC
The DNA here is from genome assembly GCA_021605205.1 of Aegilops longissima. NCBI lineage: Eukaryota > Viridiplantae > Streptophyta > Magnoliopsida > Poales > Poaceae > Aegilops > Aegilops longissima. The sequence continues at coordinate 275,312,506 of CM038681.1, forward strand.
GGTGGCTCACCCCAGGAGCAATGGCCAAGCCGAACGGGCCAACGCTGAGGTCCTGACGGGCCTCAAGACCAGGACCTTCAAGAAGAATCTAGAGGCCTGCGGCAGGGGCTGGCATGACAAACTCCAGTCCGTGCTATGGTCCATTCGTACCACGGCCAACAAGCCAACGGGCGAGACTCCTTTCTTCCTCGTCTATGGTGCTGAAGTAGTCCTCCCTCACGAGGTCAGGCATCGCTCCGCCCGGGTCCTGGCATTCAATGAAGCGCAGTAGGACACCACGCGGGGGATGGATCTCGTGCCGGGGGAGGAGCGCCGTCGCGAAGACGCTTTGAGGGCGGCAAGGTACCAACAAGCTCTGCTGCGGTACCATTGCCGCAACATCCGCTCTAGAACGCTCGAGGTAGGCGACCTCGTCCTGAGGCGGGTCCTCTCCAGGGAAGGGCTGCACAAGCTTTCACCCATGTAGGAGGGCCCGTTCAAGGTCGTTCATGTCTCCAGGCCGGGTGCAGCGCGCCTGGAGACGCAGGATGGCACACCCATCCAGAATGCCTGGAACATCCAACACCTCCATGGCGCCCCCATGGCGCGCTCCGGAGCATGGGACGGCTTCGAGGTTCATGATGACCACATCGACTTCCTCCGCCAGACGCGGCAGCTGCCTAGCAAGGACCACGTGAAGGTCCGCCTCGCGCCAAAGAGGGAAATTTCACCGGCACCGGAGGAGGGCGAGCGGGTCATCTTCCGCTCGCACTGCCTGCGCGGCCTCGGCCTGCCGGCGAGCAGCTTCTTCTGATCCTTCCTCGAGGTCTACGGTCTCCAGCCGCACCACCTAACCCTAAAGACGGTGGTGCTGATGTCCGCCTTCGTCACCTTGTGCGAAGGCTTCCTGGGCTTCCTCCCCACCATCGAGCTCTGGGGGGAGTTCTTCTACATCAAGCTCGGCACCTCGTCGCGGGCGTGCTGGCTCAATGCGGCGCGTTCATCGCGGTGCGGAGGCCGGCGGCCGAAAATCCGTTTCCTCCCATCCCGCTGATCAAGTCGGTGAAGATGTGGCAGCGGTCGTACTTCTACGTGAAGAGCGTGTTCGCGGAGGGCGACTGGGTCAACCTACCTGCTTATGAAGCCGGCCCGCTGGCTGGGAGGCGGCCCAACTGGTCGTACCGGGCCAGGACGCTCTCGCCCTCTGGAGCTTCCGCCATCACGCGGCTCCAAGTGCTGACACAATCGAAGGGCCTGACCGGGCCCGACTTGCTATCCGCCTTCATGGCGCGCCGAGTGCTCCCACTCCAGAGCCGCCCTCAAATGATCTGCCAGATGAGCGGACATCGGGACCCGAGTTGGTTGTGCACCAAGGAGATGCCTCACGCAGAGGTAGCTCACATGGTGAACTATCTTGCGAACTGCGAGCTCATGGAAGAGTGGTGGTTTGGCAAGGAGCCGTATTCACGCGCCAACCCCCCGCTTATGGTAAGTCATCTATCTTTTTTCTCTATCTCTTTGTTGCCGAGTTCGTCCTGTCCAGCCTGACCAATCGGCTTTTGAACAGAGTCCCCTCCTCCAGCCGGCAGCCGGCGCCGCGGGGCCAGAGCACCAATTCCTCCCCGACCGAGTGGAGAGCGATGTCGATGACCCCGATTTGGGGGCAGCGGCCTTGGAGGAAGACGCCGAGGGAGGAGGCGGCGAAGCAGGCGGCTCGAGGCTCGGAGCCAGCTGGGAGCAAGCTCGTCTGTCTCGCCGGATGCCCAAGGCGGCGCAAAGAAGCGCAGGGCCGCGCCGAGCTTGTTTGGCAGCCGGCCGAAGAAGCCCAAGGGCTCGGCCGTGGTGACCAACCGGGATGAAGTGGCCGCAAAGGCCATCCGCTTCCGCAAGGAGGTGAAGAAGCCGCAGCTGGTTTCCGCGTACGTACCGCCTTTATCTCGTACCTTCATTTTTTCCTTGTTTCCCTTGATCTAGGGCTCCACACTCTCTCAAGAAATCGTCCGCTGCCTCCATGATGGGGTCGGCGGAGACTTCCACCACCACTCGGCGGATTGATACGGCCGCCGACCTCCGGGAGGCGAGGGAGCGGAACGCGCGAGAAGTGCGTGAAGAGCAGGAAGCCGCCCGCCTGGAGAAGGCGGAGGCCGCCGCCCTGAAGAAACTGGCGGAGGCCAAGGCCGCCGACACGGCGAAGAAGCAGGTTGAAGAAGTCGCGCACCGCCAGTCAGCGATTTTCATCACTCCCCTGAACTCTGCGCCGCCACCTCTGGAGTTTGTGGCGCAGACTAGGGACTCCGGCAACGAACACCCGGTCATGGAGAGGGACGGCGGAGACGTCGCCATGCCAGACGTGATTGTGCCTCCGCCGGCGCCGTCCGGGAGCGTGCAAGGCGAGCAGCCGGCGGACCCGCCGGTGCTGCCGACTGAAAACAAGGTGGCGACGGGCCTGACTCTTGAGGTCGGCACACCGACGCATCGCCGACTTGCAAAGGCGGCTTCGGCGCCACGCCCGCTGGGGACTGGCGCCGCGAGCTCCTCGATCCCAGACACCGAGGCGACCAGCGCCGGTGGGTGCGGGTTGGCAGGACGTGCCCTCTGAAGAAGGCGATGCTGGATGTTCAAGCCAAACTCCGCGCTGAAGCCGACGCCATCAAGAACTGCAAAAAGGCGTATCTGGCATCGCGAGAGGCCATCCAGGTATGCTTCTTGCTTCTTCGTTTTTAACTCTTATATTGCTTCATGGGCGCACAAGACACCCACCGGGTGTAGTCCCGAGTTCCGGCCGCCGCCGAAAGCAGCGGCGTGAAGCTTTTACTAGCAGGCTCTGAGAGCTGATATCCTTGTTGTAGGATTATCATAACCTTCGTGCTGCCGCCTTCAACTCCAAGGTCCTGGAGTTGGATCAACATGCTGTCGACTTGTCGGAGAGCCGAAGTAAGTCTTCTTCCTTTTCCTGCGGGGGCGCGCTGGTGCACCCGCGGGCTGTAGTCCCCGAGATTCGGGCCGACTGCTGAGCAGTCAGGCCGGATCTCCCCGACGACTGTTCTTCTTTCTGTTGATTTTGATCACTCCTTTCTCCGCGGGGGCGCGTTGGCGCACCCGCGGGCTGTAGTCCCCGAGATTCGGGCCGACTGCTGAACAGTCAGGCCGGATCTCCCCGGCGACTCTGCCTCTTCTGTGTTGGTAACTGACGCCTTCCCTTCTTATTTTCTTCCGCAGAAGCCAACGCCACCTTGTAGCACCGGCTGGGCGATGCCAACACTGCGCTGCGCGCTAAGGAGGAGGAGCGCAACAAGCTAGCTGAAAAGAGCGACCGGCTTGTCGCGCAACTGGCGGAATAGGTGGAGCTTCTCAAGAAGGCCCAGAAGGAGGTGAAGGACAAGGAGACCGGCCTCCTTGCTGAGTTCGCGACCGAACGCTCTGCCTGGACCGACAAGGAGGTGATGCTGACTTCCGGCTTTCACGAGATCGAGGACATAGTCGATGGTGAGCTTCCCTCTTTTCCTTCTTTGAGCTGCCGGCTGTTGGTCGAGCCGGCTTGTCATCTCTAACTTTGGCTCTTTGCTTTTTGTCTTGGCAGACTTCTTCCCTGGTCACTCGGACGCCGCCAATCAGGCCATTGAAGCCGATCGTGAAGGACGGAGGGCGGACGATGCACAGATCAACGCCGACGCCCCCCGAACCCTTAGCGAGCAGATCCTGAGCATTGAGGCCCATCTTCAGTCGGCTCACCGGATGCTGCGCCGGCTTCAGCGTGTCGGCGCCTAGGCGATCGCCGCCCTGTGGCCGGACATGCCGGCACCGCGCACTCCTAGTCGGACTGCCGACCGGCTGGAGGTGGCGGCCGGCTGTCTTGAGGCCTGGAAAGGCTCCTCGGCCCGGGCTGGAGAGCGCCGGGCCATGGAATTTGTCAAGGCGTGGTACCCTGGGCTGAGTCTAGCCCAGCTAGCCACGTTTCGGTTGGAGGCTCAGGAGGAGTTGGCGGTCGTGGAAGATGACCTCGTCTAGCGTGCGACATCAATCGCCGAGTACACCGACACCAGCATCTTCGTCCCGGAGCTGGTTGAGGATGGCGCCGGGGCGCCACCAGAATGGTTCGGGCTGAACCCGGAAGACGACGAGGACAAGGCAGAGGTGATCGACTCCAGCGGCGAGGAAGAAGGCGAGGCGGAGGAGGACGGCGAAGAGGAGGCACGAGAGGTCGGAGCGGACGGCCAGCCTCAGCTCGACAGCGCCTCTAGCAACGAGCCACGCCCAACTGAGCCTGCTACCTCTGGAGGCGACCAAGCGGAGACTGACCAGCCGACCGCTCCACCAACCGGCGCCACCGACTCCTCCAATCCACCGAACCCGTCTTCCGCTCCCTAGGCCGCCAGTTTATCTTTGCTTTACCTGTCTATCGGTCTCATTTAACTTGGTAATTTTGTACAACCCCACCCTGGGTGTATCTCAAACTTCGTTGAATATCGCGAAGGGCCTTTGCTATGTAAATATTTTTTGAGTTCTATCTTTTCTTGCTTGCTGCTCTTTGGCTTTTTCCTTTGCCGCTTCCCTTGGTTGTTGCCTTGCCACCGAACAGCCTCTCATGGATCAAGGGCTGGGTCAAGCACTTAGCTACTTCCGGGGAGGCAAGTACTTAGCTGTTTTTAGAACATTTTAGCAAGTTAAGTAGAAGCCGGCCGGCCGGCTGCTCAATAGCCGGTCGTAGAAGGCGGGAAGCTGGCTTAAACTATGCACATGCGTTGTGTCCTTAGCCAATTTTCATGTGGGCACCCTTTCTACCTTGCTCCTGCCCACCAGTCAGTCGCTCTACGAGCCGCGGCTACTGGCAGGGGACGGCTTAAGTGCCAACACATTACTTGTCCCACTGCAGGAAGCATTTCATAGTGCAAGGCGGCAGGTCCCCGGGCCGACTAGTTGGACCTGGTACCAAGTGGCATAAAGAAAATGACACATTCATAGGCATAATTCTTATCATATAGATAAAAGAGGGCAGTCCCTGAGCTCTTCTCGGGGGACCCGGAGTCTTCGTACTTTAATACAAAAGGTAGCGTGGTACATATTGCATCAACTGTAAAACCTTCGGAGGAGATTTGCATTCCATGGCCGCTCCGTCTCCTTGTCGGAGTCGTCCCTCTTGTGCGCTCGAGGCTTCTGAGCGTTGATCAGGTAGTAGGAGTCGTTGCCCAACACTTTGCTGATGATGAAGGGGCCTTCCCAAGGCGCTGAGAGCTTGTGCTGGCCGGCTGTTTGCTGGATCAGCCGGAGCACAAGGTCTCTTTCTTGGAAAGATCTTGGCTTGACCTTCCGGTTGTAGTATCGACGCAGACTCTGCTGGTAGATGCTGGACCAGCTGAGTGCCAACAGCCAGCCCTCTTCCAACAAATCGATGCCGTCTTGACGTGCTTCTTCTGCCTCCTCTTCGGTGTACATGGTGACTCGAGGGGAGTCGAATTCTATGTTCGTTGGGATGACGGCTTCGGCACCGTAGACGAGGAAGAAAGGCGTGAAGCCGGTTGACTTGTTCGGAGTTATGCGCAGGCTCCAGAGGACGGCTGGCAGCTCGTCGAGCCAGCAGCCGGCCGAGCGCTCCAGAGGCTCGACCAGTCGGGGCTTGATTCCAAACAAAATGAGGCCGTTTGCTCGCTCTACTTGGCCGTTTGACTGTGGATGGGCAACGAACGCTAGGTCCAGCCGGATGCCCTGCGTCGCGCAGAAACGGGCCAAGGTGCCTTTGGCAAAGTTTGTGCCATTATCGGTGATGATGTTGTGTGGTATGCCATACCGGATGGTATTGTCGGAAACGAAAGTCACAGCAGTCGGACCGTTCAGCTTCTTGATTGGTTTTGCTTCTATCCACTTGGTGAACTTGTCTACTACGACAAGCAGATGAGTCATGCCACCTCGTGCATTCTTGAATGGTCCCACCATGTCCATGCCCCGGACAGCAAAGGGCCAGGCAATGGGGATAGTCTTGAGTGCAGAAGCCGGCTGATGTGGCTTGGAACGGAACTTCTGGCACCCTTTGCTTTTCTGGACCAAGTCTTTGGCGTCTTCTAGAGCAGTCGGCCAGAAAAAACAATGGCGGAAAGCTTTGGCGACAAGTGTTCTTGAAGTCGCATGGTGCCACATTCGCCTTGATGGATGTCTTTGAGGATTGCTTGGCCTTGCTCCAGTTCCACACAGCGCTGATAGACACCAGTGACACTGCGCCTCACAAGCTTTCTTTTGACTATGGTGTATGCTGCTGCCCGGCGTTGCACTTGCCGGGCCGAGATCTCATCACTCGGCAGCTCTTTGTGCACCAGGAAGTTGGGGATGGGCTGGGCCCATGAAGGTGTTGTGATTTCTTCGACTGCTAGGACTGCTACTTACATAAGGGCGGTTGGGCCGGGAGGTGGCGGGTTGGAGTCAGCTGCCGCTGCCGCTTGCTGAGTTGGTGAAGTCCACGGGCCAATTGCTGCAGTCCCCGGGCCGGGCTCTGAAGTCCCTGGGCTAACCGCTGCAGTCCCCGGGCCGGGTTCTGAAGTCCCCAGGCCGGGTGCGACTGCTGCGGCCCCCAGGCCGCCTGCCGGAATTCCCGTGCCGACTGCTAGAGCTCTTAAGTCGGATACGACTGCTTCAGGAGGAGCCGGCATGAAGATAGAATCCGACTCTGGCGATGGCTTGACAGACGGCTTGAGGAGGCGTTGTAGTGCGATGCCGGTCGGTATTGCTTGACGGGTGGAGCCGATTCGTGCCAAGGCATCTGCTTGCTCATTGTTATTTCTTGGCCCATGGAGAAACTCTCTCACGCCCAAGATGCGACCCTATCCTAAAGGAACTCGAAGGTCCCACCAAGGATAGAAGCGCATCTTGAAGACACTTTTGCAAGGTGGATATCATTACATCAACATTACATAATAGATGGGGATACATACAAGGCATACAAATGCCGCAAGAATACAACATCATCTTATACAAGGTCAACATCCGACTACGGATGAAACATAATAGAAACTCAAGGCATCCACCCTGCTAGCCCAGGCCGTCGACCTGGAACCTATCCCCTGATCGAAGAAGCAAAAGAAGAACTCCAAAACAAGTAAACATCGCTCTCGCGTCATGATCATCGCATAAACATGTACCTGCAACTGTTGGTGTAGTAATCTGTGAGCCACGAGGACTCATCAATCCCATTACCATGGGTATCAAGACTAGCAAAGCTTAATGGGTAAGGAAGGGGTAAAGTGGTGAGGTTGCAGCAGCGACTAAGCAGAGTATGGCGGCTAACTTACGCAAATGAGAGCGAGAAGAGAAGCAAAGCAAGCAGTCATCAACTAGTAATGATCAAGAAGTGATCCTGAACTCCTACTTACGTCAGACATAACCCAGAAACCGTGTTCTCCTCTCGATCAACCCCGAAAAGAGACACTCACGGTTACGCACACGGTTGGTGTATTTTAGAAGAGCTTACTTCAAGTTTACTACAACCGGATATTAACAAATTTCCATCTGCCACATAACCGCGGGCACGACTTTTGAAAGTTCAAACCCTGTAGGGTTGTCCCAACATAGCCCATGATAAGCTCTCGCGATCAACGAAGGATATTCCTTCTCCTGTGGAAGACCCGATCAGTCTCGAATCCTGCCACAAGAAATTTCGACAAGAATAAAACAAGACCAGCAAGACCGCCCGATGCGCCGACAATCCCGATAGGAGATGCACATATCTCGCTCGTGGCAACACCGGATGAGCACACCGTACAACTAAAACCAGCCCTCGAGTTTCCCCAAGGTGGCGCTGCAAAGGACTCTAGTTCAGACCAACACGTAGACAAGCATTGGGCCGGGGGGCTGAATAAAGATGACCCTCGGGTTAGCTACTCCCAAGGGAAAGGTATAGGTGGTAGGCAAATGGTAAAACCAATGTTGGGCCTTGCCTGGAGGAGTTTTATTCAAAGCGAACTGTCAAGGGGTCCCATAAATCACCCAACCGCGTTAGGGACGAAAATCCGGGAACATAATACCGATATGACGGAAACTAGGGCGGCAAGAGGAACAAAACACTGTGCATAAGGTCGAGCCTTCCACCCTTTACCAAGTGTATAGATGCATTAAAAATATAAGAGATATTGTGATATCCCAACATAAACATAATCCAACATGAAGCAATCTTCATCTTCACCTGCAACTAGCAACGCTATAAGAGGGGCTGAGCAAAAGCGGTAACATCGCCAGACAACGGTTTGCTAGGAAGGGTGACAGCGGTTAGAGGCTGACATGGCAATTTGGGAGGCTTGATAAGCAAGTGGTAGGTAACGCAGCATAGCGATAGAACGAGTCCATGAAGAAGATGAAGCCACGAAGACGAACCAAGCGTAGACGAACGAATCCTCACGATCGCAACGAAAACGGGAACTATCGAGAAGAAGCACACAACATGGTAAACACTCCACATGTGAACAAGGAATGATGCACAACCAAGTATGATGCATGACAAGGCTACATGAAGCTACTCATGGCAAGAGATGATGCATACAAGAGCAACACATCAAAGCAAGTTTAAATGAGGCCGGAAACAACATATAACAATTCCGGTAAGTCCTCATATGCAAATTTTGAAATTGGTCCAGATCTGAACAAGAATTAAGTTTAAGTTGTTAAACAGCAAGTTAAGATGCACCAAGATGATCTACACGAGATTCTAGTCAAGTTACATATAAAGTTCATTTAATTCGGAGCTACGGCCTAGAAGATATGAGCAAAACAAGTTAAACATGGCATTGATGCTAAATGCATCCAAACATCAAGCAAACACCTCAAAACAAGGATGCAACATGATAATATGAAACTACGTGCAAAATAAAGCAATTTTCATATAGAGCACACTCAAAACGGAGCAACGGTGCAACACACTATACAAGTTTAAAGGACAAACTGTCCAAAACAGCAACTAGGCATATTGCAAGCACCTAAACAACAAGCTACAACATCTTAACATGGTAACAAAAGGCATGGACGTGATGTACAGATAAAGCACGACAAAACATGAACACTGAGCTATCTCCAGAAACTAGTAGAACATGCTCAAAAGGACATGGAAAGATTTCAAATAATAACAGTTTCAGGCTTAGCAGAAATAACATCAGGTTGCAAAGTTTAGAGCTATCAAACAACATGCTGCAGGAACTTATCATGGCAACAAAAGTCATGGAATGACTCTACTAAACTCATAGAACAAAAGTCGTTTACTGATCATGAGCCAAAAAGGATCAGAAGATATGATGGCACCCATGTAAACATAGCAAGTTATAATACAGATTCATACATGGCAGGAACAACGATAAGTAGACATGTTGGTGAGCTTGAACCACTCACCACCGAGCAATACATGGCATGGAAAGGCAACCAATAGTACGTATACAAATTTATGAAGCTAAGCATGGCAATAGCAAGTTCATAGGGTGCATGGATCACTAGCAAAACACATGGCAAAACTGAACTTAATGTTAACAGACTGACAGCAACATTATTTAGCATGTTTGGAGCAAGATAACATGTTAAAGCAGGCTATAAATGCAACCAGGGGCATGAATGGAAAGAGCAAGACATGTAAAACAAAACATCCTTAGTGAACACCTACAGATTATGCATAGAATGACTTGTAGAAGCAGGTTAACATAGCATCATGATATAGCAGATTCAGACATGCAAAACAGCAACAGCAAGTACCCTACTTAACAAGCTTGACGCACTCACTACAGGAATCACAAAAATACATGGATAGCACCCCTGTAAAGATGGCAGGGTGTAGTTCAAAACACATGTAGAGCTCATGCTCTTAGGATGCACACATCAAACATGGCAAAAATGATAAATGAGCATGTTCTGTTAACAGACAGCAGATAACATTATATAGCACTCTTGCAATGATGATTCAGGCATCAAGATGGACTCAAATGAACATGATGCAATGTATTGAAATGAAGAGAATCTCACAACGATCATTTTGATATATTACACGCACGAAACGGAGCAGTATACATGGAGTTATGATGCAATGAACAGGAGCTAAAAATATGCAAATATTCGGGGACGACGAAAAACGGGGTCAACCTTCGGGATTTCAGATCTGGATCCGGGGCGGCACGGGAACCGAGGATCGCCGGGGAGGTCGTCAGAGTTCGACTGGAGAGGAAGAAGAGGCGGTGGCGTAGCATGGTCGGGGAGGAGGACGGCCGGACCTTGGGAAGGGCGCAGATCCGGCGCGGGGCGGTCGATCGCGCGCAGCGCGGCGGCGGCGCGGCCGACCGGAGCAGACGGCTCGCGAGGTCCGGGCGCGCCGGAACCGTGGGACGGCGCGAGGCGGTCGTCGCTGGAGGCGCAAGGGGCGCCCCCGCAGCGAAGGCGGCGGGCGGCGGGTTAGAGGAGCAGGCGTCCGTCCGGCGACGGATCGCTTCGGCGGGGCGAACGCCGGCGAAGCGGCGGCGCGGAGGCCCGGCGGCGCGGGATCCGCGCGGGCGGAGGGCGGCGGCAGGGCGGCGGGCGCTGCCCGGGCGGTGGCGGCGGAGCGGGTTGGGAGGGCCTCGCGACGGGCTCGACGGGCGGGCGGCGCGCGGGCGCTGGGGCGCCACGTGGCGGCGGCGATAGGCGCAGGGCGGCGGCGCGATTTGTCCGGTCCAGGACGGACACGTCCAACGGCGCGAGGAGGAAGACGCTAGGGTTTGCACCGTGAATTTCGGAGGGGGAGATGTTTATATAGGTAGAGGGAGTTAGGAGACTCCAAAAGAGGAGCGGTTTTCGCCCACACGATCGTGATCGAACGACCGAGAGCATGGAGGGGTTTTGGATGAGTTATGGGCCACTTTGGAGGGGGTGTTGGGCTGCAACAAAAGAGGCTTTTGCGGTTACCCGGTTAACCGTTGGAGTATTAAACGACCTCCAAATGGCACGAAACTTGACAGGCGGTCTACCGGTGCTATACCAAGGCCGCTTGGCAAACGTCGGGCCATTCCGAGAAGGTTTAACACCCGCACATGGAAGGAGGAAAAAGGGGGGCGTCGGGTGACATAGGAGCGCCGGATTGCAAAACAAACAACGGGGAAAATGCTCGGATGCATGAGACGAACACGCATGCAAAATGAGATGCACATGATGACATGATATGAAATGCAGATGATGACATGGAAAAATGCAACACGCAAGCAAATAACATGGCAACAACGGCAAAATAACTGGCAGACACCTGGCGCATCGAATCCGGGGCGTTACAACACTCCTCCACTAACAAGATATCTCGTCCCGAGATCTTAGGACCGAGACGGAAGGGAAAAAAGGATGAGGTGAAACAAGAACTCAAGAGAAGAAGCAAAGAATCGAGAGCACTCGAGAATAAGAGAGGAACGACGAGAATGACGAGAATCGAAACCTCACGGAATCAGATAGACTATGAAACCACTCCGGTTAGAACGAGATAAGAAAAGACTAAGACTGAAAGGATTTAGACAACACTCTGACTGAACATGGAAATAATAGAACATGAACTTGAGAGGATGGAATGATAGTTGACGAGAGGAACAACAATGCCTCCGGAATACTTGGAAGATTGGAATGAGAAGAGCGGGGAAGAAGATGACAACTTCTACCACGAATGAAATAGAAAGCCTCCTTAGAAGGAAACATTGAACAGAATTGTTGAGAAAATCAACAACGAAAAGAATAAGCTCGTTGTGGATTTATGGATAACATCTCAAAATTATGAGGTGATCGCCGACCACAAACGGAAAATGATTGGATAGCTTAGAAGAACGAACAAAATGTAAAACTCCACTTCAAAGGAATATGGAGAATTAATTGCACTTCGAGACGTGAGAAGAAAAGATACTTGAATTTCTCCAACAAAGTCTTGATGAACTCTTGAAGAATGAATTAAATCATGAAGAACCACCATGAAGAACTCCGGTGACAAAAGGATGATGAGATAGAATGAAGGAAGAAAGAATAAGATGAGCCTTGCGGTGATTTAGATGGAGGTTCCGATGAGATGGCCGAGGAAATTGAACTCCGGAAAAGAAAAGATGAAAACACTTGGGACTAGAATTTATTCCTCAAAAACAAACTCCGAAGGAAGGGATTAATCACTTGGATGAAATAAGAATAAGATTTATTGTATGCTTAACCTTCATCATATTAAATTGATGACAACCAATGGATTTTGCATACTACTTATTCTTCTTGAAAAGGATTAAGGGGGGTATAGCACAAAACTTGAGAAAGTCTTCTTGAACCATCGGTAGGATTTGAAAGAACGAATGGATTTAAATGATAATCAAGGAAAAGAATCTTGAACGAACCACCGTAATAATTTGGAAATGACTGATGAAAGAGAATGAATCACCAGGAAGAATTAGAGAACCAATAAGCTCGAGGGTATTTAGATGCAAAAGAGCGAAGAGATCGCGAACTCATTGAAGAATACTTGAACGAAGCACCGGGATAATATTGAGGCGAACGAAAGGGCACGTATATAGAATAATTGAGAGAACGAAGCTGAAAACTTGGGACAAGGATATCTTCTGAAATGGAGGCCTCCGGATAATTGGAACAGAAAAGCAACTCCTGAAATACTCCGGATTGATGAAAAGAATTGCACGACTGGAAACAATTAGATAGGATAACATCGAGCTAGCACCATGAATCTCCGGGAGAACGGACAAGATTTAAGAGAAACTCTACTTCGGTTTTCCAATGTTGGGAATGATGACGAGAAACACCATCAAAATTGCTGAGATACTCCGGGAGAACGAAAAAGCGAAGAGGTTGAGGCATAGATGAGAAGAATTAGAAAGCGATCTTGGAGAAGGCATGTGACTGATGGGATCCCTTCTTACGTCCCACTTAATAGGAATTTGAGAATAGCTCCGGGAAATTAGAAGAGTCAGGTAAGATCCTGGGAAAAGACCTGTGGGTTAGGGCCCACTAAAAGACCTTTCGAAAGGTATAGTTGAACCGATAGATGATGATGCACCGGAACAATTGAAATATTTGAATGAGGTGACAACCTCGAATTAATTCGAACACAGACGAATCTCTTGAGATGTCTTGCACACTCCGGAATGATTGAATGACGAGAGGCAAACAGTAAGGAGAACACTTGAGCCGAGGAAAAGAATATGATCAACCCGAAAAACTTGAATTGGGTCCACCGGAAAACAGATGAAGAATGTCAAACAAAAGAGAATTCACCGGTTGAAATAATTGACGAAAGACTGAAGAGGCTCCGCACGAATGAAATTGATGATCGAAACAGACTCAGACTCCGGGAAGAAGAGGGTGGGAGGGCGGGAAAAACAAAGGCAACTCGGAAGAGAGAAACGATGAATAACTTGAAGAGAAGACACCGGTTGAAATAATTGAGGAAAAAAACAAAGACTTCGCACGAGCAGGATGGATACTCGCATACAGACTCCGGTTCGAAAAAGAAGAAGGGAGGGCGGGCGGGAAAAAGAAAGACAACTTCGGACAGGGAAACAACATCGATCGAAAATAGCTGAGGATTGATCTCCCAAAGACAAAGAGGTTCGAGTCGACTTGACGAGAGATGCACCGGACAAAAGAGGATGGACAATTCACGAAACTAACCACGTGATCCTAAATAAAAATTTGAATGGGAAGAGGAGTAATTCAAAACACCTATGTCAGGATTCCTTACCAGAGCGACGAAGGGGCTGAGGAGTAAAAGAATTCCTATTCTCCGATATAACTAGACTCCGAAAATAGTTTTCTTCTAGACTCAACGATGGCCAAACTACACGATCAATCAAGGGAGGCTCCTAGGGTTGGTCGAGGCTCTGATACCAACTTGTCACGCCCAAGATGCGACCCTATCCTAAAGGAACTTGATGGTCCCACCGAGGATAGAAGCGCATCTTGGAGACGCTTTTGCAAGGTGGATATCATTACATCAACATTACATAATAGATGGGGATACATACAAGGCATACAAATGCCGCAATAATACAACATCATCTTATACAAGGTCAACATCCGACTACGGATGAAACATAATAGAAACTCAAGGCATCCACCCTGCTAGCCCAGGCTCCCGACCGAACGATCCCCGATCGAGGAAGCGTAAGAAGAACTCCAAAACAAGTAAACATCGCTCTCGGCCATGATCATCGCATAAACCTGTACCTGCAACTGTTGGTGTAGTAATCTGTGAGCCACGAGAACTTAGCAATCCCATTACCATGGGTATCAAGACTAGCAAAGCTTAATGGGTAAGGAAGGGGTAAAGTGGTGAGGTTGCAGCAGCGACTAAGCAGAGTATGGCCGCTAACTTACACAAATGAGAGCGAGAAGAGAAGCAAAGCAAGCGGTCGTCAACTAGTAATGATCAAGAAGTGATCCTGAACTCCTACTTACGTCAGACATAACCCAGAAACCGTGTTCTCCTCTCGATCAACCCCAAAAAGAGACACTCACGGTTACGCACACGGTTGGTGTATTTTAGAAGAGTTTACTTCAAGTTTACTACAACCGGATATTAACAAATTCCCATCTGCCACATAACCATGGCACGGCTTTCGAAAGTTCAAACCCTGCAGGGTGTCCCAACTTAGCCCATGATAAGCTCTCGCGATCAACGAAGGATATTCCTTCTCCCGGAAGACCCGATCAGTCTCGAATCCCAGCTACAAGACATTTCGACAAGAATAAAACAAGACCAACAAGACCGCCCGATGCGCCGACAATCCCGATAGGAGCTGCACATATCTCGCTCGTGGCAACACCGATGAGCACACCGTACAACTAAAACCAGCCTCGAGTTTCCCAAGGTGGCGCTGCAAAGGATTCTAGTTCGACCAACACTTGACAAGCATTGGCCCGGGGCTGAATAAAGATGACCCTCGGGTTAGCTACTCCCAAGGGAAAGGTATAGGTGGTAGGCAAATGGTAAACCAATGTTGGGCCTTGCTGGAGGAGTTTTATTCAAAGCGAACTCTCAAGGGGGTCCCATAAATCACCCAACCTCGTTAGGGACGCAAAATCCGGGAACATAATACCGATATGACAGAAACTAGGGCGGCAAGAGTGGAACAAAACACCAGGCATAAGGCCGAACCTTCCACCCTTTACCAAGTGTATAGATGCATTAAAAATATAAGAGATATTGTGATATCCCAACATAAACATAATCCAACATGGAGCAATCTTCATCTTCACCTGCAACTACCAACGCTATAAGAGGGGCTGAGCAAAAGCGGTAACATAGCCAGACAACGGTTTGCTAGGAAGGGTGACAACGGTTAGAGGCTGACATGGCAATTTGGGAGGTTTGATAAGCAAGTGGTAGGTAACGCAGCATAGCGATAGAACGAAGCAACTAGCATAGCAATGATAGTAATGAGATCCAAGGTGACAGTCATCTTGCCTGAAATCCCGCTAAGAAGAAGAACGAGTCCATGAAGAAGATGAAGCCACGAAGACGAACCAAGCGTAGACGAACGAATCCTCACGATCGCAACGAAAACGGGAACTATCGAGAAGAAGCACACAACATGGTAAACACTCCACATGTGAACAAGGAATGATGCCCAACCAAGTATGATGCATGACAAGGCTACATGAAGTTACTCATGGCAAGAGATGATGCATACAGGTGCAACACATCAAAGCAAGTTTAAATGAGGCAGGAAACAACATATAACAATTCCGGTAAGTCCTCATATGCAAATTTCAAAATTGGTCCAGATATGAACAAGCATTAAGTTGAAGTTGTTAAACAGCAAGTTAAGATGCACCAAGACGATCTACACGAGATTCTAGTCAAGTTACATATAAAGTTTATTTAATTCGGAGCTACGGCCTAAAAGATATGAGCAAAACAAGTTAAACATGGCATTGATGCTAAATGCATCCAAACATCAAGCAAACACCTCAAAACAAGGATGCAACATGATAATATGAAACTACGTGCAAAATAAAGCAAGTTTCATATAGAGCACACTCAAAACGGAGCAACGTTGCAACACATACACTCTATACAAGTTTAAAGGACACTGTCCAAAACAGCAATTAGGCATATTGCAAGCACCTAAACAACAAGCTACAACATCTTAACATGGTAACAAAAGGCATGTACGTGATGTACAGGTAAAGCACGACAAAACATGAACACTGAGCTATCTCCAGAAACTACTAGAACATGCTCAAAAGGACATGGCAAGATTGCAAATAATAACAGCTTTCAAAGCTTAGCGTAAATAACATCAAAGTTGCAAAGTTTAGAGCTATCAAACAACCTTCTACAGGAACTTATCCTGGCAACCAAAGACATGTAATGACTCTACTAAATGCATAGAACAAAAGTCCTTTACAGACCATGAGCCAAAAAGGATCAGAAGATATGATGGCACCCATGTAAATATAGCAAGTTATAATACAGATTCATACATGGCAGGAACAACGATAAGTAGACATGTTGGTGAGCTTGAACAAATCACCACCGAGAAATAAATGGCATGGCAAGACAACCAACAGTAAGAATGCATATTTATGAAGCTAAGAATGGCAATAGCAAGTTCATAGGGTGCATGGATCACTAGCAATACACATGGAAAAACTGAACTTAATGTTAACAGACTGACAGCAACATTATTTAGCATGTTTGGAGCAAGATAACAACATGTTAAATCAGGCTATAAATGCAACCAGGGGCCTGAATAGATAGAGCAAGACATGTATAACAAAACATCCTTAGTGAACCTCTCCATATTATGCATAGAATGACTTGTAGAAGCAGGTTAACATAGCATCATGATATATCGATTCAGACATGCAAAACAAAGAACAAAGAAGTACCCTACTTAACAAGCTTGATGCACTCACTACAGGAATCACAAAAATATATGGATAGTACCCCTGTAAATATGGCATGATGTAGTTCAAAACACATGTAGAGCTCATGCTCATAGGATGCACACATCAAACATGGCAAAAATGACAAATGAGCATGTTCTGTTAACAGACAGCAGATAACATTATATAGCACTCTTGCAACGATAATTCAGGCATCAAGATGGACTCAAATGAACATGATTCAATGGAAAGAAGTGAAGAGCATCTCACCGCGAATATTTTGATATATTACACGCACAAAACGGAGTAGTATGCATGGAGTTATGATGCAATGAACAGGAGCTAAAAATGTGCAAATATTCGGGGACTGACGAAAAACGGGGTCAACCTTCGGGATTTCAGATCTGGATCCGGGGCGGCACGGGAACCGAGGATCGCCGGGGAGGTCGCCGGAGTTCGACCGGAGAGGAAGAATAGGCGGTGGCGTAGCATGGTCGGAGAGGAGGACGGCCGGACCTTGGGAAGGGCGCAGATCCGACGCGGGGCGGTCGCCGCGCGCAGGGCGGCGGCGGCGCGGCCGACCGGAGCAGACGACCGGGCGAGGTCCGGCGCGCGGAACCGTGGACGGGCGCGGAGGCGGTCGTCGCGGAGGCGCGCGGGCGGCCCGGCGCGGCGGCGGCGGGCGGCGGGCTGGAGGAGCTGGCGCGTCCGGCGCGACGGATTGCTCCGGCGGGCGAACGCCGTGAGCGGCGGCGCGGAGGCCCGACGGGCGGGATCGCGCGGGCGAGGGCGCGGCGGCAGGCGAGGCGGGCGCTGGCCCGGGCGCGGCGCGGCGGTGCGGGCGGGAGGGTCCCCAGACGGGCTCGACGGGCCGGGCGGCGAGCAAGGGCGCTGGGGCGCCACGTGGCAGGCAGCGATAGGCGCGGGGCGGCAGCGCGATTTGTCCGGTCCGGGACGGACACGTCCGACGGCGCGAGGAGGAAGACACTAGGGTTTGCATCGTGAATTTCGGAGGGGGAGGTGTTTATATAGGTAGAGGGAGCTAGGAGACTCCAAAAGAGGAGCGGTTTTTGCCCACACGATCGTGATCGAACGACCGAGAGCATGGAGGGGGTTTGGATGGGTTATGGGCCACTTTGGAGGGGGTGTTGGGCTGCAACAAAAGAGGCTTTTGCGGTTACCCGGTTAACCGTTGGAGTATCAAACGACTTCCAAATGGCACGAAACTTGACAGGTGGTCTACAGGTGCTATACCAAGGCCGCTTGGCAAACCTCGGGCCATTTCGAGAAGGTTTAACACCCGCACATGGAAGGAGGCAAAAGGGGGGCGTCGGGTGACATAGGAGCACCGGATTGCAAAACGGACAAAGGGGAAAATGCTCGGATGCATGAGACGAACACGCATGCAACATGAGATGCACATGATGACATGATATGAAATGCAGATGATGACATGGAAAAATGCAACACGCAAGCAAATAACATGGCAACAACGGCAAAATAACTGGCAGACACCTGGCGCATCGAATCCGGGCCGTTACAAACTCGCACCCTTCAAAATATCCACTGAGTTGATGTACGAGGAAGCGGTAGCTCACCATGTTTGCATCTTTGGTGTCCCAGTCGCCTGACGACTGCTGGACCACCAAGTCAGAGTCACCATAGCACAGGATCCAGCGAATGCCGAGCTCTTTGGCAAGCCGGAGCCCGTGAATGAGTGCCTCGTATTCAGCGACGTTGTTGGAGGAGGCAAAATGGATTTGCGGCACATATCTGAGCTTGTCGCCTTTGGGAGAGGTGAGGACGATGCCGGCTCCCAAACCGGTGCGCATCTTGGAACCATCAAAATGCATCCGCCAATGGGTGGAGTCGAGCGCTGGCGGCAGGTACTGGTTCTTGGCCGAGTCGACGAGGAAGTCGGCCAGCGCTTGTGACTTGATGGCGGTGCGAGGCTGGTAGTAGATGCTGTAGGGGGTGAAATCGATGGCCCATTTGGCCACTCGGCCTGAAGCATCCCGACTTCCAATGATCTCGGCCAGTGGAGCTGTGCAGACCACAGTGATTGGGTGCTCTTGAAAATACGACTTCAATTTCTTGGCGGCAAAGTGCACGCCGTAGCACATCTTCTGGTAGTGGGGGTAGTTTTGCTTGGAAGTTGACAACACTTCACTCAGGTAATACACCGGTCTCTTGACTGGTACTGCCTTGCCTACCTCCTTGCACTCTACCACTATGACTGTGCTGACCACTTGGCTGGTGGCGGCGATGTAGAAGAGCATGGGCTCCTTAGGAGTCGGAGCCGCCAGGACAGGTGTAGTAGTCAACATATTTTTGACCTGGAGAAAAGCTTCATCTGCCTTGTCGTTCCACTCGAAAAAAGTGGTCTTCTTCATGAGCTGGTACAGGGGAACAGCCTTCTCTCCCAGCCGACTGATGAAACGGCTGATGGACGCCAAACAGCCGGTGAACTTTTGCACATCCAGCAGTCGGGTGGGCACTTCCATCCTCTCGATGGCCTTGATCTTCACAGGGTTGCACTCTATGTCGCACTCGGAGAGTAGGAATCCAAGAAGCTGGCCGGCTGGTACTCCGAAGACGCATTTCTCCGGGTTGAGCTTGAATTGAAACCGGCGCAACTTCTCAAAGGTCTCCTTGAGGTCTTCTAGCAGCGTTCCATGCTTCTCCGTCTTCACCACAACCTCGTCCACATAAACATGGGCATTTATGCTGAGTTGTTTGAGGAGGCTCTTCTGCATGCAACGTTGAAACATTGTGGCGGCATTCCTCAAACCGAACGTCATGGTCAAGTAGCAGAAGGCTCCAAATGGGGTGATGAAGGCGGTCTTCAGTCTGTCGGCCGGGTTCAGCTTGATCTGGTGATACCCTGAGTATGCATCCATGAAACTCAACAGCTCGCATCCGGCTGTAGAGTCTATCACTTGGTCAATTCTCGGCAAGGCAAACGGGTCTTTGGGGCATGCTTTGTTGAGGCTGGTGTAATCAATACACATGTGCCACTGCTTGTTTTTCTTCAACACAAGGACTGGGTTGGCGAGCCACTCTGGAAAGAACACTTCCATGATGAAGCCGGCTGCCAGCAGCTGGTCTATCTCTTCTCTTCTCTTCTCTTCTGACAGGCGGCGCAAGGGCTGCCTGACTGGCTTGGCATCAGACCGGACATGTAACTTGTGCTCGGCGAAAACCGTCGGGACACCCGTCATGTCCTTAGGTGACCATGCAAAGATGTCCCGATTCTCACGGACGAAATCGACGAGCTCGCCTTCCTATTTGCTGTCGAGGTTTGCACCTATGACAGCATACCTCTCCGGGTGCTCCGGGTCGAAGGGTATCTTCTTTGTCTCTTTTGCTGGCTTGAACGAGCCATCGGCTTCCGAATCCTTGGGGTTGGGTGACATCTCCGCCTGCTTGCCTGCCATCGCCACAACTCGGTCAAGGAGTCGCTTCTCGGCCGCGATCACAAGGGACTCGCCAGCCGGTTGCTATTCGCTGCGCAAGCGACGAAGTTCTTGTGATCCTCGCTATGGTCGAATTCCCTTGAACTCGCATCTTCATCTTGAGGTAAGCATAGTGGGGACCACTCATGAACTTGGCCGAGCAGGCCGCCAAGCAATGCATGGTATGGGCTCTCAAGGTCCACCACCTCAAACCAGACTGGCTCTCGGCGGAAGTGATCTTTGTCTCCAAAGAGGACGTCTATCTGGATCTTGCCGATTGGTGAGCAGGAAAGGCCAGGAACTAAGCCATGGAAAATGGTCCGGCTGGGTTGAAGCTTCCTTTGTTTGATTCCTAACTTCTCCATGGTAGCCTTGTACAGGATGTTGATGCTGCTGCCTCCATCTACCAGAACTCGGGAAAAGCGAGCAGCTCGCCTATCAGTGGCAAAGGTGGCATCCAGAACCAGGGCGTAGGAACCAGGATTGGGCATCACTTCTGGTGGTCGGGCTCTGCTCCAGCTGATGGGCTTCTCGGACCAATGCATGAACTCGGGGGTCTCTGATGCTACTGCATTCACTTCTTGTTGTCGTTGTCGTCTGTTGTGCTTGTCGTCGGCCATGCTGGTGAACACGACATAAGCTCCATGCTCTTCAGGATACTCGTCTTGTATGGCTCCGACTGGTCGAACAGCCGGCTGCTGGGGGGAGGAGGCGGCGGCTGCCCAGCATGCGGAGGAGGCAGAAGGCTGTCTCCCTTGGCGATCCTGGTGAGCCAATGGCACTTCCGAGTGGTGTGGTTGGACGGCTTCGCGCCACTATGGAACTTGCAGGACGCGTCAAGAGTCTGCTCATACGAGAAAATAGGTAGCCAATTGGGCTTGCCGCCCTTCTGGCGCTTTGATGGAGGCTGCCCTTCCGGCTGCTGGTCTTCGACTGTCGCCACCTGCCAGCTTGTGGAAGCCGGCTCCATGGCCTTGCGCTTGTTGTTGCTTGGTTGTTGGCGCCGAATGGTGTCGCCAGCTGGGGTCCGAGGAGCCTAAGGGGCCACTTTGCCAGATGCATCAACTTGGATTTCTGCCTTCATGGAGGAGTCGGCCATGGCATATTTATCTGCTATGATCAGCAGCTCGTCGAGGGTTGCCGGAGCGTCGCAGAGAAGTCGGTACTTGAGGAGGGTGCCCTCTCAGCACCCAGCAGTGAAGTACTCGATGGCCTGCACCTCGTGCACGCCTTCGCAAGAGTTTCGGAGCTCGGCCCAGCACGTGAGGTAGTCGCGAGTCGACTTGCTGGGGCCTTGTACGCACAAGGAGAGCTGGCGAGGTTTATGCGGCCGCTTGTACGTGTTGGTGAAGTTGCGGATGAAGGCTTCTGTGAAGTCGACCCAGCTGTTGATGTTGCGGGGCTTCAGGCTGTTCAGCCATGTCCGGGCCGTTCCCTGGAGCATGAGTGGAACGTACTTCACAGCAACGCGCTTGTTGCCGTTCGCGATGCTGACGGCTGTGGAGTAGTCGATCAGCCAGTCCTCCGCTTCACGGAGCCGTGTACTTGGGCGATTCTTGGGAGTGTGAACCCTTTGGGGAAGGGCTCGCTCAATGCGGGGCCAAAACAAGGCAGACCCAGCTCATCTTCTTCTTCTAGAGCCAGGGATCGGTGGAGACGGCCGATCCGTGGCGGGCATCGTTTTCTCCGACTCCTCTCGGCGGCCAAGGTGGTCGCCAAGTGTCGGGTGGTCAACAGCGTGGGAGACGCGCTTTCCTCGCGAGGGGAGGAGGCGACACTCATCCCGCTGCTCCATCGCTTCTCGAGCGGCCGCCTTGGTCGCGCCAATGGTGATGCGAGGTCGGTTATAGCTGGCAGCCGCTCCTTGTCTCTTCTTCCGCGGACGCCACCACCGGCGCCCGAGATGTCGCGCTTTGATCTCGGGCGGGAGGCAGATCATCATTTTGCCGTGAGGCGCTTCAAGGCGCAACCGCCTCGTGCTGCTCAGCAGCAGCGCCGAGGAGTCATCGGATGCGCCCGCCATCCGGCGACGCTTCGCCTCGAACTTGTTCAGCTTCTTCGCTGCCACCGGGCAGCTCGGATATTTCCGCAGTGTGGTATAGACGGGCGGTTCGCTTCAACAGGTTGGCGGCGGCCATGCTGCGTTGCCGACCATGCCAGGCGGCCGGGCCCACCGGGAGCCGGGTGCCGCCTTACAGCGGTCCATCTCGCTACCGGTAGGCTCCGATAGGTGTCGATGTCAAGCAAGCTTGGCGCCGATGAGCTGGATGCGGCATGCTTCCAAAGATCTCGCATCAGCGCCTTCTCGATGGGCGCCACGGTCTTGAAGTGCCGCATTGAGCGGGTCATGAGAACCTCCACCGGAGTGCTCGCTGTGGACGATGACTAGCACCTCCGTGACGGCGCTTTCGCCGCTCTCCGCGCGAGGAAGCGGCTCGTCATAGACCACCACGTTGGTCGGGAACACGTCAAGCGACGCAGTGTCGGAATCGACAAGCATCGGGTCGGTGGAGCCAACAGACTCCAAGCCTACAGCGGGCTCGTTGGCGACGTGGAGCTGATCGAGGAGGCTGACGAGGCGGCTCTCAGGTCCATCATTAACCGCATCAGACGTTGGCTCATCGGAGAGGCGAACCTCGCCCACAAGGTAGGCGAGGCAGCTCGCCGCGTAGGCGACCTCCGCGCCGCAGCAACAGATCGGGCGCAGATCACAGATGGTGTGCGGGCTGGCTGCGCCGCTGGGAGGAAAAGGGTTCCTGTCCAGAACAGGTCTCCAGACGACGGTGCACCTCCCCCACGGTGGGCGCCAAATGTCGGGGGTTGGGTGCGACATATGCCAATGGATGGCTTATCATGGTGGGAGCGAGTAGAACGTCGTCGGTGCCTGGAACCGGGATAAGGCGTAGACACGAACTCCGGCGCACTTTACCCAAGTTCGGAACTCTCCTAGGAGATAACACCCCTAGTCCTGCTCTCTGGGGTCTCCGCATGATCACTAAGGCACAAGTGGTACAATGGTGCTCCTCGAGTTGTTTGCTAGAGGTAGGAGAAGGCAAGGCTAGCTCTCTCCTTTCTCTATGGGTTGGTCTAGTTCTAACAGGTTGGGAGCCCTTTGCATGGGTGCCCTGGGGGTTTATATAGGCCTAACCCCATGGGTACAATGGTAATCCGGCCGGGTGTAGGGCCCGGCTGTCGGCCTTTGGCTGCCGGCCCGCCGGCTGCCGGGCTCACAGCTCGGTGGGCCCCGCCGACCGGTCTGGCACGGGCCGACACAGCCGCCTCCGCCGCCTCGGTCTTGTCGGCTGCTGATCATCAGAGCCGTGACACTAATGATGCAGGCTTGGTTGGGGATCGTGGTTACATCTCCGCCACGGGCGGGCGACATCGTAGCCACTCAAGGCCCGATCCGTAATGGCGGTGGGTCCCGAGGAAGGGGCGGCTGCTTGTCGGGGCCGACCTCCCTCGGTCCGACGGTGGGGCTTCTAGCCGCCTTCCGGCTCTCACGATGACAGGGGCCCATCGCCCTGGGCCGCACTGACAGCCGCTAGGGAACAGGCTCCGCCGCCTGTGGTGATGTCAGAGTGGTGTGGCAACAAGGCCGTGTCGGGCGGAGATCTCCGCCGGCACGGTGCATCGTGGCCACGCCTGCCCCTCGAACGAGGGGGGATGGGCATCAGCCACCCCTCGCCTTAACTTTCTTGATGAGGGCGCTGGCTTCGCTGGCGCCACGGGCCGATCGCTAGGGCGGCTTCTAGAAGCCGCCAACTAGGAGTCGGCTTGTCTTGAAGTCGGTCTCTGGGACTCGGCCGTCTACGGGCAGCCAACTATTCCTCCAGCCGGCCACCAGAAGGCGGCACTTCATCTTGGTGCCTTGAGGGGCGCAGCCAGCCCCGATGTCTTGAAAGGTTCTGGGCCTCGGGTTAACCTACCCGTGGCCCATTACTCCGACACAGGACGCCAACAACGTGCTTATAAGAAACATTTTTTTCATGCTTGTGCAATCGTCGTTAGCAATTTGGATATTCGAAGAATTCATACTAACAACATTGTAATCATTCTTATCATTCAAATACTTTGTGCCAAGGATTTTATTGATTTCTTCTTCTAACAATTGAGCACAATTTTCCGATCCATCATTTCCAAGAAATATATTATAAAGATGATAAATAATATGATGCAACCTCAATTCCATTTTTATGTAGTTTTCTTTTATAAACCAAACTAGTGACAAAACAAGAAACTAAAAGACTCAATTGCAAGATCTAAAGATATACCTTCAAGCACTAACCTCCCCGGCAACGGCGCCAGAAAAGAGCTTGATGTCTACTACGCAACTTTATTCTTGTAGACACGTGTTGGGCCCCGAAGCGCAGAGTTTTGTAGGACAGTAGCAATTTTCCCTCAAGTGGATGACCGAAGGTTTATCAATCCATGGGAGGCGTAGGATGAATATATTCTCCCTCAAACAACTCTGCAACCAAATAATAAAAAGTCTCTTGTGTCCCCAACACACCCAATACAATGGCAAATTGTATAGGTTCACTAGTTCGGTGAAGAGATGGTGATAAAAGTGTAATATGGATGGTAGAAATATATTTTTTAATCTGAATAAATAAAAACATCAAGGTAGCACTCGATAAAAGTGAGCACAAACGGTATTGCAATGCTTGAAAACAAGGCCTAGGGTTCGTACTTTCACTGGTGCAATCTCTCAACAATGCTAATAAGACGAAGAACATAAGACGGAATTGTTTGTAGGGTACGAAACCACCTCAAAGCTATTCTTTCTGATCGATCTAACCAAGAGTTTGTACTAAAATAACACCAAAGAAAATTCAGATTCATAATATTCAATCCAACACAAATAACTTCAAAGAGTGCCCCAAGATTTCTATCGGAGAAACAAAGACAAGAACGTGCATCAACCCCTATGCATAGATTACCCCAATGTCACCTTGGGAATCCGCGAGTTGAGTGCCAAAACATATATCAAGTGAATCAATACGATACCCCATTGTCACCACCAGTATCCATATGCAAGACATATTTCAAGTGCTCTCAAATCCATAAAAGTATTCAATCCGATAAAACAAAATCTCAAAGGGAAAACTCAATTCATCACAAGAAGATAGAGAGGGAAAACACCATATGATCCAGCTATATTAACAAAGCCTGCGATGCATCAAGATCGTGACATCTCAAGAACATGAGAGAGAGAGAGAGATTAAACACATAGCTGGTACAAACCCTCAGCCACTAGGGCGGTCTACTCCCTCCTCATCATGGTGGCCGCCAAGATGATGAAGATGGCCACCGATGATGATTTCTCCTTCGGCAGAGTGCCGGAATGGGGTCT
This sequence comes from Aegilops longissima, assembly GCA_021605205.1. Taxonomy (NCBI): domain Eukaryota; kingdom Viridiplantae; phylum Streptophyta; class Magnoliopsida; order Poales; family Poaceae; genus Aegilops; species Aegilops longissima. The sequence continues at coordinate 275,338,141 of CM038681.1, forward strand.
AGATTGGTTTCTCGTGGCTACAGAGCCTTGCGGCAGCGGAACTCCTGATCTAAGTTTACCCCGAGGGTTTTTGGAATATTTGACAATTTATAGGGCAAAGAGGGGGTGCGGGAGGCCACCAAGGTGGGTTGTGCCCACTGACGACGCTTAGGCCCTCAGCGCGCTTCGGTGGGTTGTGCCCCCCACGGGTCACCCCCCAGGTGCTTCTCTGGCCCACTGGATGTCTTCTAGTCCATAAAAAACCCACAAAAAGTTTCACGGTGTTTGGACTCCGTTTGATATTGATTTCCTGTGATGTAAAAAACAAGCAAAAAACAGCAACTGGCACTAGGCACTGGCTCAATAGGTTAGTCCCAAAAATATATAATATTGCTATAAAATGATTGTAAAACATCCATGAATGATAATATAACAACATGAATACTTCATAAAATTATAGATACGTTGGAGACCTATCAACCACCTATCGGAACCACGCCAAAAATCTGTGTGTCTTCATTGTGTTTGCACACTCCTATCCCATCCCTTTACTTTCTTGCAATTAGCATGCTTTACTCTTTCCGCTGCATATACTCTGGTCATGCTTGCTTGAAATGTATTGTGAATGCTTAAACTTGTGCTAAAACTCCACCTTAACTCAAAGAACCTAAAATTGCCACTTTTACTTGTTGGGGGTCTAATCCCCCCCACTGGACCCCTCTTCTCGATCCTTTCAATTGGTATTAGAGCTTTGGTCTCCATTGCTTTGGTTTAATCACCATTGGAGGAAGATGGATGAGTCTACGATCGGGAGTATTAGACGTAGAGTGCCTATGCTCGACTGAGAGTTCTATAATTCTTGGAAGAATGAGATGCTTGAGATTTTCCTTATGTTTCCCCCATTAATCCCTTGCATCCTACCCCCGATGAGTATCATGACATGACCTACAATCTTAGAACTATTGATCTTATCATTATAGGATTGCCTAGAAATTTGCTTGTATGCTTGCCTACATTTGAATGTGCGTATACTATATGGAAATATCTTGAGAAGCGCTATCCAAACTATTCCTTAAAAAATCTAGATGAGATTCTTCAAAAGTCCATTGCTTTTCAAAATATGGATCCTAGTGACCCTAAATTTGATGATTGTCTATTTGAGCTCGGTGGCCTTATGTGTGGCAAAGGAGATGTTGGAGTCATTAGTAGCATCATTTCACAAATTACTAGAATTCATAAACATGCACATTGTCATGGTCATAAATCTAATGAATCACTCTCTCTAGGTGATGACCATTCACATGATGATGTTGAACATGGATATTATGATGAGTGTCGGCGTTCTGGGAACGGGGTCCCCAGACTTGCCTGCCTGCGGCCCATGGCGTGGGTACGTTGCGGGGCGTACGACCCATCTTCATTAACAAGGCATCCAAGACCTTCGCGAGGGTCCAAGCCTCGCGAGGCGGACGATGCAAGACTTCCTCTGGGGTGGCCTAGCTAGGCAGGCTCACAAGGAGCGGAGATATCAAGGCGGGGCAAACCTCACGAGGGACTCGTGGACGTAAGCCATGACGAACGGTGCCTGGCGGGTACCAGACGGGCGCAGCGTCCCATTTCCTCGTTGGTGCTAAGGAGGCATGCGCAGACGAAGAGTACCAAGGCATCAGGCAAAGGTTGCCATATTGCTGCAACAAGACTAAGACCAGGAGGATGGCAAGGCGGAGGTCATCATGGAGCCCAAGATAGTGTCATCCCAGTGCTTTTCGCAGGCGAAGACCGCTTTTGTTAGGATAGCTTGTACTAGCTGTCCCCCTTTAAATTTTCCCGCCGTTGTTCGCTCGCTTCCCGCTCAACATTTGGGAAGAGGACCAGGGCCTATATAAGTAGAGCTAGCCACCACAGTAGAGGCAGGGGATATCTCATCTGAGCTTGATCCAATCCGATCAAGAGCCTAGCCACAAGAACACCTCAACCTCAGGAGGCCGTTCTTCTCTTGTATTGTTCATCATCAGCCCAAGAGGTAATCCATCCACCACCACACTGGAGTAGGGTATTACACCACAACGGTGAGTATAAACCTTGTGTCTCCTTCTGTGTTGTGAGTTCAGCGAGTTCGTCCGCAAGATCTTAGCGAGCTTGAGCATAGATCAGTAGGAGGGAAAGACCAACGCCCGCACCCCGGTGTTCGAACCTTAAGGGTTTGCCGGAACCCCACATCTGACATTTGGCGCGCCAAGTAGAGGTGCATCGTGGTTTCTCTTCCCTCGGCTCGTTGCTCCGTCGCTCCGTCATTACCATGGCGGACGCTCGCCGTGCTCGAGCTGAGCGTCCGGCTGCCCTCTCCGCCCGCATCGCTCAGACGACTCCTGTAGGCGGGCCACCTCGTCGTTCTCCGTCTCCCGTCGCCAACGCTGCCACCGGCCCGGCGGGGAACGAGCAGCAGGCATCCTCGCTGCACCCCTAAGTGTGGCATGACGGCCGCACTGCTACTCCGCCACTCACCCCTGCTGGTTCTTTGTCCCGCGCGCACCGTGCTCCAATGGAGGCACGAGCCACGTTCATCACGGTGAACGAGATCCTCCGCTACCGCCCTGTTGACGACGTCTACGAGGAGTGGCTCGACCGCGTCGCCGAGCTTTTCCGTGCCGCAGGGGGCTCTCCAGCGCCGTCCAACTCTGTGCCTCCCCCTCAACCAGTCGCGGGCGACGGGGCTCATGGCGTGCCTCCACCACCTACCCTCAAGACGGTGCCTTGGCGCCAATGCGTGCACCTCCGCGCCCGGCGCACGCACGGGAAGAAATAAGATGCCAAGAAATCCCTCAGCCGCAAGAAGCTGCACCGCGGCCCCGCGCCACTGCGTTAAGAACGCTGCACCGCCGCAGCAGCTGCAGCGAACCCCGCCAAGACCAAGTTCCACCTCAAGCAAGCCCCGGCAACCACAGCCGCTGCCGCGCTTTCACCCCGAGCTAAGGAAGGCCGCATGGCCAGGCAAGTTCAAGCCAGACCTGCCTCCTCGCTACGACGGCACCGCGTACCCCGCGGAGTTCCTGCAGCTCTACGAGTTGAGCATCAAAGCGGCCAGCGGCGATGAAAGAGTCATGGCGAACTGGCTTCCCATGGATCTCAAGTATGGGGCCTGCTCTTGGCTCCTGAACCTGCAGCACAGCTCGATCTCCTCCTGGGACGAGATGCGCGACCGCTTCATCGCCAACTTCCAGAGCACTCGCGACCGCCCATCGGCCGCGGGTGACCGGCACCGCATCAAGCTACAGCTAGGGGAAACTCTCCAGACGTACATCCAGCGCTTCAACAACACCCGCCTCAAGATCCCCAAGGTCACGGACGAGGCCATCATCTCCGCGTTCTCCGACGGCGTCCGTGACGTCAAGATGAAAGAAGAGCTGGCTATCCACGAGGAGCTCTGCACCTCTCAGGAGCTGTTTAACCTGGCGACCAAGTGCGCAAGAGCCGAGGAAGGGCGCCTCTCTCCTCGAGCTGCCACCGCAGGAGTGGAAGAAAAGAAGACCAAGGCCAAGGACGTGAAGCGCAAGGGGGCAGTTGTGCTCGCAGTAGAGCCCCACACCAAGAGAGGCAGAGATCAGCCTGAGTCGTCCAAGAACAATTGGCCGTTCTACGCCTTCCACAACCTGAACACCCACAACACCAGCGACTGCCAAGAGCTCAGAGCCATACGAGAAGGACGCTACGGTCGACGCCTCGAGCGCAACGACCGGGGCTACAGCCGTGGAGGAGGACGTGGAAGCGGACACTAGGATGACCGTGGCCCACGTCAGGAGTGGCGCGACCGGCCTCACGAGGACCGCTGGCAGGACCAACCTCGCGAGGGCGCTTGGATAGACCCGCCTCGTGAGGGCCGCCCCCAAGGCAACGCTGATCTTCCCCCGCTGCCACCACCAAGAAGGAACAACGACCACCACCAGGACGAGGGGGCTGGGGGCTTCCAGGAGCCATGTGCGGTCGCTTGCATCTTGGGCAGCGCACAAGCCCCAGCCTCTCAGCGCATCTTCAAACAGTTCACTCGCGAGGTAAATGCGGTTCTCCCCAAGCTCGAGGCCACATGCCTGCTCAGGTGGTCCCAATGTGCCATTACCTTCAACTCGGCAGACCAGCTCAAGTGCGTGGCCACCGCAGCCGCAGTCCCTATGCTATGCTCCCCAGTCATCAGCAATGTGCAAGTCACCAAGACTCTCATCGACGGTGGTGCAGGGCTCAACGTCCTGTCCATCGACACGTTCGACAACCTTCAAGTGCCCTACGAGCAGCTACAGCCAACCAAGCCTTTCTCAGGAGTGACTGACGGTTCCACCACACCGATAGGGCAAGTCCGCCGCCCGCCACCTTCTAAAGCGCGACAACTACGCGACCGAGCTCATCGACTTCGACGTCACACACATCCGCCTGCCGCACCACGCCATCCTCGGGTATCCAGCCCTGGCCAAGTTCATGGCGGTCATTCATCACGGCTACAACGTCCTAAAGATGCCAGGAAGTGGAGGAATCATCACGGTCCCGTGTGAAGAAAGGGATGCGGTGTGCTCTCTTGAGCGTGCCCTTCAAGCTGCAGCAATCGATGACCCCGACAGTGGAAGCGAAGGCCCTCCAGAGACCATCCCCAAGAAGAAATTGTCACAGAGCGCAGGACCCCAAGGAGATGGCGCCGTGTCGAGCTTGCCAGATCAGCGCCTGCCTTGGGCGCCCTCCATCGTGACAGGAAGGCGCGCCTGGCGCCTCCTCGGCAGGCTCGGGGCTCTCTTCTGGAGGGACTTAGACCTTGCCAACCTCATGAGGGAGGTGCTTGGGCACCACTTGGAGGCGTGCTTCGCGGCAAGTTTCCCTCAGGATAACACAGGGCAAGGCGTGCCCACCACCTAGGAGTTCATCACCAAGACCACCCAAGAACTGCAAGAAGCAAGAGCCATGAGCGGCCACGGCCGCACACAGGGCGCAGCACCCCATCCAGGCGAGGATGCCGGGCTGCGTCTCTGGCCGACGCCCCTGTGGCTCAACAGGGCGATCTCAGAGCGCTTCGCCATCACGTGCGGGCCAAGGGCCCACCACATCTGCTATGTTCGCATGCCCTTCGCATGCCGAAAGCGTGGCGCCAACCCGTGGGCCAAGAATCTCTTGCGGCATGTCCCGCGCCTCGTAGCTGTGGTCCGCGCTGTTCAGAGGAGATGGAGACGCCTTCAGTGGAACCTCTCGAGCCCCCGTGAGCCTCGCGAGGCTCGTGGTCTCGGCGGCTCGAGGAGTCGCCCTTCAACACGTGGCTTTAGCTACATCAACTCTACTTGCCTATAGAACCGTGTGACATCTTCCAAGTTCGCTTAAGCTGGGAGCGCCTGGCTGCATCATTCCTAGGCCGCACGGGTCCGCCCTCGTGGCATGTATCCCTTTGTTTAAGTCTTTAGCTTACCTTGTGGGGCGCCTCGGCTGCATCATCCCCTGCCACTCGGGCCGACCCAAAGGGCGGTATCCTCCTGAATTTATCCAAGTCAATTTGCTCCTTATGCTTAATTCCACGAACGGCTATCGCCGCCGACAGCACGCTCGCCGCTGGCCTGTTCACCCTATGCAACCCGCTTGCATCGCTAGGGGGGCCTCGAGCATCGCGATCAGAGCTTTCATCGCTCTCCAGCCTCACCCCGGCCTTGACCACGGCATCGCGACCGGCATACCAAGGTGGCTGAGCTCGCCGAGGGCCGGGACCGAGGACGAGAGTGCTTGCATCTAATCGCTCAGAGGAACACATAGTAACTAAGACTCAAGACCAGCGCAACCCGCTTGAGGTAGGGCCTCGTGAGTCCCGGCTGGCTCACGAAAGTGCCTGTGATACACCTCGCAATCGTGCTGCAAGCCACGTGTCGTATGGGCTGTACACGCTCGGGGCTCCTCCGGAGGGGCCCCATCCCACGCCCAAGTGGAAGCACCATGTTCGCTACCGGGCCGACGACACTGCCGAGGAGCGGCTATGCCCATGCACAAGCGGAAGCACTATGCTCGCTACCGGTGATAAATAATGGGGCGACCCCACGGTCGTATTCAACCTCGTGGAGCCTAGAGCTCAGCGCCCCATTTCACCGCAACACCTCCCTCGAGAAAGCCTGCATGGGGCTGGGCACGGGCTGCGCGACGGTCACGCCAAGCGACACCACCCAACCAGGTCCCCCGACCTGGCATCACGCGCCTCCCGAGGCCTCGGCGAGGGCAGGTACGGGATTGTTTGCACGCCAAGGGGACTGCTGAGCATTGCGATCAGAGCCTAATCGTCACGTAGTCCCTCACTCCTTGGTCCGCCCCGGTCTCCGGCCGGTCCAATGGCGTTGAGGTATGCACGGGCCGGGCTCACGACGAGAACAATAATCTATCCCAACGAACTCTCCCTATATGTTGTTTGCGCGTCAAGGGGGACTCCTGAGCATCGCGACTCAGGAGCCTAACTAGTCGTGTAGCCCCCCACTCCTTGGTACGTCCTGGTGTCCGGTCGGCCCAACGGCGGTTGAGGTATGCGCGGGGCCGGGCTCTGCCGACGCAGAACGCAAAGCAAATAGGAAGGAAATCGCAAAATCTTGAAGCAATTATTACAAGCATATTGTCTTAACAATACCAAATAAAAGTTTAAACGCCTCCACGAGGCCGGCTACATGTCGCAGGAACGGAACAGGAGAAATGGATGTAGGTCACCTCCAGGCGACGCCAACGCCCGCGCAAGGCGTTCACTCATCATCAGCTTTGTCTTCACCACCAGCCGCGACGTCGATGACGCTGGACAGAGGAGCAGAGACAAAGCCGCGGAACCTCCTCAGCAAGGCCCCCACTTGATCCTTCACGGCTGCGGCAGCTGCCTCGTATTGATCTTCAGCCACCAGCTCTAGCAGCTCATCAAGGGGAGCATTGGGGTTGCGTAGGTGTAGATAGCTGAAGACCCGAGTCAGTGCAGCTGAAGACAGGACCGAGCTTCCGCCTCGGCCATGGGAGCAAGGCCATCGACGACCTTCTCAAGCGCCTTCACCATGACAGGAAGCAGCTGGGTGGGTCCATCCTCGTCGATGTCCAGAGGCTTCTCCAGGCCGCGCTCGTAGAGCGTCTCCAGCACCTCGCGTGACCTCCTCTTGAGATCGGCGAACGCCACTCGATCTTCTGCCAGGGCTCGCACCATAGCGTCAAGATCGGCCTCCCTCGCCCTCATCTTCCGCTCCAGCTCCTCCAACCGGTTGCGCTCGGCAGCTTGCTTCTTCCCCAGCTCCACCAATTCAGCATCTCGGTTCTTGACGGCTTCCTCCCGGGCCTTCATCTCCTCCTCCCTCTCCTGGCGGCAGCGCACCTCTCTAGTGTGCTTATCACGCAGGCTCTGCAACTCGCCCTCCAGCTCTTGGCAGCGGTCACGGGCGGCCTTGGCGTCCTTCAGCGCTGCCTCACGATCTGCAGTACTGGGCGGCGCTTGCTTGTCCTTCTCGAAGCCTCAGAGCTCGACCCAGGCCGGTTCACGCCAGATCCACCTGCAGCCGGGTCATCTCCAAGAAGGGCACGCCCAGACGGCGACGGAGCAGTATGACCAGGAGTGGAGATGCATGAAGGAGGAAGCGACGCTGCTACTGTGGCTTGGGAGATCATGGGTTCTTCAAAGAATCGGGACCTTGTCACCGCGCTTAGCACCGTACCTCCAGAGCTAAGGGGCTGACTCACAAGCGAGGATCTTCTTGGCCTTGTTAGGACGACCGAGTTGGGGAGACACGGGCGCTGCAGCCTCTTTTTCCTGCGGAGGGAGGCATGACCGCCGAATCCTCCCTCCTCTTCTTCGCTGAAGGAGTCGGCCTGTTCAACCAGGAGCAAATATCAGAAAACAACGAGCACAAACGAGGGCTAGGCGAAGCTCGAGGCACTCACCGGTCCAATGCAACGTATTCCACTGACCGCTTGAGAAGTTTGAGGCCTGACAGTGGCGGGACCTGAGGGGCAGGCGTTCTGACACTGGCGGCACCGAGCGGAGTGGAGGCAGAGCCGGATTCAGCCCCAGGAGGTATCGGTTCAGAGGCAGCACCTCGGGTCACCAGCGATGACCTACTCTTCGTCGGGATGGGAGGTTGCCCCCTCTCCCTTTGGCGGGCATCGGCATCGGCGTCATCAGGAAGGGCACGGAGGATCTCGGCCTTGCTTAGAGGGTGAGTCTCCCCCACCTCTTCCAGGGTGTTCTCCGAGTCCTCCTCCTCTTCTCCCCCTCCGAGGGACTCACCAGAAGACACCTCCACCGGGTTCTGCGCCATAGGGGCTTCTGCAAGCGCCAGCGGCACCGGCCCGCTTGCGTCGAAAGTCGGCCTGGAGGCGACGAATTCCTCCCAGTCCCTGTGCTTGAACAGGGGAAGGAAGGCGCTACCCGGGTACTCCTTGTTGTCCCCGACTATGAGGTGCAAGGCGGGGTCCAATTCGTCATCAGGCAAGTCCTCCGGCCGCAGGCGGGTCATGGTTTCCTTCTCGTCAAGCTCCAGAGGGCGCACAGGCCGGAGCGGGCAACCGCAGCATCAAGAACTCCCTCAGGAGCATCGCCCACGTCACCTTGGCTGTCCTTGCGCTTCCCGGCCTCAGATCAGTCATCATCTGCCCCAGCACCAACGACGCCCGCTCGTCGACAAGCTCCGCCTTGGGCCACCCCTTGTTGGGAGGAGGCGCCGCTGTGGGCAACTCCAGACGCGGGTCGGCGCGCCGGGCATCCATCATGACCCATTTTGACCGGATGTTGTCGGCCCTCTTCCCGGTGCTCGAGATCGAGTTGGCCTTGCCGCAGGCGACGAAGTTGGCACATCTAGTGATGTGCTCGCCGGTGACACGGAGGAAGAAGAAATGGCGCAAGAGCGCCACCGACGGCATAACGCCCAGGTACGCCTCATAGTAGTAAGCAAAGATGGACAGAAGAAGGACAGAGTTGGGATGGAGATGAAGCGCCTGCAGCCCGTAGTGGTCGAGGACTTCATAAAAGAAATCAGGGAAAGGAGGGACCAACCCGACGGTGACACTGCTCAAGAAAAAAGGGAAGAAGGTGCTTCCCTCAGGCTCCGGCTCGTCGGAGGCGAGCCGAAGCTCTGTCTTCCCCCACTCGTTTCCTTCGCCCGCCGTCAGAAGGCGCACGGAGGCGAGGCTCTTCTCCATGACGATGGGCGTCTCAAGGGCCGGCTCGTACCAAGCCGGTGTAGAGGAAGATTTGACCTTGTGCGGCGCCATGAGCGACTGGGGAAGAGCAAGAGTTGAGCAGATCTGGAGGAAGCAGGCAGCGAAGGGCAAGAAAGGGGATCTGGAGCAAGGCAAGGGAGAAGCAATGAAGGAAAGAACTACCTGCGCCAGCCTTTGTCAGGGTGAGCAGTTGCCGAGGCAGCGTGGGGAAGCGGAGACGCCCATGTCCAATCAACCGCCACGCGTCGACCGAGGCCGCAGGCTTTTGGGGCCCGCGGCGCTCTGAACTTGACACTTGGCTTCGCCACGAAGCCAAGCCCGAGCGCGCCTTGGGTCCGGGGGCTACTGTGGGTCTTCTGGGAACGGGGGTCCCCAGACTTGCCTTCTTGCGGCCCATGGCATGGCTACGCTGCGGGTCATACGGCCCATCTTCATCAACAAGGCATCCAAGACCTTCGCGAGGGTCCAAGCCTCACGAGGCGGACAACGCAAGACTTCTCTCGAGTGGCCTACCTGTGCAGGCTCACGAGGAGCGGAGATATCAAGGCGGGCAAACCTCATGAGGGACTCGTGACGAAGCTATGATTTAACGGTGCCAAAGCGGTCGCTGTGCCTGCGAAGGCCCCATTTCCTCTTTGGTGCTAAGGAGGCATGCAGCATTTAAGAGTACCGAGGCATCAGGCAAAGGTTGCCATATTGGTGCAACAAGACAAAGACCAGGAGGACGGCAAGGAGGAGGTCATCGTGGAGCCCAAGACAGCGTCATCCCAGTGCTTTTCGCAGGCGAAGACCGCTTTTGTCAGGATAGCTTGTAATAGCCGTCCCCCTTTAAAATTTGCCCGCCGTTGTCGGCTCCCTTCTCGCTCAACATTTGGGAAGAGGACCAGGGCCTATATAAGTAGAGCTAGCCACCACATTAGAGGCAGGGGATATCTCATTTGATCTTGATCCAATCCGATCAAGAGCCTAGCCACAAGAACACCTCAACCTCAGGAGGCCGTTCTTCTCTTGTATTGTTCATCATCAGCCCAAGAGGCAATCCATCCACCACCACACTGGAGTAGGGTATTACACCACAATGGTGGCCCGAACCAGTATAAACCTTGTGTCTCCTTCTGTGTTGTGAGTTCGGCAAGTTCGTCCGCAAGATCTTAGCAAGCTTGAGCATAGATCGGTAGGAGGGAAAGACCAACGCGCGCACCCCAGTGTTCGAACCTTAAGGGTTTGCCGGAACCCCACATCCGACAATGAGGATGATGATAGTGACTTTGATCTTGATGAGTCGATGAGACACTTTTGTCTTATGGCTTACCTTCGTGTTTACATGGCCGGAGGAAAGGAATGGGTTCTTGATAGTGGATATACTGATCATATGACCGGAGATACGGACATGTTTTGTGAGCTTGTTGAGAACGACGGTCCCCGCAAGTATGTCATTTTTGGTGACAACTCCAAGGGTAAGGTAGTTGGCCTTGGTAAGGTGGCCATCTCCCATGATAGTTCTATTCAAAATGTTATGCTCATTGAATCTCTTGGTTATAATCTACTTTCCGTATCTAGACTAGCTGACTTCGGTTTCAATGTTCTAATTACTGATGTAGATTGCCAAGTGTTTCGAAGAGATAATCATAATATGGTCTTTACCAGTATTCCCAGAGGTGACCTGTACATTATTGATTTCACTAAGAAATCTCAACCTCGCACTTGCTTAATTGCTAAATCTTCTAAAGGTTGGTTATGGCGTAGAAGGTTAGGTCATGTGGGCATGCGAAATCTCGATAAGCTTATTAAAGGTGATCATATCCTTGGCGTTAAAGATGTCATATTTGACAAGGATAGACTTTGCAGTGCTTGTCAAGCAGGAAAATAGGTTGGAGGATGTCATCACGTGAAGAACATCATGACCACGAGAAGACCGCTTGAGCTACTTCATATGGATCTTTTCGATCCCAACGCCTACAAGAGTCTCGGCGGTAACTCATTCAGTTTGGTCATTGTTGATGACTTCTCTAGATTTATGTGGGTGTTCTTTCTTGACGATAAATCGCAGGTCCAAAAGATCTTCAAGAACTTTGCTAGGAAGGCCCAAAACCAATTTGAAGTGAAGATCAAGAAGGTTCGAAGCGGCAGTGGAACGGAGTTCAGGAATGCCAATGTGGATACCTTTCTTGACGAAGAAGGGATTTCACATCAGTTCTTGGCTATGTACATGCCTCAACAAAATGAAGTTGTTGAGAGGAAGAACCAGACACTTATTGAGATGGCAAGAATGATGCTTGACGGATACAAGACACCAAGACATTTTTTGGTGGAAGCGGTTGAGACAGCTTATCATGCTACAAATCGACTATATCTTCACAAGCTTCTTAGCAAGACGGCATACGAGCTTCCCATCGGTAACAAACCCTAGGTTGGATACTTTCGAGTATTTGGCTCAACATGTTACATTCTTGATAAGCATCATCACTTGAAATTTGCTCCAAAATCTCATGAAGGTTTCCTACTCGGTTATGGCTCAAACTCTCACACTTATCGTGTCTACAACAATTTCAGCCGAAAGGTTGAAGAGACGGTAGATGTGAAATTTGATGAATCTAATGGCTCACAAGTAGATCAATTGCCAATTGATCTAGAAGACAAAGATCCTTCGGGAGAAATCAAAGATTTGTCCATTGGCAAGATTCGCCCAAAATAAGTGAAGGAGAGTACTTCGTCCATTCAAGTGGAAGCCTCAACTTCACATCAAGGTGAACCACAACTTGATTTGGAGGCATCCACAAGTGGAACACGTCAAGAAGGAGAAAACGAGGAAGTACAACAAGATGAACCACCTCGACCTCCCTCTCCACCTCCACAAGAGAACGACAACGCCAACAACAATGAAGAAGGAGAAGAAGACAATGAAGAGGATGTTCCACCCCAACCCAAGCAAAAGCTTTCACGAGTTAGAGAAAGAGTCACAAGAGACCATCCCGTTGAACCAATCTTTGATGACATTCAAACTGGGGGATTACTCGCTCTAAAACTCATTTGGCTAACTTTTGTGAACACTACTCATTCATTTCTAGTGTTGAACCTATGAAGGTAGAAGAAGTTGTTGAGGATCTAGATTGGGTGAATGCTATGCATGAAGAGCTACACAACTTTGAGAGGAATCAAGTGTGGACATTGGTTGAAAAGCACGAAGACAATCACAATGTCATTGGAACCAAGTGGGTGTTCCACAATAATGAAGATGAAGATGGACAAGTTGTACACAACAAGGCCCGTCTCGTCACACAAGGCTACACTCAAGTCGAAGGTATGGACTATGGTGAGACATATGCCCCCGTTGCTAGATTTGAGTCCATATGCATCTTTCTTGCTTATGCCAATCGTCATGATATCACCTTATACCAAATGGACATTAAAAGTGCTTTCCTAAATGGAGAAATTGAGGAGGAAGTTTCTGTATAACAACCTAACCTCCCGGCTTTGTCAATCCCAAGAAACCTAATCATGTCTATTAAGTTCACAAAGATCTTTATGGTCTAATAAACAAGCTCCTAGAGCATGGTATAAATGCTTGACCAAGTTCCTTATTGGAAAAGGCTTTGAAATAGGGAAGATTGACTATACACTATTTACTAAAAGGGTTAATGGTGAACTATTTATGTGCCAAATTTATGTGGATGATATCATATTTGGTTCTACTAACCCCCACTTTAGTGAAAAGTTTGGAAGGCTAATGTCGGAGAAGTTTGAGATGTCTATGATGAGTGAACTCAAATTTTTCCTTGGTTTGCAAACCAAGCAAACTAAGGAAGGTACCTTTGTTTCTCAAACAAAGTATACCAAGGATCTTTTCAACAAATTCAACATGCAAGAAAGCAAAAGTATGAAAACACCCATGCCTACTAGTGGACATCTTGACTTGACTAAGGATGGCAAACCGGTTGACCAAAAGGTTTACCGCTCTATGATTGGTTCATTGTTATATCTATTGCCTCTCGTCCCAATATTATGCTAATTGTGTGCGTGTGTGCATGATATCAAGCGGCCCCTAAAGAATGTCATCTTAAGGTTGTAAAAAGGATAGTGAGATACCTAATTCATACACCAAATTTTGGCATTTGGTATCCTAAGAGGTCATCTTTTGATCTTGTTGGCTACTCTGATTCGGACTATGCCGGTGACAAGGTTGATAGAAAGCCCACTTTGGGTACTTGTCAATTTCTTGGTAGATCCCTTGTGTCTTGGTCCTCCAAGAAACAAAACTCAGTATCCTTATCTACTGCCGAAGCGGAATACATTGCCGCCGGATCATGTTGTGCTCAGTTACTTTGGATGAACCAAAACCTTAAGGATTATGGGATACATGTGAGACATGTTCCATTGCTTTGTAATAGTGAAAGTGCTATTGAGATTGCTCACAGTCCCGTGCAACAATCTCGAACTAAGCATATTGAAGTCCGTCATCATTTCATTTGAGATGATGTTGCTAAAGGAGACATCAATCTTAAGCATGTTCGTACCGATAAGCAATTGGTGGATATATTAACCAAACCGCTTAATGAGAAAGTATTTTGCCGTTTGAGAGGCGAATTGAATAGCATTGATGCATCAAATTTGGAGTAGAAGCTCCATTTGAATACATGCAAGGCATGAGCCTTTTATGACTAATCCTTGATATTTCTCTTATGATGGTGATCATATGTCTTGGATCTATACATGTACCCTTGCATGTTATCTAACCCTTATAGGTACTTGGATGAACCCAAATCTATGAGATTGCAAGTCATTCATATTTTGAGCAATCTCTACATCACCAAGTCCCTATGATATGGTTGTTGAATACAAGGAAGCATGAACTCACTCAACATATCCTTTGACAATTTCAATATATCAAATTCCAATTGGTATCAAATTTCATGATTGTCATTTTCGATACACAAGTGCTCTTCCTTGCAAGACTAACCTATGTAGGAAGATAAACTCAAACTACTAGTGGTGCTCCCAACTCTTGATGGACTACATCAACCTTGAGCATCCAACACTAGTTCGACTACATGATCAAGATCAACACCACAACCCAAGGTATGTTGTTCCATCTTAGAGAAGCTTTGTTCCAAGGCATGAGCTAAAGCAACTCAATAAGATGTGAATACATGAAAATGCTTAAACGAAAAATGGTAACCCCATTCTGAGCTTAAACGATGAGTATGACCTACGATCAAGTGTTATCACTTAACTCCTCGGTCAATATACTTAGGTGACTTTGTCCCCGACCCTCTGTAGATGAAGTTCTCTAGTGTTCATTCGCTTAGTTGCTTTTCTGTACTTGCACATTTTCTTGCTACCTTGTCTCTCTCTCTAAAACAAAAAAACTTCATCTAGATCTCTTTCATCTTTTCTGCTTTTCATCTATGATACTTTTGTAAATTCATTGCAAATCCTTCTGTTAGTTCATTGCAAATCTTTGTGAAATTTCATCTGCTAAGTGAGCTGAGATGACAAAATATTTACTCGGTGTTGAACTCGGTCCCTACGATTCAAACCTATCGGCTTGACCGAAGTACAAGGTCTCCTTGTGAAAAGTCCATTGGTACAACCAACATGGACTAACTCGGTCGCACCGATGAGTACCTTCTGTGACTGTCATTTCAGAGCCACCGATGGAAAATGCATTGGCGTCACCAATTTCAACTCTGAGAAAATGTTTTGCCATTGTTTTCTGTCTATTTACTTCAGCTCCACTCAATGATTCTTTCCTCCATCAGCATCATAAGCTATTCATTGCCTTGTAGTGACTCTCAGGGACCACACCTATTTGACTCATGATCCAGAAGTGCCCTTCTTGGAAATTTATGTCAAAGGGGGAGAGAGAGCACATCAAAGCTTATCATATGAGCACATCTAAGCTCTTCTAGATGCTTGGCAACAAAGAGGAGAGAAGTCACATGTCTTTAAGAGGGGAAAGACATGTCAATATGTTTGATGATCTTAGTTATTACTAAAATTCGTGTTGCTCTGATTTTAGATGATATTACCCTATCTGTGCTCTGATTTTATCTCACCCTACCTTCTTCCATTATCTCATATCAAATTTAGGGGGGGAAGAGTCCATGTCTGTCCGGATCTCGGGTTCCGGCAAAACCCTTAAGGTTCGAACTCTGGGGTGCGCACGAAGTTCTTTCCCTCCTACCGATCTACACCCTAGCTTGCTAAGATCTCGCGGATTTAACTCGGATTTAACTCGCAAATACGTAAAGACATGAGATTTATATGGTCCGCCACCGCTAGGTGTAATACCCTACTCCAGTGTGGTGGTGGTGGATTGCCTCTTGGGATGATGACGAATAGTACAAGGGGAAGAACAGCCTCCTGAGGTTGACGTGTTCTTGTGCTCGACGAACTTCTGTGGGCGAGATGCCTCTGAATGAGTTATCCCCTACGGTGGTGGCTAGCTCTACTTATATAGGCCCTAGTCCTCTCCCCAAATATTGAGCGGGAAGGGAGCCAACAATAGCGGGCAATTTTGAAAGGGGATAGCTAGTACAAGCTAACCTGACAAAAGTGGTCTTCGCCTGCAAAAGGCTCTGGAGGTGACGCCGTCTTGGGCTCCATGGTGACCTCCATCTTGCCGTCATGCTGGAATTTGGTCTCATTGCACCGATATGGAAGCCTTTGCTTGATGCCTCGGTACTCCGCTCCTGCGCTTGCCTCCTTAGCACCAAAGAGGAAACAAGGACACTGCGCGCGCTGGCGCCCGCCTGGCGCCCGCCTGGTGTCGATCGTCATGGCTCAGGTCACGAGAGCCTCACGAGGTTTGCCCCGCCTTGATATCTCTGCTCCTCGTGAGCATGCCTGGCGAGGCCGCTCCTGAGGAGGTCTTGCGCCGTCCGCCCCGTGAGGCTTGGCCCCTCGTGAGGGTCTTGAACACCTTGTCGATGAACATCGGTCAGATAGGCTCGCTGTCGCATAGCCACGCCTGTGGGCGCAGCAGTGCAAGTCTGGGGACCCCATTCTGTAACGCCGACAAGAGCCCCGGCCCAAGGCGCACTCGGGCTTGGCTTCGTTGCGAAGCCAAAGGTCAAGTACAGAGCGCCGCGGGCCCCAAAAGCCTGCGGCCTTGGTAGACGTGTGGCGGTTGATTGGACGTGGGCGTCTCCGCTTCCCCACGCTGCCTCGACAACTGCTCGATTCGACAAAAGGCTGGCGCAGATAGTACTTGCCTTCATTGCTTCTTCCTCGCCTCGCTCCAGATCCCCTTTCTCGCTCCTCGCCACCGATACCCCCAGATCTGCTCCAATCTTTCTCCGCATCTACGACCCATGGCGCCGCGCAAGGTCAAGTCCTCCTCGGCGCCGGCTTGGTACGAGCCAGCTCTTGAGGCACCCAAAGTAACATAGCAGAGCAGAGCCTCCGCGCGCCTGCTGACGGTGGGGGAGAGCAATGAATGGGGGAAGACGGAGCTCCGGCTTGCCTCCGACAAGCTGGAGCCTGAGGGGAGCACCTTCTTCCTCTTCTGCTCGAGCAGCATAGCCGTCGGGTTGGTTCCCCCCTTCTATGATTTCTTTTATGAGGTCCACGACCACTACGGGCTGCAGGCGTTGCACCTCCATCCCACCTCTATCCTCCTCCTCTCCATCTTCGCCTACTACTACGAGGCGTACCTAGGCGTGATGCCGTCCATGGCGCTTCTACGCCACTTCTTCTTCCTTCGCTCAGCGATGGACACATCTCCGGGTGCGCCAATTTCATCGCATCTGGCAAGGACAACTCAATCTCGAGCACCGGGAAGAGGGCCGACAACATCCGAGCCAAAATGTGTCATGATGGACGCCAAGTGTGCCCATCCGCGTATGGCATTGCCAACAGTGGCGCCCCAGTTCAACAAGGGGTGGCCCCGCGCAGAGCTCACTGATGAGCGGGCATCGTCTGTGTTGGGGCAGATGATGACTGACCTGAAGCTGGGCAAGGCGAAGGCAGCCAAGGTGACGGGGGTCATGCTCCTGAGGGAATTCTTGATGTTGCGAGTTGCTCCACTTCAGGCATGCGCGCCCCCTGTGGAAGCTCGGAGATGAAGGAGACAAGACCCACCTTAGGCCGGGGGGCCTGCCTGACGATGAACTGGCCGCTGTCCGGTGCCTCCTGGTTGGGGACAACCAGGAGTACCCGCCGAGCGCCTTCGTTCCTTTGTTCCACCGCAAGGACTGGGAGGAATTTGTCGCCTCCAGGCCGACTTTGACACGAGCGGGCTGGTGTCGTCGGTGCTCACAGGAGCCTCTGCAGCACCGAAGCCAGTGGAGGTGTCCTCTGATGAGTCCCGTGGATAGGAGGAAGAGGAAGTGGACTAGGAGAAGACTCTTGAAGAGGTGGGGGAGACTCCTCTTCTGAGCAAGGCCGAGATCCTCCGCTCCCTGCCAGACGACACCGAGACAGACGCTCGCCAGGAGGACAGGGAGCAGCCCCTCATCCCGACAAGGGGTAGGTCGTCGTTGGTTCCTTGAGATGATGCCTCCGTCTTGACGCCTCCCGGGGCCGGCTCCTGCCCTTCTGCCGCGCCGCCTTCCACCGTTGGGGCCCGCGCGCCCACTTCTCAGGGCCCGACGCTTTCAGGCCACAAGTTTCTCAAGCGGAGGGTGGAGTACACCGTGGTGGACCAGTAAGTGCTTGATGTTTGTCTTGTTTTTGCTCATGTCGCTGCTTCCTGACCTTCGTCTTTGGTTGTCCAGGCTGCTGTCTGCGGCGAAGAGGAGGAAGGAGGGTACGGTGGCTGCGCCCCCTTCTGTTGAGAAAGGAGACGTCAGCGCTCGCACCTCCCTAGCCCGGTCGTCTTCAAGAGGCCAAGGAGAGCATTGCTTGGAGGAGTCAGCCCCCATGGCCCCTCTGGCTCCTAAGGTGCCGGCGTCTGGCTCGGCTGAAGAGGTCCCGACTTCTCCGAAGCCCGCAGTCTCCCAGGCCCTGGTGACGGCATCGTCTCCTCCACTGCTGCACCTCCACTCCCAGGTTCTTCTTCCTCTGCTGCTGTCCTGGAATGTGCTCTTTTGGAGATGACCCAGCTCAGGTGCAGATCTCTGAGGCGAACTCCGCTACTGGTGGCCGGGCGCTTGAGTTATTCTCCGCTGGCTTCACTCCGACCATGGTTCACAAGGACGCTGGAGCCAGGCCGCAGCATCTTCCTAGATGGAGAAGCAGAGCGCCGCCAATGCTGCAGCCGATCGTGAGGCGGCACTGAAAGACGCCAAGGCCGCCCGCGACCGCTGCCAAGAGCTGGAGGACGAGCTGAAGAGCCTGCGCGACAAGCACGCCAAAGAAGCACGTGGCCGCCTGGTGAAGGAGGAGGAGCTGAAGGCCCGAGAGGATGCATCAAGAACCGTGACGCTGAGCTGGAGGAGTTGGGGAAGACGCGGGCCGCCGAGCGTAGCCGGCTGGAAGAGCTGGAGTGGAAGGTGAAGGCGAGGGAGGCCGATCTTGATGCGAAGGCGCGGATCCTGGCCGAAGACCGTGTGGCCTTTGCCGATATCGATTAGAGGTCTTGCATGGCACTGAAGACACTCTATGAGCACGGCCTGGAGAGGCCGCTGACCACTGATGAGGATGGCCCCGCCCTGCTGCTTCCCCTCTTGGTGAAGGCGCTCGAGGAAGTCACGGATGGTATCGGTCCCATGGCAGAGGCAGAGGCTCGCGTCCTGTCTTCAGCTGCATTGACCCGCGTCTTCATCCATTTGCACCTTCGCGACCCCAACACTTGTCTTGACGAGCTCCTGGAGCCCGTGGCTGATGATTACTACGCAGCCGCTGCCGCGGCCATGCAAGGTCAGGTGGAGGCCCTGCTGAAGATGTTCCGCGGCTTCGCCTCTGCACCCTTGTCCGGCGATGCCGCCGACCCTACGGCTGGTGGCGCAGGTGAAGGCGACATTACCCGAGGAGGAGCACCTTCTGCAGGAGATGGCGGTGTCCAGGGGTGACCTGCGGCTACTCTCCAGTTTCATTTTTGTAATATGCATCAGGCCTCATGGAGGCATTAAACTTTCATTTGATATTATGAGGACAATATGTTTTGTAATATTTGCTTCGAGATTTTGCGATTTTCTTCCTATTTTCTTTGTGTTCTGCGTCGGCAGAGCCCGGCCCCGCGCATACCTCAACCACCATTGGGCCGACCGGAGACCAGGATGGACCAAGGAGTGAGGGGCTACGTGACTAGTTAGGCTCCTGAGTCACGATGCTCAGGAATCCCCCTTGACGCGCAAACAGCTAATAGGGAGGACACGTGAGAATAAGTAAATGTTCTACATTGGTAGAGCCTGGCCCCGCGCATACATCAACTGCCATTGAGCCGACCGGAGACCAGGACGGACCAAGGAGTGAGGGGCTACGTGACCAGTTAGGCTCCTGAGTCGCGATGCTCAGGAGTCCCCCTTGACGTGCAAACAATCTCCATACCTGCCCTCACCGAGACCCCGGGAGGGGACTGTGACGACCAGGTCCGGGAGACCTGGTTAGGTGGCGTGCGCTTGGGCATGACCTGAGCGCAGCCCCCGTGCCCAGCCCACTCGCGCGGCTCTCCCGAGGGGAGGTGTTGCGGTGAGGCCGGACGCTGAGCTCTGGGACTCCCTGAGGTTGGTTCGATCGTGAGGCCGCCCTCAGTTGTTTATCACCAGCGCGGAGCATAGTGCTTTTGCTTGTGCACGGGCATAGCCGCTCCTCGGCAGTGTCGGCGGCCAGCGTGGAGCATGGTGCTTCCACTTGTGCGTGGGAGGGGGGGCTCTCTCTGAGGAGAACCCCCGGGGCGTGTACAGCCCCGCCCTGACATGTGGCTTGCACGGCAGGGCTGCGAGGTGTAAATGGGCACTTGTGAGCCAGCACGGGGACTCACGAGACCCTACTCAAGGTGGGTTTCGCCTGGTCTTGGGTCTTGGCTGGTTGTGTGTTCCTGCGAGACGGTTAGGTACAAGTGCTCTTCGTCCTCAGGTCCCGGCCCTCGAGCGAGTCCAGCCGCCTCTGGTATGCCAGGTCGTGATGCCGTGGTCAAGGCCAGGGGGTGAGGGCTGGAGAGCCAGTAAGAGCTCCTGAGTCACGATGCTCAGGAGCCCCCCTTTTAATGCGCAAGCAAATTGCATGAAGGAGGGGCGGACCCATGGCAAGCAGCAATCGAGGAGATGGTAATAATAGATAGATTGAACACGAGAGGAGTAGGCTTAAGCGAATGCATGGGAGATACGTGCCACTGGGTCAGGACCAAGCGGCTTGGGGATAATGCAGCCCGAGAGGCGCCCCCAGCAGGGTAAGATAAAGACATAAGAAAAGGATACATGCCACAGGGATGAACCCACACGGCCTGGGAATAATGCAGCTCGAGGGGCGCTCCTAGCTAAATGAACTTGGAAAATGTCACCTGGTTCTGTTGACGAAGGAGAGTTGAGACAGCTGAAGGCATGCAATGAAGGGGTAGCTCCTCATGAGCCACCGGGGCCCTGAGCCTCGGGAGGCTCTGGGGGTTCGGGCGGTTCCTGGAGGACCATCTCCATCTCCGCCAAGACGGCGTGGTGCCTGGCCTCCTGGGCCGCCAGGATACGCCGCATGTTGCGCTGATAGGCTGACGACACGCTCGGCAGGCCGAAGGGCATGCGAACGTAGCTGTGCGGTGGACCCTCGCAGCGTCCCACGCGCGAAAGCCAGAAGAGCTCCTGAGAAGCAGCCCTGTTGAGCCCCTGAACATCGATGTGACGCCGCAGCCCGCATCTCGCCGATGGGAAGCTGCGCTCGTGGAGCGGGCGGTCGCCGCAAGCATGGCCCTTGCGCTCTTGCAATTCTGGGTGGTCTTGGTGATGAACTCCTGAACGGTGGGTGATCCTTGCCGTGTGCCCTCCTGAGGAAAATGTGCCACGATGCACGGCTCCGAGTGGTGCCCAAGAGCCTCCCTCGTGATATGGGCAAGGTCTGAGGCCTTCCAGAAGAAAGCCCCCGAGCCCTGCCCGAGGAGGGCGCTGGATGCGCCTTCCTATGCGATGGAGGGAGGCACCCCTGGAGCGGGCGCTGATCCTGACGAGGTTCCAGCAGCGACGCCGCCCCCCGAGGTCCGCACGGCGAATCGCTTTTCTTGGGATGGCCTCGGAGGGCCATCACTTTTTTGCCGTGGTCATCGATTGCTGCATCTTGAAGGCGCGCCGAGAGCACACCGTGATCTCTCTTCACATGGGACCGTGATGATTCCGCCGCTTCCCGGCATCTTGAGGACGCTAGCTGTGGTGGGTGACGGCCATAAACTTGGCTGTGGCTGGATACCCAAGGATGGCGCGTACGGCGCACGGATGTTCGCGGCGTCGAAGTCGGCGAGCTTGGTGCAGTAATTTTATTCTCCAAGGTGACAGGAGGCGGACCTGCCCTATCGGCATGGTGGAACCGCCGGTCACTCCCCGAAAGGCTTGGTAGGCTGACTGGTCATATGGGACTTGGAGGTTGTCGAACGTATCGACGGACAGGACGTTGAGCCCTGTGCCGCCGTCGATGAGGGACTTGGTAACTTGCACATTGCTGATGACTGGGGAGCACAGCATCGGGAGGGCGCCAGCGTTAGCCGCGCACTTGAGTTGAACTACCAAGTTGAACGTGATGGGGCACTGGTACCGTCTGAGTGGGCATGTGGCCTCGTGCTTGGGGAGGACTGCATTCACTTCACGAGCAAACTACTTGAAGATACGCTGCGAGGCTGGGGCCTGGGCTCCACCCAAGATGCAAGCGATAGCACGCGGCTCTTGGAAGCCCCCAACCCCCTCGTCTTGATGGTGGTCATCGTTCCTTCCTGGCGGTGGCGGCAGCGAGGGAAGGCCGGCATTGCCCTGAGGGAGATCCTCACAAGGCTGGTCTCTCCAGGCGCCCTCGCGAGGATGATCCTGCCAGCGGTCCTCACGAGGACGGTCGCGCCACTCCTTGCGCGGGCCACGGTCGTCCCAGCGTCCTCCACCACGCCCTCCTCCTTGGCCGTAGCCCCGGTTGCTGCGTTCGGGCCGTCGACCGAAGCGTCCTTCTCGAATGG
This sequence comes from Aegilops longissima, assembly GCA_021605205.1. NCBI lineage: Eukaryota > Viridiplantae > Streptophyta > Magnoliopsida > Poales > Poaceae > Aegilops > Aegilops longissima. The sequence continues at coordinate 275,360,330 of CM038681.1, forward strand.
CTCTGAGCTCTTGACAGTCACTGGTGTTGTGGGTGTTCAGGTTGTGGAAGGCACAGAACGGTCGGCTGTTCTTGGACGACTCGGGCTGATCTCTGCCTCGCTTGGTGTCGGGCTCCGCTACGAGCACAGTTGCTTCCTTGTGATTCACGTACTTGGCCTTGGCCTTCTTCTCCTCTACGCCCGCAGCTGGCAGCTCGAGGAGGGAGAGGCAGGCCTCCTCAGCCCTTGCGCACTTGGTCTCCCAGGTTGAACAGCTCCTGAGACGTGCACAGCTCCTCGTGGATAGCTAGCTCCTCCTTCATCTTGACGTCGCGGACACAGTCGGAGAACATGGAGATGATGGCCTTGTCTGTGACCATGGGGATCTTAAGACGAGTGTTGTTGAAGCGCTGGATGTACTTCTGGAGGGTCTCTCCTGGTTGTTGCTTGATGCGGCGCAGGTCGCCCGTGGCCGGTGGGCGGTCGCTGTCGGATTTCGGGTTCTGGCAGACCCTTAAGGTTCGAACTCTGGGGTGCGCGCGGAGATCCAACCTCCCACCGTCTCGTACCTCGCCGAATCGCAGGGACCTAAACTACTAGAAAAAACAGCACAAGAGATACAAGATTTATACTAGTTCGGGCCATCGTTGTGGTGTAATACCCTACTCTAGTTTGTGGTGTGGTGGATTGCCTCTTGGGCTGATGAGGAATAAGATGAGGAAGAACAGCCTCATGAGGGTCTGTTCTTGGTGGGTTTGATGAACTGCTAAGTGGTGTCCCATCGCTGTAGCTTGAGGATCGGGTCTCTATCTCTCTCTCTGGATTCTAATCGCCCTCCTCCTACTATGGTGGCTAGCTCTACTTATATAGACGAAGGCCCTGGGCCTCTTCCCAAATATTGAGCGGGAAGGGCGCCAACAATTGGCCATTTTGAAGGGTAACAACGGGTACACTTATCCTGACTAAAGTTGGTCCTCGCCTGCCAAAGGCTCTCGTGATGACGACTGCTTGGGCTCCACGATGACTCCCTTCCAGCCGTTGGGGATGGTCTTGGTCTTGTTGCACCGAAACAGATGCCTTTGCTTGATGCTCTCGCCCGCGCTTGCTCCCTTTGCACCAAAGAGGAAAGGAGGACGCCAGACGGGCTGGCGCCTCGATCTGGCGCCCTTGGTCGTCATGGTTAGCGCCACGGCACCTCGCGAGGTACCCTACCTTGAACTCCCCGCCTCCTCATGAGCCAGCCCGACGAGGCCGTGCTCGAGGAAGCTCCTTGTCGTCCGGCCTCATGAGGCTTGCCTCGCGAGGGTCTTGAGCTTGTGTTGATGAAGATGGGCTATCCTGGGCCACCTTTGAGCCACACCGCAGGCCGCAGGCAGGCAAGTCTGGGGACCCCCGTTCCTAGAACGCCGACAGTAGCCCCCGGGCCCACGGCACGCCCGGACTTGGCCGTGCAGAGAGGCGAAAGGGCAAGTGCGAAGCGTCGCGGGCCCTAACAGCCTGCGGCCTTGGGCGCTGCATGGCGGTTGATTGGACGCGTGCGCACTGCTCCCACACGATGCCTCGGTAACCGCCCGGATTCGACAAGTCCCTGCATGCAGAGTTGGGCATGATGATCGGTGATCGTGGAGGCCGACGGTTGGCCTCCGCCGGCTATAAGTACGAAACGGCGCGCGCCCTTCCAGCCTATCCTTTCTTGTCTCTCCTTCTTCTCCATGGCTCCACCAAGGAAGTTCTCGGCCGCAGAGAAGGGGAAGGGCTGCCAGGTCGAATCTTCCTCTCCTCCGCCTAAGCGTGGTCGAGGTCGCCCTTGCAAGCACCCCGTGGCCTCCACGGCGGTCCCCCGCGGTCGTGGGGAGGCTCTCAGCGTGGTGACGAGCGGCTCGCCATGGTCGGAGGGCGTGCCCCGGCCGCGCGTCCCTCGAGGCCGCGCCTTCATGCTGCTGAAGCGCTGCCGGAGGTCATGGTGTGGGCGGAGGAGCCGTCTGGCGCCCGGCTTCAGCTCCCGTGCTTCCTCCTGGGTGAGCTCCGGATGGCGCCCGAGTGGCCTCTCGCTCCGTGCAGATGGCTGTTGCAGCCGGCTTCATGGGCTTCTCCGAGGTCTCGCTGCAGGAACTCGTTCTGGCCCGCTGGTGGCAGACGTTCGCTTCGCCGGTGGTCTCCGCCGCCGTGCTCCCTGCACTTCAAGTATGATGGCGACGCCACCTCTACGTGAGGGTGTTCGGGAAGGCGGCCGCCGCATGGGGTGCTGCTCGAGGGCGGCGACGCGCCGAGGACTCAGCCCGCGCTGGCGGAGAGGGCGAGGCGCTGGTGGTGGCGATGCCCGCGACCTCATGCTTCACCAGCTCTTCTTGGTGGCGGTTCTTCCAGAAGCGCCGCTGCCAGCCTCACGCCGCAGCGCCTGCTTGGGGGGTGGCAGCGGTCCGCCACCGCCACGCCCCGGTGAAGCGCGAGATGGAGTCCGACTGAACTCCGGAGGCAGCTCGGGCCTTCCAAGAGAGCCGGCACGGGGCGTGCTTCACCTGCTTCTATCCTTTTCCTTCCTTTCTCCTGCGTAAAAGAGAACAATGTGGCCCTGGGTGGCGCTTAGGGCAACGCCGTTAATTATTGTACTGCTTTTGTTATCCGGATATTGTTCCTTCTACCGCGCCCATTCACAAATGAACTCGCCCGGCTGCTGGGGCGACCCACCCGACCCAGTGTTCATATGCAGCTGCCCATGAGGCATGGTCGGGAGGGTGCTCACCATGGACCAGGTCGTGAAAACTTGAGCGATAGGTGAACGCTGCTCGGGGGGCCCAGGCTTCCGCCCACGAGTCCCAGCGCAAGAGAAGTCGAGGCAGGAGGGTGAAAAGATCAAGAACCACGGACCAAAAAGGGCGATAGTTTCGATAAAAACTTCAAATGGGAATAACCAGTCAAGCGCAGAAGCAAATGAAAAAGCCGCGTCGGCACCTAGTCTTGTCTTGACGTCTTCTCATCAGACGGAGCTAAGTGCTGCCATCAAGTGGGAGGGAGCCCCGGGGCTGAGGCGGCACTCCACGAGACTCCGGGCGTGTACAGCCCCAACTCATTATTACGTGAGAGTGTCACGGCGGGCGAAGCTTCACAGGCGTTCGCCTTCTTCACGAGCTCGGGCCTTTCTTACGGGAAGCAAGCTTCACGGCGTTTGCCCTCTTCACAGGCTCCGGCCTTTCCAGAACGCGACAGCTTCTGTGCTGTTCGCCTTCTTCATAGGCTCTGGGCCTTTTCCTGTGAGGTGAGCTTCACGGGCATTTGCCTTCTTCGAGGCTCGGGGCCTTTTCCAAAAGATGAACTTCACGGGCATTCGCCTTCTTCACAGTGCTCGTGGCCTTTTCCAAAAGATGAACTTCACGGGCATTCGCCTTCTTCGAGCTCTAGGCCTTTTAGGGGTAAAACCTCGGAGGTGCTGGATGTTCCACGATTCTCAGATAGGTACTCCTCTTGAGTCTCCAAGCGCACGGATCCAGGCCTGGAAACATGAACAACCTTAAATGGGCGCTCCCACATGGGAGAGAGCTTATGCAGTCCCTCCCTGAAGAGGACCTGTCGGAGCACGAGGTCTCCTACCTCGAGAGTTCTGGGGCGGATGTTGCGGCAGTGGTATCGCTGAGTGCTGCTGGTACCTTGCCGCTTCGCGGCAGCAGCTTCTTGGCGCTCCTCCCCGGCACAAGGGTCGTCCCTCGCATGGCGCCCTGGCGCTTTCATCAAGCGCCAGACCCTTGCGGATCGGCGCTGACCTCGTGAGGGAGGACCGCTTTGGCTCCGTAGACCAGGAAGAAGGGGGTTTCTCCAGTTTGCTTGGTCGCGCTTGTGCGAATGGACCACAACACGGATGGAAGCTCGTCGTACCAGCCTCTGCCGCAGGCTTCCAGTTTCTTCTTGAACGTCCTGGTCTTGAGGCCTCTCAGGACCTCTGCATTGGCCCGCTCGGCCTGTCCATTGCTGCAGGGGTGCGCCACCGAAGCGTAGCATATCTGCGTCCCAAGGTTAGCGCAGTATGTTTTAAAAAGGTTACTGGTGAACTGCGAACCGTTGTCGGTGATGATGCGGTTCGGCACTCCGAACCAGCTCACGATGCCCTTGATGAACTTGACCGCAGAACCAGCGGGGATGGCGCCGACGGCCTCGACTTCGGCCCACTTGGTGAATTTGTCCACGGCGACGTAGAGGTAGCGGTAGCCTCGGCGCCCGACGAAAGGGCCGTAATGTCGCACTTCTGAGACGCGAATGGCCAAGTGAGGGGATGGTTTGCGCACCTCTCCTGGCTGGTGGATCTGCTTGGCATGGAATTGGCAAGCCTCGCAAGCCTTCACGAGTTCGATGGCGTCATTGAGCGCGGTGGGCCAATAGAAACCGCTGCGGAACGCCTTGCCGACAAGGGTCCGTGACGATGAATGGTGCCCACAATCTCCGCCATGTATATCTGCCAGCAATTCCTTCCCCTGTTCCCTGGTGATGCAGCGCAGGGATACGTCGTTCGGTCGTTTCCGGTAGAGTTCTCCATCCATGATGCTGTATGCCGTGGCTTGCCACGCCACACGCTCTAACTCCTCCTCCTTCTCCGGCAAAGTTCCACCCGTTAAGTAATTCTTAAGCGCCGTGATCCAGCACTCCTCTTGAGGTTCCATCGTTAGGAGCAGGCGTGCTCGAGGCCGAACCCACAGTGGGGCCCCGAGGCAGGTGGCCGAGGAGCTCCTCCGAGGCTGTGTCTGTGCTTGATAACTTGGCGGCAGGGCTGAGGGCTTGAGCCGTTCCTCAAGACACACCGGCCCTGGGGTAACCTCCTAGAGGCTCGTTTGGCGATGTCGTCGGCCTCTTGATTGGTGTCACAGGGCACGTCTTGCAGCTCAACCCCAGTAACTGTTTCTCCATCCTGCGGACCTCCGCAAGGTAGGCTTCCATGTGTTCATCTCTTGGCTCATACACCTTGTTTGAGAAATTGGCGAGGCTGTGAATCGCCCTTGATGGTAAGGCGCTTCACCCCTGTGGCAGCGGCAGCCTTCGGACTCCGCTATCAGCCCCCTCATATTCTACTATATTGTTGGAGACCTTCTCGCCATCTGCCGAAACAGAGCTGCACGGCATAGTAGAGCTTGTCTGAGCGGGAGATATGAGCACTGCCCCAGCCCAAAGCACCTGTCAGGAGAACGCCCGTCAAGTACATGACCCAACCTTCCGGGCGCTTCGCTCCTGGGGAGAGGGACCGATCCTCGCCGGCCCTGAGGCCCGGTGCTTCTGTCCATTCGGCCACGAAATCTGCCAGTGCGGCCCCCTTGATGACTCTGGTCGTACTGAACTCGAGCTGGAATGCTTGCAGCTCAATGTTCCACTCGGCGACCCTTCCTGCCGAGTTGGGGCTCCTGAGCACCCTCTCCAGGGGGTATGCCCAGACAAGCTTGATTGGATGACCCTGGAAGTAGTGCCGCAGCTTGCGCGAAGCCACCAACAGTGCGAGGAGGAGCTTCTGCGGCATGGGGTATCGTGCCCTCGCATCCCGTAACACGGTCTTGATGGTACACGGTGTGCTCGACGAGGTTAGGGGCGTCGGTGCTGGTGGCATCTTCCGGAAGTTGTGGTGCCTCCCAAGGCGACGGCGCCTCCGGAAGCTGGGTGCTCGGATGGGAGGCCTCCCCCGCCCTTGGTGCGCTCTACTGTGACGGCTGATCTTCTTCCATTGCGGTGCTGGCTTCTGCTAGTTCCTCCCGATTCGGTCTTGTCTTAGCTTGTGTGGCCGCCGTGGTCTTGGCCTGACGCTCCTCCCTAACTGCCACCAGAGCAGCGCTAGCGGAGTAGGGAGTGGCGGCGAGGTAGAGTACCAAGGGCTCCTGAGGGTGCGGGGCCACCATCACTGGAGGGCTGGTCAGGTACCTCTTGAAGTCTTGAAATGCTTTGTCGGCCTCTTCAGTCCACTCGAAGGGCCCCTTTTTCTTCATCAGCTGGAAGAAAGGCCGCGCCCGCTCCCCCAATCGGGAGATGAAACGGCCCAGCACCGTTACGCCCGTGAGCTTCTGCATTTCCACGAGGGTCTTTGGTGGGCTCATGTCTTCCATCGCTTGACCTTTTCTCGGGTTAGCCTCAATGCCTCGGTGAGACACGAGGAAACCCAGAGCTTCCCGAGGAAACCCAAACACACACTTCTCGGGTTGAGTCGCAGGCTCACCGTTGAGGCTCATGAAGGTTTCTTCCAGGTCTTGTATCAAGGTCTTGGCCTCATGAGACTTCACCACGATGTCTTCGACGATGCCTCCACATTCTTCCCGAGCTGTGGGCCCAAGGTGATGTGCATGAGCCGCTGGAAGGTTGCCCCCGCGTTGCGCAACCCAAATGGCATGCATGTATAGCAGTACACTCCACACGGGGTTAGGAAGGCCGTCTTTTCTACGTCTTCCACCGCCATCCTGATTTGGTGATACCAGGAAAAGGCGTCCAAGAAGCATAGCAGGTCACACTCGGCGGTGGAATCGACGATCTGGTCGATGCGAGGGAGCGGAAACGGGTCCTGCGGGCATGCTTTGTTGAGGTTGGTGAAGTCGACACACATGCGCTCCTTTCCTCCCTTCTTTGGCACCACCACGGGGTTGGCCAGCCAATCTGGGTATCGGACCTCGCGAATAACCCCCGCGGCTTCTAGCTTGCGGGTCTCTTGGAAGATGAAGGCCTGCTTTTCAGTGGACTGCCTTCTCGCTTTCTGTTTCACTGGACGCACGTTGGGGCACACATTAAGGTGGTGCTCGATTTCGCCTCGTGGGATCCCCGCCAGCTGATCGGGCTCCCAAGGGAACACCTTCTTGTTCGCACGCAGGAACTTGACGAGGGCCTCCTCCTGTTCTGGCTCGAGGTTGGCGCCTATGGTGAAGGTGGCGTTTGTGGACCCGTCCTCATCGACAGGTATCTGCTTGGTCTCCGCATTGTCTTGAGTGAACAACTGCTTCTTCTTGGTCGGCGCAGCCCCCTTGGGCTTGGGGGCTTCCGCATCGGCAGGCTGCGCTGCGGCTGCCGTCTTGAGGGTGAGCTGGCGCCACTGGCGCACCTTCAAAGATCCCGAGCACCGTGAGGACGCCGCTGCTCCTGTGCATCTTCATGAGGTTGTACCTGGTGAGTTGCGGCCATGAATTTGGCCAATGCTGGATAGCCAAGGACGGCATTGTGGGGGAGGCCGATGGGGGCGATGTCGGTCGACCAGTTCCGGCGGAAGTTATCGTGAGGTGCCAAGGTCACCGGAAGCCGGATTTGCCCCAAGGAGCTGGATGACCCCCTCCGACGCCCAAAAAAGGCCGGGTGGGCTGCGGCCGCCACTGGTATGCGAGAGGAGGTTGAAGGCCTCGACCGAGAATACGTTGAGGCGGCGCCACTGTCGATGAGGGTCTGATAACGGCAACTTTGGCAGATGGTGGGTGTGCAGAGCATGGGGAGCGCACCCGAGCCGCCGAGTTGGTGGGGTGGTCTTGAGAGTCGAAGGTCAGCTCGGCGGCGACTCCGTCCGCCTGAGGGAGCCCCCGCAGCGTGGGCGGCGCCGACCCGGCAGACGAATGTCTTGACATGGCGGGTGGAAGGCGGCGCTGCGAGCCGCCCAGGGAGGGCCATGACGGGCGGGTGTCGAGGAAGCCGCGCGGCCCCTCCCCCGAGGTCGCCGAGGAGCGCAGGGATGATGTTTGCTGCCCGTCCCCCGCCGGGCCGGTGGCGGTGTTGACGGCAGGTGACGGGGAACGTTGAGGGCGCCCACCGATGGGAGCTGTCTGGGCGACATGGGAAGCGAGGGCGGCTCGGTGCCCAGCACGGGCCCGACGGGCATCTGACATGGTTCCGGTGGTCGGGGAAGAACGAGGCGATGAAAGGCAGATTCCGGCGCACCCCTACCTGGCGCGCCAAATGTCGGATTTCGGGTTCCGGCAGACCCTTAAGGTTCGAACTCTGGGGTGCGCGCGGAGATCCAACCTCCCACCGTCTCGTACCTCGCCGAATCGCAGGGACCTAAACTACTAGAAAGACCAGCACAAGAGACACGAGATTTATACTAGTTCGGGCCACCATTGTGGTGTAATACCCTACTCTAGTTTGTGGTGTGGTGGATTGCCTCTTGGGCTGATGAGGAACAGTACAGGGAAGAACAGCCTCGCGAGGGTCTGTTCTTGGTGGGTGTGATGAACTGCTAAGTGGTGTCCCGTCGCTCTAGCTTGAGGATCGGGTCTCTATCTCTCTCTGGATGCTAATCGTCCTCCTCCTACTATGGTGGCTAGCTCTACTTATATAGACAAAGGCCCTGGGCCTCTTCCCAAATATTGAGCGGGAAGGGCGCCAACAATTGGCCATTTTGAAGGCGAACAGCGGGTACACTTATCCTGACTAAAGTTGGTCCTCGCCTGCCAAAGGCTCTCGTGATGACGCCTGCTTGGGCTCCACGATGACTCCCTTCCAGCCGTTGGGGCTGGTCTTGGTCTTGTTGCACCGAAACGGATGCCTTTGCTTGATGCTCTCGCCTGCGCTTGCTCCCTTTGCACTAAAGAAGAAAGGAGGACGCTGGGCTGGCGCCTCGATCGGGCGCCCTTGGTAAATCATGGCTTGCGTCACGGGCACCTCGCGAGGTACCCTGCCTTGAACTCCCCGCCTCCTCATGAGCCAGCCTGACGAAGCCATACCTGAGGAAGCTCCTTGTTGTCCGCCCCGCGAGGCTTGTTCCCTCGCGAGGGTCTTGAGCTTGTGTTGATGAAGATGGGCTGTCTTGGGCCTCCTTTGAGCCACGCTGCAGGCCGTAGGCAGGCAAGTCTGGGGACCCCCGTTCCCAGAACGCCGACAGTCGCGGGTGCCCTGGAAGTTGGCGACGAAGCGGTCGCGCATCTCTTCCCAAGAGGTGATCGAGCCTAGTGGCAGGTTCAGGAGCCAGGAGCGGGCACCGTCCTTGAGAGCCATGGGAAACCAGTTCGTCATGACTTTCTCGTCGCCATTGGCAGCTTCGATGCTCAGCTCATAGAGCTGCAGGAACTCCGCGGGGTCGGGGGTGCCGTCGTAGTGAGGGGGCAGATCTGGCTTGAACTTGCCCGGCCAGGCGACGCTACGCAGCTCGGGGGTGAAGGCGTGGGAGCCGGACGTGGTTGCCGTGGCCTGTCTCGGAGGTGGAGCTTGGTCTTGACGAGGTCCGCGCGCTGCCACCGCAGGTAGCGTGCGGTCTTGGCGAGGTGGCGCGGGGAGCAGGTGCAGCTTCTCGTGGCCGAGGAATTTCTTGGCAGCTTCTCTTTTCACGCGCGGGCACCGGGCGTGGTGGGTCACGCCATGGGGCCGTGTGCCTTGGCGCCAAGGCACCGTCTTGGGCAGAGGTGGTGGAGGCGCTCCATGAGCCACGTTGCCCGTGGCCGGTGGAGGGTGAGGCAGAGAGAGGGACGGCGCCGAGAAGCCCCCTGCGGCGCGGACGAGCTCAGCGATGCGGTCGAGCCAGTCCTGGTAGAGGTCGTCGACCGGGTGGTAGCATAGGAGCTCGTTCGCCATGAGGAGTGCAGCCCGCGCGTCCATGGGAGCGCAACGTGCATGGGACGAGGAACCGGCCGGGGTCAGTGATGGAGTGGCGGTGTGGCCGTCCTGCCGCACCGATGGGTGCAGCGAGGACGCTTGTTGCTCATTCCCCGCCAGGCCGGTGGCGGTGTTGGTGGAAGGAAACGGGGAACAACGAGGTGGCCCGCCGACGGGAGCCATCTGAGCAACGCGGGCGGTGAGGGCAGCCCGGCGCTCAGCTCGAGTGCGGCGAGCATCCGCCATGGAGATGACGGAGTGACGGAGCGCCGATCGATGGAAAGGAAGCTACGGCACACCCCTACCTGGAGCGCCAAATGTCGGATCTCGGGTTCCGGCAAAACCCTTAAGGTTCGAAATCTGGGGTGCGCGCGAAGTTCTTTCTCTCCTACCAATCTACGCCCTAGCTCGCTAAGATCTCGCGGACGAACTCGACAAACTCACAACACAGAAAGACACAAGATTTATACTGGTTCGGGCCACCGTTGTGGTGTAATACCCTACTCCAGTGTGGCGGTGGTGGATTGCCTCTTGGGCTGATGACGAACAGTACAAAGGGAAGAACAGCCTCCTGAGGTTGAGGGGTTCTTGTGCTCGACGAACTTGTGTGGGCGAGATGCCTCTGAATGAGTTATCCCCTACATGGTCGCTAGCTCTACTTATATAGGCCCTGGTCCTCTCCCCAAATATTGAGCGGGAAGGGAGCCAACAACGGCGGATAATTTTGAAAGGGGACAGCTAGTACAAGCTATCCTGACAAAAGTGGTCTTCGCGTGCAAAAGGCTCTGGTGGTGACGCCGTCTTGGGCTCCATGGTGACGTCCGTCATGCCGTCCTGCTGGTCTTAGGTCTCATCGCACCGATATGGCAACCTTTCCTTGATGCCACGGTACTCCGCGCCTGCGCCTGCCTCCTTAGCACCAAAGAGGAAACAAGGACGCTGCGCATGCTGGCGCCTGCCTAGTGTCGATCGTCATTGCTCACGTCACGAGAGCCTCGCGAGGTTTGCCCCGCCTTGATATCTCCGCTCCTCGTGAGCCTGCCTGGCGAGGCCGCTCCTGAGGAGGTCTTGCGACGTCCGGCCCGCGAGGCTTGGCCCCTCGCGAGGGTCTTGAATGCCTTGTCGATGAAGATGGGCCGTACAGGCCTGCTCGCATAGCCACGCCGTGGGCCACAGGCAGGCAAGTCTGGGGACCCCCGTTCCCAGAACGCCGACAATGTCTAAGGGGATAAAAATCTTTGGAATTCATTGCACATCTTTCAATCTTTGGGGACATGTCTATATCTAAATGAAGTACTCACTACTCAATCTTTACATTTCATCCCAGTCTTGGTACTTTCGTGGTTTTCTGTAAGTGCTTTACTTAGGAGTGTTCTTGTTTTATCTAACCCTGTTTTCTCAAATCCACTCTTTCCAAAGTCAGCTCAAGACCGCAAGGTAAGTACATGCATCACACTCATGTGCATGATGATCTCTTACTGGTGTACATATTGTTTGTAAGAGGAATTCATAAACATGGAGGTACATTTCTAAATCATATCATTTTCTCTGATGCATATAGCCAAGATACATGTAACTTTCTGCTTGCTCTGTGATGATTATGCATTCACATGTTAGTATATTCTATCTTCACTTGATTGCATACATGTAGCCCGAGCTTATGCATGTTACATGTCTCTCCAAAGCTTTACCTGCTATTCTTGTCAGGACCCCGATTCCAAGTCACATCGACCTAGCCGGTAACACCTCATATCACTTTGCGGCCTCACGCACGGTATTCCCACGGGTGTCGGCTTACCATGGCCCGGGACCGTTTGCGCCTTTTGGCTCACGTATATGATAGTGTCGCTAGCATCCACATGACAAAGAACCCGGCCGACATGGCTAGTCGTGAACCCAAAGCGGTGCTAACCTATGGGGACAGGCATACATGAATCACATCGAGCATGTCGGTCATCAACGATATATTCGGGCTGTAGCACTGGCTAACAGGACTCCGTATCCCGGCTATAGCAGCTAGGCAGGACTCGAATACCACCGCGTGACATTTCCCGAAGGATAGACATAGGAACGAAGTGAAACACATGCCGGCCAGGCAAGTGTCAAGCATAGTCTTTGGGCTAGCAGGACTCCGGTGAACCGGGCTGTAGCGGACTACTATCGCTCAGAAGCACGAGACTACATTTCCCCATATGAGAGGCTGCCAAGGATAAACAACTAGTTTGTCGGATCCCACTCATACCAAGCATTTCAATCATACATGCAATATGCCCGATATGAGTACATACAACAAGGCATCACAACAAAACTCTACAACTCAAAGTACTTTATTTAAGAGGCTCCGAGGAGCCATACATAACATATCCATACAGGTAGGGGTCACATGACCCAACACTCAAGTCATACAAACATACAAGCACATGCGGAAGCAAACTAGTCTGAGTACAGACTCTAGAAAGAAAGAAAGCTTGTTGGAGCCCTTCTATCTACAGCGGCCCTTCACAAGCCTTGGATCACCACCTGGGTGGCTAGCTCACTCGTCGACGTCGAGGTCTACGTAAAATCCATCGGAGGGGGCAGTGTTGTCCTCTGAAAAACATTAATTAAGCAAACATGAGTATGGAGGTACTCAGCAAGTCTTACCACAGAATCCTATCATACATGCACATTCTCAAGAAGGTGGTGGAGTTATTTGCAGCAAGCCAGCTTTGACTCTTGGCTAAGCTATCCTACGTGACACCACTTGTAAAGCATTTGTCGCACACGAGTCCACTAATCACCATCACAATACTCCACCAGGATCCTCTCTCGTCATCCACGAGAGGGCCATCCATGATACTCACACTTATCTTGAGGCTTTTAGTAGTGTCCATTTACTTGTCTATGAACCGATATAGGCAACCCAGAAGTCCTTCTCCGTGGACACGGCTATTCAATAGATCATATTAAAACCCTGCAGGGTGTACTTCTTCACACACGCTCACCACTTACCGCCGTTACACGACATGTACTGCAACCTTCAAGAGGAAGCCCAACGTGGGTGTCGGCCACACCTGCCTAAACACTCAAGTCCCGAGTCCGGTTTATCGCCTATTCGGGTTCCATCCGCAGGAGTCCGCCGAGGTTTCCCATACAGCCCCGAACGATGTGTGCAGGGTTCCGAGATACCAAACGGCACTCGGTACACGGGCCACGTGCCTACCGCAACACAACCCACCCCTAAGGTCAGCGTTAAATGTATGCCCCAAAGATGCTACAAACACCGTAAACTACTTGCAATTCCGGACTAAGAACAAGGGTGGTTAAGAAGCCGAGAGGGTCCATTGGTTTCGGGCCCAATGCGTGGTAGTAACTATTTCATGGATCACAAACACAGATCTCAGCCTAGGATCGGCTTCAATGAAACAACCCACCATGTACTCCTACATGGCCTCTCATCGATACCTTTACCAAAACGTGTTCAACACTTTCACTCTCGAACCAACACAACCTTTCACTCCAGTTCATCATCCCGATGAGCCAGACCTGACACAACGCTAAGCATAGCAAGCATAGCATGGTAGGAATCACAAACATGGCTCAATCAACTCCTACACATACTAGTGGGTTTCATCTAGTTACTGTGGCAATGACAGGTCATGCAAAGGAAGTGGGTTCAACTACCGCAGCACACAACAGTTTGAATCGCGTTGTCTTAATGCAGTAAAACAAGAGCAGAAGCGAGAACATGGGTTTGTATCGAAATGATCAATGGGTTGCTTGCTCGATGGAATGGTGGTAGAGTACGCCCTTGAGATGGATATTCGAGATTATCCTCGAGGCGTAACCTATCACTTAAAAGCATACCGAAAGTAAACACACATGACAATATGCAACAATATGATGCATGCTATGACATGGCAATATGGATGTGTGTTGGCCTAATGCAAGCTAAAACAAAAAGGGATGAACCCATTTGAATCAAAGATTCAAATGCTAGCTCATTTGAAATATCCCTAAAGGTGCATTATCTTATTCTGTTTAAACAGCAAGGTTAACTTGTTTTATCATGCATGAAACCTGTACCAATGGATAGAATGGATTTTTCTGATCATTTTTCATATATAAATCTTTGCATTTGGAGTTACAGATTAAAAGTTATGAATATTTGAAGTTTGAACTATATTCTGGAATTTCCTATATTAGAATAAATCCAGAAATTAAATTATTGCGGCCACCATGCGTCAAGATTACGTCAGGTCAACGGAGACGTCCAGTGTCAAACCTTTGTGGGTCCAGGTGTCGTGGTAATTAGCTTAACTAAACTTTAAATAAAACTAAACCTATTTAGTTAATGTGGCTGGGCCCCACCTATCATTGACTCATCGAGTCAACCAGGCCCACCGTGGTCAAAGTCCACGCCGGCTGCACATGCGTCTAGCAGCCGGCGAGCCGACGCTGCGGCGAGTATGCGTTTGGCCATTCCGCCACCAAACGAGCCGCGGAGGGTGGCTATGGGTAGCTGGGAACATGCCGCAGCTACTGGTGGAGTCGGTTGGGGTCGGGGCGGCCGGAATCGGCGCCGACGACGACCTAGTCGGTCACGGAGTTGCCAAGGCGAACTTGAGGCTAGAGGGGTCGGTGAGGTGCGGGGAGTGCATGGTTAAACCCCATGGGGTGCAGTGAGTGCAATGGACACCAAGAGGTGGCCGGAGGATGACCGGGAGCACGTCGGCGACGAGCTCCGCGGCGGCGGGTGCGGGTGAGCTCCGTTTGGTTGCTACACTGCTCGAGAGCAGTAGAGAAAGGGAAGGGCAGGTAGATGGGCTCACGGGCAACGCAGAGAAGCTTCGCTGAGGTCGGGACGGGCCGGAGCGACGACGGCGCTGAAGGGATCTCCGCGACGGTGGACTCGGTCGAGGTCGGTGTGGTGGACTCGGGGCACTAGAGCATACGGGGCTCGGCTAGCTCGGGGTAGTTGAGGGCGGCGGAGCTCCTAGACACAGTGAGGAAGAGCGCGGACGGCGGGGAGCGCGGCACTGGCGAGGCGGGCGGCGGGCAAGGCCGGGCCAAGGCGGGGAGCGTGAGAGAGAGGAGCCGGGAGGAGAGGAGGTGTCCAGGGGTTCGGGAGAGAGAGGGAGGCGAACCGTGTCGCGGCTGGGCGAGGGAGGGCGAGGCGGCAACCAGGTGCGTGGCACCCATGCGGTGCCGCCGAAAGCACTGGCTGCTGCTTGGCCGAGCCAAGCAGCTGGCCATGCTGCTGTTGGGCTGGGCGGCGGTGGGCCGGGTAGGTGGCGCCATGTAAGTTTCTAAACTGTTTTTCTTTTTCTATTATTCTGCAACTTTGTGGAGTTTTTAAAAATACCAAAACAGTTTTAAAATTCACCAAAATGCTCCTGGTCCATTGTTGAAATATTTCCAACATGAAACATTTTGGTTAGGCAATATTTGGGCATTTCAAATATTTTATAAAATTTGAAATGCTCAAGTTCAAATACTTATGATTTAATTCAAAGACCTTTAGATGACCTAGAAAATGGTGCACCACTTTTGACATAGGCTCTGAACCAAAGCAAAGATGATGAACATTTTGAAGGGCATTTCAGGTTCATTGAAATAATTTTTAGTAAACCCTAGTTGAATTAGGGGGGGGGGGGGGTTCTGGGGGTTTCCTATCTTCCCCATTTCAAATTCAAATGAAAATTTAAACATGATGCACACCCTAATGCATGGTCTAGCTAGGATGTGACAACTCACCCCCACTCAAAAGAATCTCGTCCCGATATTTAGGATCTGTTGCGAAAAAGGTGGGATACTCAAGTCGTAGACGATCGTCCCTTTCCCAAGTTTCTTCTTGCTCGGAATGGTTTGACCATTGAACTTTCAAAAACTTGATATTCTGACGTCGAGTGGTACGCTCGGCTTGATCGAGAATACGAACGGGATATTCTCGATAGGTGAGGTTATCTTGGAGATCAAGCGTTTCGTGGTCCACTCCACGGATAGGATCCGAGAAGCAACGCTTGAGTTGGGAAACGTGGAAAACATCATGGACTCTGGAGAGATGCGGGGGTAGTTCCAATTGGTAGGCAACTTCTCCTCGTTTGGCAAGAATGTGAAAGGGTCCAATGTAACGAGGAGCCAACTTGCCTTTGATACCGAATCGATGGGTTCCCTTTAAAGGAGTAACCCGAAGGTAAGCCTTCTCGCCAATTTCATAAGCCATAGGCTTATGCTTGCGGTCATATTGGCTCTTTTGACGAGATTGGGCTGTTTTCAATTTCTCACGAACAATGCGAACCTGCTCTTTACGCTTCTGAATCATATCCGGGCCAAAGAGTTGTCTCTCCCGGTTTCGACCAGATTAAGAGGCGCTCGACATTTCCATCCATAAAGAACTTCGAAGGAGCTTTGCCCAAGCTGGCTTGATAACTATTGTTATAAGCTTAACTCGCGAATGGAAGGCATTTCTCCCAATTCATGCCGAAAGAGATGATGAAGCTCAAGCATATCCTCTAGGATTTGATTGACTCGTTCTATTTGACCACTTGATTGAGGATGGAATGCGGTGCTAAAGGAGAGACGAGTTCCCATAGCGTTTTGGAAACTTTCCCAAAATCGAGAGGTGAAGAGACCTCCACGGTCTGAGTTAATCTCCATTGGAACACCATGAAGATACACTATTCGAGAGATGTACAAATCAGCTAGCTGGCTAGCGGTTATACTCTCACGAACGGGTAGGAAGTGGGCTACTTTGGAAAGGCGATCAACGACAACGAAGATAGCATTATTCCCTCTCTTGGTCCTGGGAAACCCGGTAATGAAATCCATACCGATTTTATCCGATTTCCATTCAGAAATTTCCAAAGGTTGAAGGGTACCAGCAGGCCGTTGATGCTCGCTTAACTCGATTTACGCATATCGCAATTAGCAATGTATTGAGCGATTTCTCTCTTCATCCTAGTCCACCAAACCTCTGGCGAGGTCTTGATACATTTTAGTACTACCGGGATGAATGGTGAGAGGAGAGTCATGAGCTTCCTTAAGGATCAATCGCCTCAGGTTGCGCACCTTGGGGACCACTAGACGGTCTCCAAAGAACACGACACCTTGTTCATCAATGGAGAAACAATCTGCGACTCCTTTCTTGATGTTTCTCCTGATACGGGAGATTCCCAGATCTACCTTCTGTGCTTTGATTATCTGATCCGTAAGGGTAGGTTTCGCCACCAGGGTGGAAAGGTATCCTCGAGGAACAATGTGAAGATTAAGCTTACGAAATTCCTCGTGGAGAAATGGTTGGCTTTGTTGTAACATCAGGTTGTTACAATAAGATTTGCGACTTAGTGCGTCAGCCATGACATTGGCTTTGCCTCGGGTGTAAGATATTCCTAAGTCGTAATATGTAATCAACTCGACCCAACGTCTTTGCCTGAGGTTCAAATCCGGTTGGGTGAAGATGTATTTCAGACTTTGGTGGTCAGTGTAGATTTCGCAATGATTACCAAGAAGGTAATGTCGCCAGGTTTTGAGTGCATGAACCACTGCTACAAGCTCTAGATCGTGTGTGGGGTAGTTATCCTCATGTGGACGCAATTGTCGAGAAGCGTAGGCAATCGCATGACGATCTTGCATGAGTATGCAACCTAGTCCTTGTCGCGAGGCGTCGCAATAGATAATAAAGTCCTTAGAAAAATCTGGTGGAACAAATACGGAGCAGAGGTCGAGCGCCTTTTCAGTTCCTCAAAGCTGAACTCGCAGACCGTGGCGCCCATTCGAACTTTTATCCTTCTTGAGAAGTTCGGTTAGAGGTTTAGCAACTTTAGAGAAATTCTCGACGAAGCGGCGGCAATAGCTCGCTAAACCGAGGAAACTCCGAACTTGCTTGACCGATTCAGGTGGAGTCCGATCAGGACGGCTTGAACTCGCTTCGGGATTGACAGCAATGCCCTTGCCGAGATTACGTGGCCTAGGTAGGTCACTTCTGGTAACCAGAATTCACACTTAGAGAATTTGGCATAAAGGCGGTGCTCTCGAAGTTTCATCAATACTAGCCGTAGATGTTCGGCATGTTCTTCCTCATTCTTGGAGTAGATGAGTATATCATCGAGGTATACCATGACGAATTTATCCAAATACTCCATGAAGATTGAGTTCATTAACCGAGAGAAAGTGGCTGGAGCATTGGTTAACCCAAAGGACATGACGGTGTACTCGTACTGGCCATAACGAGTAACAAAGGCCGTTTTAGGGATGTCCCCGTTCTTGATTTTGATTTGATGATAGCCCAACCTCAAATCCATCTTGGAAAAGACTGAGGATCTAGCGAGCTGATCATACAGATCGTTGATCCTGGGGAGCGGATACTTGTTCTTGATAGTGACTAAATTGACAGGTCGGTAATCCACAACCATCCGATCCGTTCCATCCTTCTTCTTGACGAAGAGGACGGGGCAAGCCCACGGTGATGAACTAGGACGGATGAAACCCTTTTGCAAGGACTCATCGAGTTGTTTCTTAAGTTCGGCTAGTTCTAGGGGTGCCATCTTATAAGGTCTTCTAGAGATTGGGACGGTTCCGGGAACAAGATCTATCACGAACTCGACATCCCTGTCAGGTGGAACACCTGGCAGTTCTTCTGGAAAGACATCCGGAAAATCACGGACTACCGGAATGTCTTCGAGGTCTGGAAGGGGGTTGGCATTTAAGGAGTAAAGATGGCGCTTAGACACTCGGGTTAAAACATTCACTGTCCTGCCCGAATGATGGGTGAGTTGAACAGTTCTAGTAGAGCAATCAATCTTAGCATAATGGGCTGACATCCAGTCCATACCCAAGATGATGTTTATGTCTGAGGACTTAAGAGCTATTAAAGAGGCAAGAAAGACTAATCTGTCGACCAGAATTTCATTCCCATGACTTATTCTAGAGGTTTGCCATCTAGAACCAGGAGTTTGAATTTCCATGGAGGTGTGCATGTCACAGAATGTGGTGTTGTGCAATCGAGCATAGCTCTCGAAATAAATGAATGAGATGCTCCAAAGATCAAAAAAACAGTTGCGGATGGCAATTAACAAGGAGCGCATCGAGAACGACGTTGGGATCCTCATAAGTTTCTTGGCGAAACATAGTTGACGTGGCCACGAGTGGGCAACTGGTTTAGCATGGAGCACCTTTCCTCGCTGGCTTGCCACGCCAATGACTTCCCAACTTGACTGGGGTTGTTTTGGGGACACTCACGGATGTAGTGGCCGCCTCTCCACACTTGAAGCAAGTTATCATATTGGGGCATGGAGCAGCATTAGCGATGGGGCCTCCATAAGTCTTGGGCGGAACATACTTGCTGGTTGGGGCGAGGCGCCTCAAAGGATGGCCTCGGGGTGAACCTGGGTGGTAGAGCAGTATTTGGAATCCAAACCGGCGCTTCGGGATCCGAGCGGATGAGGATCCGAGTCACGGACGTGTTTGCGTGAAGCTTCAAAATCAGATCGCCCAGCCGCAACCGATAGCCTTATTGACTAGCTTCAAAAAGAAGTGCACTCATGCGACGAAGGTCTCGGCGTAGCTCAGGCTAAGTCCTTGCGGAACCTTGTCCGCTTCTTGGCGCCGGTAGAAACTTCTTCGAGCATAACGTGCTAAATTCCCAAATTCACGGCCAGAAGCATCCACCGTCAGCCTACCTTGGGTGAAACTGCAGAATTCCTCCCTTTGCGGTCCATGAGACCTTCGGGATGTGATGCTCACGAAGGCGGCACTGAATTCAGCCAAGTTGTAATTTGTCCAACCGGACGCATAGCCTCATAATTCTCCCACCAGAGGCTAGTAGGGCCTTCGAGATGATAAGCGGCAAAAGTAACCTTGTCAGCCTCAGCCACGTTGGCAGAACGCAGCTTGTGGTTGATGCTGCGAAGCCAATCATCCGCGTCGAGAGGCTCAACGGAATATTTGAACTTTGGTGGGTACAGCTTGACGAAGTCATTGAGTGAAACCAAATCATTTCTTGGCTGGCGTGCGGTGTTTTGCTCAATCCGCTCCAGTAAGCGATTGGTCTCACGCTTATTGCGTTCTACTTCCAGCATAACCTCGGCCAAAGATGGCGGTTGAGGCAGATTTGCATTTCCAGCTGCGCTGGCTTCTCCCTGCTCCGGAGCAGCAGGATTGTTGCGAGTGTTGACCATCCTAGGAAACAAAACAAAGATTTAAACCAGGATGGCAGAATTTAACAAGGAAGTGCGGAATGTAATGGATAACACGGAATGCAAAGATGTTCATCCGTATGACATGGTAATATAAAACTGCCATATATATACCAACGGTCATACACACCATTCATAGTTTAGTACAAGCCCGACGGAGTACAACTATAAGGAAAGGCGTTACATCTCATCGGAAGCATTCCAACTCCTATACATTATTTTTCTACACTTCCGGAATGATACACACTAAGTCATATTCCACAAGTCACGCAGGACGGTGGAAATACAACTATTACAATACTAGGAATACTACTACTAACTCAGGCAGCTCCGTAGTAGTCCTCATAGAAGTCACCACCCAAGCCTGGAAGTGGAACATGATCATCCAAAATGCGATCCTGTGGAGCTTGTGGACCATAGGGACTCGGATGTGGCTGTGGTCCAACAAACGGCGGCAGACGAGGCCCACGAGGAGGAGTGATGCCTCCAACCTCACGCCACTCCATAAAGTCTCGCAGACCAGCCCGCACAGGTACAAGTCCCTCATGTCCATGTATCCGGCTTGCACGCAGGTGCAAACCGAGTCGAGTAGCCAAAGATGATTAGAACGGGCATTAAAGAGCTCCATACGCAAGGCCGGTTCTCACGGTCCTTGTCTTCCAAAGATCTCGGTAGTAGTGCGAAGAGTGAGTCCTCATGGGATGCATCGTTGTACATACCACGAAGGTAGCCATGCGCCCTGGGGAGGGATCTTGGCATGTAGCGGAAATCGGTGTTGCCCGACAAAGCAGTTCGCTCGAATAATAGTCATCATAGAATAGGCTGCATCTTGCACGGACATTCCAATAGTGATCCCGAGTCCATAAGAACAGTGAAGCGGTTCAGTAGCTCCGGGATAAGATGGATAAATCCTGACCGTGCACAGATATTGGCTTTGATTGAAATCCCTAAACTGCTCCTCGACGGTATATTCAGGATACCATCGGTAACCGGTCTCGATCATCACCCGAACCAGCATTGCCGTGTGACCACACACATCAATGCAACGGGTCAGACGAACCACTTGGTTCTGGGGACGGGTGGCCATCTGAAAGCACAGCCACAATGCAAAGACATTAGAATTTCTGGGGAAAATTGGGCAGCATAACATCTGTAAATGCTCAAAACCAGATTTGAGACATTCAAAATCAGATTGCAAAACCAGTCAACAACATCATATCAAGGTTCTGGTTCAACTGATAGCATACTAAAAATTAATAGAACTGAACAGAGGAAGTAACCATCAATCCTATAAGTTACTACGGATTAGTAACACGTGAACCTGATAGAGAGAAGAGAGCCTAGTCCTATACCCACGTAGAATGAGAAGAGGATGACTCAGATTAGAGGGCATAAGGTAAAGGAGTAAAAAGAGCCTTACGTTCCCTCCCACAATCAATTCCCCTATATATAACTAAAGCATTTCTAGACTCAACATCGACCAGTTTGGCTTAGCGAACCTACAGCAGCTCGCTCGATGCCAACGCTGTCGGGACCCGATTCCAAGTCACATCGACCTAGCTGGTAACACCTCATATCACTTTGCGGCCTCACGCACGGTATTCCCACGGTGTCGCCTTACCATGGCCGGGACCGTTTAAGCCTTTTGGCTCACGATATGATAGTGTCGCTAGCATCCACATGACGAAGAACCCGGGCCGACATGGCTAGTCGTGAACCCAAAGCGGCGCTAACCTATGGGGACAGGCATACATGAATCACATCGAGCATGTCGGTCATCAACGATATATTCGGGCTGTAGCACTGGGCTAACAGGACTCGTATCCCGGCTGTAGTAGGCTAGGCAGGACTCGAATACCACCGCGTGACATTCCCGAAGGGATGACATAGGAAAGTGAAACACATGCCGCCAGCAAGTGTCTAGCAAGAGTGCTGGGCTAGCAGGACTCGGTGAACCGGTCAGTAGCGGACTACTATCGCTAGAAGCACGAGACTACATTTCCCCATATGAGAGGCTGCCAAGGATAAACAACTAGTTTGTCGGATCCCACTCATACCAAGCATTTCAATCATACACATAATATGCCCGATATGAGTACATACAACAAGGCATCACAACAAAACTCTACAACTCAAAGTACTTTATTTAAGAGGCTCCGAGGAGCCATACATAACATATCCATACAGGTAGGGGTCACATGACCCAACACTCAAGTCATACAAACATACAAGCACATGCGGAAGCAAACTAGTCTGAGTACAGACTCTAGTAACAAAGAAAGCTTGTTGGAGCCCTTCTATCTACAGCGGCCCTTCACAAGCCTTGGATCACCCCCTGGGTGGCTAGTTCACTCGTCGACGTCGAGGTCTACGTAAAATCCATCGGAGGGGGCAGTGTTGTCCTATGAAAAACATTAATTAAGCAAACATGAGTACGGAGGTACTCAGCAAGTCTTACCACAAAATCCTATCATACATGCACATTCTCAAGAAGGTGGTGGAGTTATTTGCAGCAAGCCAGCTTTGACTCTTGGCTAAGCTATCCTATGTGACACCACTTGTAAAGCATTTGTGCTTTACGCAGTCCACTAATCACCATCACAATACTCCACCGTGGATCCTCTCTCATCATCCACGAGAGGGCCATCCGCGGTACTCACACTTATCTTGAGGCTTTTAGTAGTGTCCATTTACTTGTCTATGAACTGATATAGGCAACCCAGAAGTCCTTCTCCATGGACACGGCTATTCGAATAGATTATATTAAAACCCTGCAGGGTGTACTTCTTCACACACGCTCACCACTTACCGCCGTTTACACGACATGTACTCGGCAACCTTCAGCGGAAGCCCAACGTGGGTGTCGGCCACACCTACCTAAACACTCAAGTCCCGAGTCCAGTTTATCGCCTATTCGGGTTCCATCCGCAGGAGTCCAGCCGAGGTTTCCCATACAGCCCGAACGATGTGTGCAGGGTTCTCGAGATACCAAACGGGCACTCAGACACAGACCCGCGTGCCTACCGCAACACAACCCACCCCTAAGGTCAGCGTTATGTATGCCCCGACATGCTACAAACACCGTAAACTACTTGCAATTCCGGACTAAGAACAAGGGTGGTTAAGAAGCCGAGAGGGTCCATTGGTTTGGGCCCAATGCGTGGTAGTAACTATTTCATGGATCACAAACACAGATCTCAGTTCTTAGGATCGGCTTCAATGAAACAACCCACCATGTACTCCTACATGGCCTCTCATCGATACCTTTACCGAACATGTTCAACACTTTCACTCTCGAACCAACACAACCTTTCACTCCAGTTCATCATCCCGATGAGCCGACTGACACAACTCTAAGCATAGCAAGCATAGCATGGTAGGAATCACAAACATGGCTCAATCAACTCCTACACATACTAGTGGGTTTCATCTAGTTCTTGGCAATGACAGGTCATGCAAAGGAAGTGGGTCCAACTACCGCAGCACACAACAGTTTGAATCGCGTTGTCTTAATGCAGTAAAACAAGAGCGAAGCGAGAACATGGTTTTGTATCGAATGATCAATGGGTTGCTTGCACGATGGAATGGTGGTAGAGTATCGCCTTGAGATGGATATTGAGATTATCCTCGAGGCGTAACCTATCACTTAAAAGCATACCAAAAGTAAACACACATGACAATATGCAACAATATGATGCATGCTATGACATGGCAATATGGATGTGTGTTGGCCTAATGCAAGCTAAAACAAAAAGGGATGAACCCATTTGAATCACAGATTCAAATGCTAGCTCATTTGAAATAGCCCTAAAGGTGCATTATCTTATTCTGTTTAAACAGCAAGGTTAACTTGTTTTATCATGCATGAAACCTGTACCAATGGATAGAATGGATTTTTCTGATCATTTTTCATATATAAATCTTTGCATTTGGAGTTACAGATTAAAAGTTATGAATATTTGAAGTTTGAACTATATTCTGGAATTTCCTATATTAGAATAAATCCAGAAATTAAATTATTGCGTCAGCCATGCGCCAGCATGACGTCAGGGTCAACGGAGACGTCCAGGTCAAACCTGACTGTGGGTCCAGGGTGTCAGGGTAATTAGCTTAACTAAACTTTAATTAAAACTAAACCTATTTAGTTAACAGGGCTGGGCCCCACCTGTCATTGACTCATCAGAGTCAACCAGGGCCCACCGTGGTCAAAGTCCACGTCGGCTGCACCAGCGTCTAGCCGCCGGCGAGACCGACGCTGGCGGAAGTGCGTTGGCCATTCGGCGACCAAACGAGCCGTGGAGGTGGCTATGGGTAGCCGGGAACATGCCGCATGACTCTTGGTGGAGTCGGTTGGGGTCGGGCGGCCGGAATCGGTGCCGGCGACGACCTAGGCGGTCACGGAGTTCGGCCAAGGCGAACTTGAGGCTAGAGGGTCGGTGAGGTGCGGGAGTGCATGGTTAGACCCCATGGGTGCGGTGAGTGCAATGGACACCAAGAGGTGGCGGAGGGTGACAGGGAGCACGTCGGCTGACGAGCCTCCGTGGCGGCGGGTCTTGGTGAGCTCCGCTCGGTTGCTACACTGCCGAGAGTGGGAGAGAAAGGGAAGGGAGGTAGATGGGCTCACGGCAACTCAGAGAAACGCTCGCTGAGGTCGGGACGGGCCGGAGCGACGACGGCGTTGAAGGGGATCTCCGCTGACGGTGGACTCGGCCGAGGTCGGTGTGGTGGACTCGGGGCACTAGAGCATACGGGCTCGGCTAGCTCGGGGTAGTTGAGGGCGGCGGAGCTCCTAGACATAGTGAGGAGGAGCAGACGGCGGGAGCGCGGGCTCTGGCGATGGGCTTGGAGCGGCGTCGGCCAAGGCGGGAGCGAGAGAGAGGAGCCGGGAGGAGAGGAGGTGTCAGGGGTTCGGGAGAGAGAGGGAGGTGAACCGCGTGCTGGGCGAGGCGAGGGCGGCGAGGCGGCAACCAGGTGCGTGGCACCCATGCGGTGCTCTCGCGAAAGCACTGGCTGCTGCCTAGTTGAGCCAAGCAGCTGTTGGCCTGGCTCTTTGGCTGGGCCGGCAGGTGGGCCGGGTAGGTGGCGCCAGGTAAGTTTCTAAACTGTTTTTCTTTTTCTATTATTCTGCAACTTTGTGGAGTTTTTAAAAATACCAAAACAGTTTTAAAATTCACCAAAATGCTCCTGGTCCATTGTTGAAATATTTCCAACATGAAACATTTTGGTTAGGCAATATTTGGGCATTTCAAATATTTTATAAAATTTGAAATGCTCAAGTTCAAATACTTATGATTTAATTCAAAGACCTTTAGATGACCTAGAAAATGGTGCACCACTTTTGACATAGGCTCTGAACCAAAGCAAAGATGATGAGCATTTTGAAGGGCATTTCAGGTTCATTGAAATAATTTTTAGTAAACCCTAGTTGAATTAGGGGGGGGGGGGTTCTGGGGGTTTCCTGTCTTCCCCATTTCAAATTCAAATGAAAATTTAAACATGATGCACACCCTAATGCATGGTCTAGCTAGGATGTGACAACTCTTCATATCATTTACCTAAAGCTTTGATGTATGTTGTCATCAATTACCAAAAAGGCGGAGATCGAAAGCACAAGTGCTCCCTAGGTGATTTTGGTAATTAATGTCAACATATCTCTTGTTGGACTAATACTTTTATCTAGTGTATTTCAGACAAGTTCATCAATGGCGTGGAAAGGACAAGAGGATGTGGAACCTCTTCAAGGTGTCTAGGACATGCATTGGCTAAAGTTCAAGACTCTTCATTTCTATTTTAGTGATCCAAGATCATATTGAGTCCATAGGAAAGCCAGTACTATTAAAAGGGGATGAGGTGTTGCTTAATGGCTTGCTTGCTCAAATGCTTAGTGATATTGATCCAAAGCCCTCAACTACTTTCTCATTACAAATATGTCAAAACCCTAAACTCCAACTCGGCCCCACCGATTCTTTCTATCCAGAGCCACCGAGTTCATATGACATAGCCACAGCCAGAAACCCTAACAGTTCGGTCACACCGATACGGATCTCGGTCTCACCGAGATGCTCTTGCCAAGTCTCTGTTGCATGTTGCAATTATTTTGGTCTCACCGAAATAGCGACCGGTCTCACCGAGTTGGCTTGACATTTTCTCTGTTACCTTATTGCTTCACTTCGGTCTTACCGAGTTGATGCAATCGGTGCCACCGAGTTTATGTTTGCCCTAAGCCCTAGCACATCGGTCCCACCGAGTTGTTACAGTCGGTCCCACAGAGATTCCTTATGTTCACATTTTGAACTAAATCGGTCTCACCGAGTTATTCTCTTCTGTCTGACCGAGTTGGGTCAAATGTGTGTAACGGTTGGATTTTGTGTGGAAGCTATATATACCCCTTCACCCACTTCTCCATATGTGAGAGAGCCATCAGAACGTGCCTACACTTCCATCATACATTTTCTGAGAGAGAACCACCTACTCATGTGTTGAGATCAAGATATGCCAATCCCACCACAAGAATCTTGATTTCTAGCCTTCCCCAAGTTGTTTTGCACTCAAATCATCTTTCCACCATATCCAAATCTATGAGAAAGAGTTGAGTGTTGGGGAGACTATCATTTGAAACACAAGAGCAAGGAGTTCATCGTCAACACAACATCTATTACCTTTTGGAGAATGGTGTCTCCTAGATTGGTTAGTGTCACTTGGGAGCCTCCGACAAGATTTTGGAGTTGAACCAAAAAGTTTGTAAGGGCAAGGAGATCGCCTACTTCGTGAAAATCTACCTGAGTGAGGCAAGTCCTTCATGGGTGATGGCCATGGTGGGATAGACAAGGTAGCTTCTTCGTGGACCCTTCATGGGTGGAGCCCTCCATGGACTCACGCAACCGTTACTCTTCGTGGGTTGAAGTATCCATCAACGTGGATGTACGATAGCACCACCTACCAGAACCACGCCAAAAATCTCCGTGTCTTCATTGTGTTTGCACACTCCAATCCCATCCCTTTACTTTTTGCAATTAGCAGCTTTACTCTTTCCGCTGCATATACTCTTGTCATGCTTGCTTGAAATGTATTGTGAATGCTTAAACTTGTGCAAAAACTCCACCTTAACTTGAAGAACCTAAAAATTGCCACTTTTACTTGTTGAGGGTCTAATCACCCCCCCCCCCTAGACCCCTCTTCTCGATCCTTTCAGTTCCACACTGCAATCAGCAAGTCAACGTAGAAATAAGCTTATTTCATCTTTCGCTAGTCATTGTACCTTGTTACGAATGTAGAAATACCTAGAGCACCATGAGGTTATAGCTGACAGCAAGTAGATGCAGCCAAATGATTTTTTGCGGTTCTACAGAAGTTGAGGTTTGAGTCCGTTCTCCTTCTTATGAGAATTCTTCTTGAAGTTGGTACAATGTGACCGCTTATTCTTCGCATTAAACTTTCCTTTCCACTGAGATTTGTTCTTGTTGTTTTTGGGCTTGTTGGGCTGGAAGTTCTTCTCGTGTACCATGTGGGCACTAGAAGCTCCCTGAGTGACTCGAGCACGTGTGTCTTTTGCTCTCGCCTTCTATTCAAAATCAAGAGTGCTAACGAGATCCGAAACGGAAAACTCTTGTCTCTGGTTGTCGGTGTACAGAAGTAGGGGCCTTCTGTACCCCTTTACTTGTGCACGGGCAGTTGTAGCCACACCTGCGGCCACGCTTGGCGGGGCAAAGGAAGTGGAGATACAAGACTACCAGAGCAGCGCTAAAACTAGAGGCGCGAAGAGCAAAGGGGCAAGGTGGGTTTCCCCCGGCAAGAGCCTTGCCGGGGACGACCTACGCTGCCCCGACAAGAGCCTTAACGGGGTAACTTGCCCAACACCAGCAGGACCGCCACCCTTAAGCCTGAGAGTTCCGACACCATCGACAAACATTGGAACCAAGGCTCGGGAAGCACCTGCGTGGTGGCATGTAGATCTTTGTGAAGACTGAAGGCCTGCAAGACTAGATGAGAACTAGAAGACGAAGGCCCCCGGCAAGGGTCCCACAAGACCCCGGCAAGATCCTTGCCCGGGCCCCGGCAAGACCCTTGCTGGGAACATCTGCGGGGCCACAACCAGGCCCGCACTTACCAAGGTTTCGCTGCCCCATGGCCATTCCGACGCAGCAGCCAGCCTGCCAACTAGGCACACACCTACATGGCAGCATGTAGCTTCTAGGCCAACTAGGCAAGCACTTGCATGGTGGCATGCAGATCTTCGTGAAGACCCTGCCACCACACCAACTCAGCAGCCAGCCAGCGTGGCGATGCATGCCTCGTCACCCTGGATGCGTGTAGAAGCAAGGCGAGGTGGCGACGGACGGGATGAGCTTCTCTGCCGTCCCCGAGAAAGCAAGAGGACACATAGGTGGCACATTAAACGCGTTTGTCCTATGATGTCAGGAGATAAACTTGTACAAAATACATACTTTCCACCTCCTGTGTGCCACTGTGGTGACCCCTTCGACTTATAAAAGGAGGCCCGAGGCATACTGCGAAAGGATTCAGACTTTTTGGGCCAGGCATGCACCGCAGCTAGTTCAAGATCTCAAGAACACCAAATATACACCAAAGCAGGACTAGGGTATTACGCATCGCTTGCGGCCTGAACCTGGATAAAATCCCACGGTGTTGATCTTCTAAACCCGCTCTTTGCACAGCCCCGCGCCCCTCCAACCATAGTAGGGATTCCATGTGATCCCATAGGTGTCGTTCTTGAACCAGACATCTTTGGCGCGCCAGGTAGGGGGCGCGAGCTGTAAAATCTGGTTTTGAAGTCAACTCATTGACTCCTTTGTCGCGATGGCTCGAGAGAAGAAGGCTACGTCGATCAGCCACGCTCTGGTGCCACCAGCTAGGTGAGGCGGCGCTGCCCGCAGCCGCAACGGTCATCTGCGTGGCGACGGAAAAGCCGAGTAGCACAAAACTTTGGGCAATTTCTTTCTTTTATAAAGCTATTCTCCTCTAAAGATCTTGTTCCTTGTGCGGAAAACCTGCACGCAATGGAACCCTTCCGCTATTGGCAATGCCCTTGTTCTGTTTCGAGTCCGCTCAATAGTTCAAGCGGCTGCGCTGAGAACGGCAAGGTGGCTTGCCCGGTAGAAAGCGCCCCCCGGCAGGATGCTAAGGATCTGTCCTTCAAAGCTCCATAGGATGGGTTTACGCGCCGGCAAACCAATCCAACTAGGCATAGGGTGAGTATGTACAAGGAAAGATCGAACAGGAAGATATCATGCTTCATCTTAAAGTACCGCGGAGTAATATTACCTCAATGATTGCCGCAGTTCTAACTTAAGCTAAAATTGTCTTGGTCATGAACTCGCAGTCGCAATGAGAAACGGGGTGCCTAGTCTCGGCGCTGGCCTCCACCCTCTTGACTCCGTCGACGCAGCTCATGATGGGCTCGATACGCTCCTCGAGCGCCGCGAGGTCCACATCCTCTAGTAGGCTCTCCAGCGCATTGGCAAAGTCGACGCTGGGGGTTCAGAACGTCACCTTGGTGAGCACCTTGGTCAGGGCACCCCGTAGAGCCTCCGGGACTCATTGGCTAGATAAACTGCCCGATTGGAGCGGAGCTGCTCCAGGGCATCGAGGACGCGCTCAAAGAACAGGGTCAGCCTGGCGTTGGGGCTCATGTTTGGCTCCTGGGAGTACCTGACATCCGGCAGGCCCATGACGGCGAGCTACATGGTGAGCCTCCCGGCGACGTTCACGAGGCGGCTGATCCCGAGGTTTACGCTTTTCGCGTAATCCTTGTGCTCGGCGGCGTCATTGCTCCGCAGCCGCTTCTCGTCCTCCAGGGCCTTGTTCAGGGTCTCCTCACGAGCACCGGCCTCCGAAAGCTTCCCCTCCAAGCCATCCAGCTTCAGCTTCAGGTCGTTGATGGAGTCATTGGCTTTGGAGAGCACCTTGGCCTTGTCGGAGATGGCGACCTGTGCGTCCGCTAGAGTGCGGTCGGCCTTGTCCCTCTCCTCCGTCAGCTCCAAGATCTTCTTCTTCAGCTCCTCCCACTCCAGCTCCAGCTCCACCTTGCCGGCGTGGTCCAGGGCTAGAGCATCGAGTGTGTCCTTATGCCTCTGCTCCATCTCCTGGGTCCGCTGCGCAACGATCTTCCCGCTCTCCTCATCCTTGTCACGGAGTGTGGCGGCAAACGCCTGCTCAGGAGCAACGAGGTCCTCCTCCTGGCTGTTCAGCAGAGCCTGCTGCTGCTGTCGAGCAGCCTCATCCCTGGCGACTTCCCCAATGACGATGTCGATATCCTCCTGGTCCATCGGAGGAGGGTCTAGAAACCAGAAAGGAAGGACGAAACAAGGCCAAGATCAAGGCTTAGAACAAAAAAATAGGGATGGTAGGCAGGCCACTTACCCGTGCCAAGCTGAGAAGAAGTGGTCCCCTCCCCGCCAATGTTCGTTGTTGGGACGGAGCCGCCGGCACCCAAGCTCGCCTCCTCCTCCGTGCGCGTGGGCTTGTCGGTAGGTGCCCTTGCTGGGGACGCTCCTCTGGGCGGCGTGGTTGATGGGGGTGGCATATCAGGGGTGGCCCTCAGCGGCTCCTCCTATTGCTGCTCCCCTCCTGCAAATCTGGCAAGGTCAGCACCAAGATTCACGCCCCGGCGCCCGTCGATGAGGAGTAAGTAATGAACTTACTCTGGGGAATGAAGCGGGGGCTACGTCGAGGGCTGGCATCCGGGCTGATCTCTACCACCACCGGCGTGCCCCAAGTGCTCGCCGGGGGTTTGGCGCCCGTCGAAGCCATGGCCCTCTTCGCCGCCCTCTGGGCCACCGTCTCCGTGTCCCCGCAAAAATGAGATCATGTCAGGGGAGATAGCACAGGCTAAGGGTCAGAAATGATGAAGGGCGCGGTGCTTACTCCTCCTCCCCCTCTAGGCTCCTCTTCCTCTTTGGGCTGAAGGAACCTAGGTCGAAATCAGCCTCTCGGTCGCTGTCCGAAGGGGGAGGAGAAGGGGATGGGGTCCTGCACCGCTTGGACGAGGAAGAAGCGGCGGCCGCTGGCTTCTTCTTCGCTGCCGCAGCCTTCGTCTGGCGCACGGGATGCGCCTGGGCCCGTTGCCGCTGCGTGGTCCTGCCGGGCCGGACCGGCTCACCAGAGCTAGACCGCTGCAGGAAGTGTTTCCTCCCCGGGGCTGAGGAGTCATCCGCCTCGGCCTCCTCTTCGGTCAACTCCTCGACCACGTCTACAACAAGGGGAGCCCCCGCGTCAGTGCCGCTGGCTTCCCTGGCAGATCCCGTCCACTCGTGGAGCTCTTTTTCTTCCGTGGCCTTGTCGTCCTCGTCCTCCACGGTTTCGACACTGTCGGCCTCTTGGGCAAGTGTCTCCTCCTCTTCCCTGGCGGCAATATATGCCAGCTCCGCCTTGGTGGTGTCACGGATGAGCAGTGGCTCGTCACGGACATACCTCTTTGACAGGTTGTAAAAGAAGGCATGTACCCGCTCCGCTTCTGGCTCGGCCCAGCTTGGATCGAGGCCGTGTGCGTTGAAGTCCGGCATCATGGCGATGATGGCAGTCTGGCAAGAGTTGTTGCACAACGGGACCACTCCCGCCGGCAACCCAAACAGAGACCCGCCGGCCCTGACGTCCTTACCGGCCTTCTCGGCCTTGCTGGTCCTCTCGACCCCGCCGTCCTCATTCACATTCAGATGGAAGAGTCTCTGGCAAAAATGGGCACGCCCATGAAATTGTGCTTCAAGACAGGGCGGAGCCTCATGATGTTGGCCGCGTTCCTGAAGTCCTAGGCCGGCCTCCCTTTGTTGTGCAGTGGGGCAATCCGGCGGCGGATGAAGTTGGCCCCAATCATCTCGAGGGTGAACCCGGCCGAGGTGAGGCGATGGATCTTGGTGGTGGCGACCGTGAGCTTCTTGTCGTTGGCATCGACGTTGCCCCAGTCTTTTCTGCGGACCGGCGGCGCCCGACGGACCCGACAGAACTCCTACGGATCCGCCTCCTCAATCTAGCACCGCCGGCCCCGCCACTCTTCCCACCTCTCCTTCTGGGCACCCTCCGGGTACATACCCCTCTCCTGGGTCCTCGGGATCCAGGTGATGCACCCAGAGATGGCGCTCCCAGGTTGGATGCGAGGATAGAAGTAGTGGCGGAAGAGCGTCGTGATGGGGAGCACTCTGACAAAGCCATCGCAGAGATGGGCGAAGAAGACCATGCACGCCACGGCATTCGGCGTAAGGTCCAGAAGATGGAAGCCGTAGGTGTGCATGACGTCGTTGAATAAATCAGAGAGAGGGGGGCAAAGCCTGCAAGAGAAGTAATCGACGAAGAAGGGGTACCAATTTTCCCCGACGTCTCCCTCCCCCACAGGGGCCTAAAGTAGTCCCTGAGGGTGACCGCATCAACCGTCGAGGGGAAGAGGGCGTGCTGCGTTTGAAGCGCCGCCAACTCACTCTCCGGCGCCTCTT
Organism: Aegilops longissima; assembly: GCA_021605205.1. Classification (NCBI taxonomy): domain Eukaryota; kingdom Viridiplantae; phylum Streptophyta; class Magnoliopsida; order Poales; family Poaceae; genus Aegilops; species Aegilops longissima. The sequence goes on from CM038681.1 coordinate 275,392,449, forward strand.
TCCCTCTGTCATCTTTAGCCGCTCCCTTGACCTTGCCTGTCTTTGGCGCCATGGCAGCTAGGGGGATGAAGAATCGAGGGCAATGGGGGCGCGGCGGCGGCGAACAGAGGCAAGAGCTACGACTTGCGCTTGAGGAAGAAGAAGAGGGGAACGGCGGTTTCCAAGATTGGAAAAGGCACGAGGCGTAAATGAGCAGCGCCCCCGCGGTTTTTCCTTTTTATGGGGAAGACGTGGGCCGCCTCTTTACTATTTCACCATGATGTGACGCGAGCGCGCTATGAACCACCCCACACACGAGCCTCATGTCACGCATTCAATGCGGGTCATGGGGAAGCGCAACTGGCAAAGGAGTTATCACAGTCAAGGCTCTGCCACGCGTGCCTGCGCATCATTGTGAGCCTCTCCCAACATCGCTTTGCACTTATGTGTGGCCCAGGCCTAGGGGCTTCTGTCGGTGTACAAAAGTAGGGGCCTTCTATACCCCTTTACTTGTGCACAGGCAGTTGTAGCCACACCTGCGGCCACGCTTGGCAAGGCAAAGGAAGCGGAGATACAAGACTACCAGAGCAGCGCTAAAACTTGAGGCGCGAAGAGTGAAGGGGCAAGGTGGGTTTCCCCTGGCAAGAGCCTTGCCGGGGACGACCTACGCTCCGTGACAAGAGCCTTGCCGGGGCAACTTACCCAACACCAGCAGGACCGCCACCCTTGAGCCTGAGAGTTCCGACATCATCGACAAACATTGGAACCAAGGCTCGGGAAGCACCTGCATGGTGGCATGCAGATCTTTGTGAAGACTGAAGGCCTGCAAGAATAGATGAGAACCAAAAGACGAAGGCGCCTGCAAGACCCTTGCCGGGGATGCCCACAAGACCCCGGCAAGACCCTTGTCGGGGCCCCGGCAAGACCCTTGCTGGGAACATCTGCGGGGCCACAACCATGCCCGCACTTACCAAGGTTTGGCTGCCCCATGGCCGTTCCAATGCAGCAGCCAGCCTGCCAACTAGGCACGCACCTACGTGGCAGCATGCAGCTTCTAGGCCAATAAGGCAAGCACCTGCGTGGTGGCATGCAGATCTTCGTGAAGACCCTGCCACCACACCAACTTAGTAGCCAGCCAGCCAGCATGGCGCTGCATGCCTCGTCACGCTGGACGCATGTCAAAGCAAGGCAAGGCAGCGACAGACGGGGCGAGCTTCTCTGTCGTCCCTGATAAAGCAAGAGGACACATAGGCGGTGCATTAAATGTGTTTGTCCTATGATGTCGGGAGATAAACTTGTACACTGTACATAGTTTCCACCTCCTGTTTGCCACTATGGTGACCCCTTCGACGTATAAAAGGAGGCCGAGGCGTACTGAGGAAGGATTCGGACATTTTGGGCTAGGCATGCACCGCAGCTAGTTCAAGATTTCAAGAACACCAAATATACACCAAAGCAAGACTAGGGTATTACGCATCGCTTGCGGCCCGAACCTAGATAAAATTCCCCCGTGTTGATCATCTAAACTCGCTCTTTGCACAGCCCCGCGCCCCGCCAACCGTAGTAGGGATTCCCTATGATCCCATAGGTGTCGTTCTTGAACCCCGACACTTGTGTTTCAGAGAAGTAGCAAAATTGTTCCACGAAGGTGGAAGCTTGGCAATGATGGTCCTAGCAACAAATTTTTACGGCAACACACACTTAAAGTACTCAAGTTCCGAAGCGAGTGACTGCATATCATGAGCCTGCCGAACAACAAAGCGCTCATTAGTCATATTATAGTCACATAATTGCTCCGTGATGTACAACTCGCTACCAGCGTCTGAGGCCCCAAACGTGGCCTCGAGCGCACCCTGTCGGTGAAAGAACTGGCGGATCTCGGGTCGGGGGTCCTGAACTGTGCGTCTAAGGATCGATGGTAATAGGAGGCAAAGGACACAATGTTTACCCAGGTTCGGGTCCTCTCTATGGAGGTAATACCCTACTTCCTGCTTGATTGATCTTGATGAATATGAGTATTACAAGAGTTGATCTACCACGAGATCGTAGAGGCTAAACCCTAGAAGCTAGCCTATGGTATGATTGTTGTTTCTATCGACAAGCCTGGCCTCGGTTTATATAATGCACCAGAGGCCTAGGATAACAAGAGTCCTAGTTGAATACGCCGGTGGAGAGGAGTCCTTGTCTTGATCGCCAAGTCTTGTGGAATCTTCCTTGTATGCGGCAGCTGTCCGGATCGCCCATGAGTATCTGGCCATGGGGTCCTCGCCCAATCTAACAGATCGGGAGATGACGTGGTGAGTACCCCTAGTCCAGGACACCGTCGAGAGCCCCTGAACCGGTCTTCAAGTTAGGGATGCTCCTCGATTCTTCGAACTGTTCTTCATCTTCGGTCGTCGGTCTTGAAAACTGGTTCAACAAATCTTCTCATCTTCGATGTTGAGGATCGCCGAAGCACATCCGAAGAGTTTGCACGTTGGGTATCCGAGGAGCCCCTTTAAGTTTCCGGCCTTTATCAATGCCTTATTTTTATGCCACGCCTCGGGTTCGAAGTTGTTCCCGGGAGGCAGTGTCCTCTTGCGTCCGAGCTCCAACGCCGGACTGTATCCGAGCTCCAACGCCGGACTGTGTCCAAGCTCCAGCGTCGGACTGTATCCGAGCTCCAATGCCGGACTATATCCCAGATGTCATAGATCATCTTGGTACAAAAAGGTTGAAGGAGTGAAGCCGAGCTTAATGCAGAAAATGCCCTCTATGGAGCTAGCCGCTGGCGCCCGAGCTTTATGCCGGACTGCCCCCGAGGTGGTGCACCACCCCGACCGCGGGCTGATTTTTGTGAATATTTATAACTGGTGCAGTTTATTCTCTGCCGAGATGTATAGCCAGTATCCCTCAAGGTGTGTATCAGTCTAAAACCCGAGATGCACCTGAAGGAAAGCATAAAACCGATGTTCCTAGTACCCCACGAGACTCAGGTCGATGCGCGAAATCGGCCTGAGGATCAACTCCTAGCTCGGCAGCATACATAGGAATAAAAACGCAGTATAATATATTAGAGATAATAGTGATCGGCGAACGGGCCCTTGAGAGAGGGTCGTGAGAAGTCGCCGCAATATACTAACTTGATGCCGGATAGGTCCATATGGTACCTATTATTGTCCGAAGACATGTATGCGCATAGTTCGTTCAAGCCGAACACTGAGCACTTTGAATTCTCTGCATTGAATAAGCAATGCAGTAGCCCCGAGACACTGGTCGGTGGCAACACCGCATCGAGGGATCGATGTGCCCCTTTAATATTTGTAAATAATGAGCACAAAGCCCAATAGCCCCCGAGCCTTAATGTGTGCACGGGTGGCCGAATTAAGGATCGATATCCAGAGTAAAATCACAGATTATGTGTGATGATTCTATGTATCCAAGTACTTTACATCATTATTTTGACCCCATTGTGACCGTTTATCAGTTGAAAGTGGCCCATCGTCGGCTTCTACCCCTAGGTAGATACTATGCAGGGTGTTTCTGTACTAACAAAACAACCCTTAGCCGACGTCTCGGTGCCCGAAGGCGGTTGTGTTAGTAGAAACGAGGCAATCAGATATGCAGGCTTTAAAACTTTCGCTTAGTCATAGGAGCTTTATACTGGGGAAGCTAGCTTTGAGCCCCCGGTTAGTGTTCGGCGACAGCCGAGGTCAAGCCGTAAACACTTCGGCCAATGTTATGAACGGCCCATCATTTAACATAGTCATCGGATCGCTGACCAGTTTACGCCTATTGTGACAGTGAGTTTTCGGCTTTCTCTCCACTGAGGTGCTTGACCATGCGAGCTGGAAGCACAATCACAGTGGTTCTCCCTTTGCACACCTAGCCGAACAAAGCGGAACGTAGGAGGCAAGCACAGGAGCTGGGCACCCCAACTATTGACCGAAGACACAATTCGAAACCGATGCATATATAGCAATATCCGAGAATGTTTTTGTCGAATCCCTAAAGGTGTCCGGTGTTGCACTATGAGACTAATGCTGGAAACGCACAAATACTTTAAAAGTGCCATAGGCTCGAAAAGCCAAAAAACTTATTCAAAATTTTAATGTCCAAACTAGATCAAGTGTTCGGTGCCAATCCGAAAATTGGACTTCCAAAAAAGGGTGCTTCTGTCGTGCTTTAACATGACACATCCGATCTCAACACTTCAAGCGGGTCAGCCTATGGCTTCAACCTCCTTATCCCAAAGGCGGAGTGCTTCTCCGAGGCTAGTTTAGCAAACTGCACTCGAGCGGATTTAGGGAAGCAAGGCTATCCAGCTATTGACCACACACTTGCATCGAGAAAGGAGTGATAGAAAAAAGACTTTGCAACGACCAAGAAGAAAAACAGCTCATACTAATTTAAGAGCCCCCTCGTGACTTGGGTAAAAGAATTTTATGTATAATGATTGTATGTACCGAAGTACTAATATCATATCTTTGTTCACCCGAACTCTAAACGCGTCTTAACCGACCGTCGGCTTCTCCCTCTTCGGTCAAGGACCGAAAAGTGTTATGTAATCCACCTGTCGAGAATATCGACGGTGTTTCCGATAACCAGGCAATCAGGTCATAAGGATGTAACATACAAAGCGCGCTCAGGGAACCTATGCTATATTACTGATAAAGTGTAAGAAGCATCTTCGAAGAAAATAGTACCCCCACCGATACCTTTCTTCGGTGCTCATTGTTAATATGAGACTTGTGCAATAGATTTTTGTACTCATGAGTTCCATTGTGTGCCGACCATAATTGAAAACAATAAGGCGCTAGCTTTCGGCTTCACCGGTCGAGGTCGGCTCGGGTGACCCGATCGTGACAATCGCAGAGGTGCTCCTTTACTCCCTAGCCGAACAATCGGGAGCGAGGGGTAAACACAGAGCAAGGCAACCCAGCTTGCAAATCACTTAGGTCAATATGGTGCATATTGTGGCGTAATACATGAACAAGGAGCGAAGCTGTACAAGTATAATCATATGCAAGAGGAAAAGCTCCAGCAAGGGAGCCCCCAAGTAAACGGGGTATTTGAATTTGTGCGTCATAAACAAAGTTTGGACAAGGAAATTTTTTACAAGCTACTTTTTTCCAAAAAAAAGTATAATGCTTGGTCGAACCGAACATAAATTAAAAATCTAAAACTTTGAGCATGAAGGCAACTTAGCTGGTTAATGTGTTCGGTATTGATGACGCGGTCCGAGCTTGATGCGAGACAAGGTTCCATCCCCCAAGCCGGTCCCGAGGTGGCGGAGCAAAGAGCTCGGCACTCCGAAGTGGTAACATAGCACGGTCAATGCAGGCCGGCAGAGTGATGCCGAAGTCCTCGGCATGGGGTAATGAAGCGTTGACGAAGCCCCCCGTCCAGTCGAGGTAACGCCAAAGGATATAGTCCGGCTGGATCATTTTCCTGTGCACAAAAAATAGTGCAAACCGGGGATAATAGTAATAATAATAATTAAAAAAAGGTTGCATAATAAATAATTTATGCAAAGTGAGTAATAAAAGAAATATGGCCTGGCGCCGAAGTCAATGTCGATGCAGGGTGTCGGCGTGATGCAGTAAAGGCCTGGATAAGCCTGAATTCACAGGTCGGTCCGAGTTCCGAATGCGGCGTTCGCCGGACTATGTACGGAACCTGATCGAACCACCATCCGACTATCGATAATGCGGACACCATTTGATAGACCTGTGTACATATGATGGACAAACCAGAGTAATAATTCCTTGGGAAAAATGAACCCAAACAAGCAAAAAATACTAGGATTAATAGCACCTGGTTTATTTGTTGTAGCAATCCGAAGAAAGGTGATTCCCAAAATTGGGACTCGATCCGCACACCCATTGCCTGATGGGCGATAAAGCGACTGCATGGCGATGCTGGCAAAGGTTGGCTCACCGAGGCAAAGCCCTCGGTCCAGCTAACATGACGGAGCTGCTCGGCTAGTGACGCCGAAGTCTCTGGAGTATAGGTTGATGAAGAGATGGTGAAGCCCCTGGTCCAGCCGAGATGTCGAAGCCTCGATGTCAGCCGATGAGTCGAAGTAGGTCGGCGTGATGGACACCGGCTTGAAGAAGCAACAGTGCGACCCTGCCGATGCAGGTCGTGACGTGGTCAATGCCGGCTTGATGAAGTGACCATGCGGCGATGCCGGTGTTCCCACTCCGTGTAATCCGTGGGGCGGCGATGTTGGTGATGATTTATCATTCGCAATGCCGAACTCTTGTTCGGCTTTCCGAGATGATGATCCGAAGAAGTTGAGCTCGGCTCAACAAAGCGGCGACGTGTCTAGCGCAGGTCGGCATCCTTGGAGCAATATTGTCGGACTGGTTTGACACCAGCATGATGGTGAAAATCATGTTCAGAAGATTTTAAAGTTAGTGGGATGTGTTCGGGAAAAAAACACAATAGCCCATACAAAACTTCCTTCAAAAAGGATGTCCGAAATCCTGTTCATAAAAGAGACGAACTCGGGTCGGATTCGTTTATGCGCAGAAAACAGATCCAAAAAGTGATGCACTAATCGGAAGGTTCCCGGAGTTTGGACGGTCGGATCGAGCTGAAATTTTGAGGGGTGATAGATATAGGAATTCCGCAGCCGATCAACGGTTGGATCTTCCAAAGGACGTCTGAGCTAGAAGCTGGACACCACGCCCTAAACTCATCCAGATTCTCGTCCAGATTTAACAGGGCTCCGGTATATCGCGGATTGCCAGAGATTCCTTCATCGGAACTCGACGAAATTTTACAGGGTTGTTCTAGAATCAATTCCACATAATTACAACGAAGCAATCGTTAAAATGACACTTGAGGAGGCGGTGGCGGCGGACACAAGTTCGCTGTCCTGAAAAACAGCACGGTCGCCCGAGGGCAATTTTGACGTTGAGCCCCCGGGCTCCCTGGATGATTCCTCCATGATCTTGATAGATATCGGAGCTAATGTTGATGAAGGCACTCATCCGAACATGATAACCGAAGGTAGGGCACAGTCTTTGGTCGAACCAAGGTGACCAGTCGAGCTGGTGACGAAGATGCCGAAGTCGCAGTTGATCTGCAGGCGAGCCATCGACCTTTTGTCGAATACATAGCGGAACTCTAAATGAAAGCAACAATGTCGGTGTCAAAACTGGCGGATCTCGGGTAGGGGGTCCCGAACTGTGCGTCTAAGGATCGATGGTAAAAGGAGGCAAGGGACACATTGTTTACCCAGGTTCGGGCCCTCTCTATGGAGGTAATACCCTACTTCCTGCTTGATTGATCTTGATGAATATGAGTATTACAAGAGTTGATCTACCACGAGATTGTAGAGGCTAAACCCTAGAAGCTAGCCTATGGTATGATTGTTGTTTCTATCAACTAGCCTGGCCTCGGTTAATATAATGCACCAGAGGCCTAGGATAACAAGAGTCCTAGCCGAATACGCCGGTGGGGAGGAGTCCTTGTCTTGATCGCCAAGTCTTGTGGAATCTTCCTTGTATGCGGCAGCTGTCTGGACTGGCCCATGAGTATACGGCCATGGGGGTCCTCGGCCCAATCTAACAGATCGGGAGATGACGTGGTGAGTACCCCCTAGTCCAGGACACTGTCACAGCCCACATGTCTTTGCCGCTGTCAAACAACATATACGAATCCACAATGGAATCGTCAAGAACATTCAGAAGGGCGCCATTGAAGAGGGTATCCATGTTCTCAAAAGCTTCCTGATGTGCAGGATTAAGATCGCCCTCAGGCTTGACCTTAGTGGCGTCGTGCCAATACATGATCTAAAACCAGTAAACTGCTCTCGTGCGCCACCTTTTATATTGCACCCTCTTAAAGGTAGGCGGCTTCAATAGCGCAGCAAAACCACTCGGAGTAAATTTCCTATAATCAGGTTTTTGGATTGGATTGTTGAATATATGAGAAAATTACTATGAGATTTAATCTGAATAAATAGTAAAATATATCATGACGACAATTAGTTCAAAGTAATGATGCATACTAAACAGGAGGACAGAATCACATACTGTGCAGCCGTAGCAGAACCGCTGTGGTTGATGTTGTCACTCATGTCATTGACGAATAGGTTGCTGAGGTCGGGGAAGAAGGTTGTCATTGAGGAAGTCGTCGCTTGCAGCAGTCGTGCGAGTATGCTCCCTGAAACCTGATTGCCCCTCTCCCGTACATGATCACAAAAGGCGGGGTTCCAAAGGACTGCTGTCCCTTTTTGCGACGCACGCCGGAAGGAGGGATGGAGAAGACTTGTGTGGCGTTGCTGTGATCTGGAACAGTGTGAAACCATATGATACAGAGGCGGCTAGGGTAGTGCCTGTCAGGTCCATCGTGCAAGTAAACACCCCACGTCTGAGTAAATAATAGCCCCACTATCCAAAAGAATTGGAAATGGCTAAGTAATTAAGGCATCTGTTAAGTATAAATTAATGACTGGATTTGTTCCATTTTTGTTCTTGTCAGTGACCTTTTCCTATGTGACCACAGGAAATCCGGACGTGCTCATTCTCAGTTGCATTGTCAACCCAACACTCTGTCACTTTCTTTCCTTTTTCGACCAAGATTCCGGTCAGGCCCGCCCCAACACCACTTTATTTCCCTTCTCAACCAAGAGATCGGTTCATTATCTAGCCTCTGTAGTATCTTTTTTCCTCTATTAGTAAAAATGTACTTGAGGTGGTGTTCCGGTGTTCAACAAGCCGACGCATCTAGCTACAGTGGCGGAGACAGGGGAGTAGCAGGGACCCTGTCCCCCCCCCTATCATATGAGATTTACACCTCCTAGGAGTGTGTACTATATAGTGTACCCCATCTCTATCCTTCTCTTGGAGCGTGTCAAGTACTGCTTCCCATGTGTCCCAGGCATCACATGATTTTATTAACAAATTGAACTTTGCACGTGCTATGCACGTACCCACGTACTAGTAGTAGGTAGACAAAGAAGAGAAGAGATGTAGATAAAACTCGATGAATAATTGCGCGACCGCGTTCAGGTCCCTCTTTGTATGACTCACATGTGGTCGTAGACCCTACATTAAGTGGACAACTAGATGTGTCAAATTATCACGTTAGCTGCCGCTTCGTGTGCAAATGCGCTCCACCGTGGGTGTACCCATGCGTGTGCGGTAGGGTTCGACTGTGTGCGTGCACCTCTTCTCTCTCTCTCTCTCTCTCTCTCTCTCTCTCTCTCTCTCTCGTCTAATACTCCTGACTATGCCTTATTAGGCTGGCTCTAAAGTTACTCTCCACTGTGTTAGTCTAATGTTGGGCGTGTAGCAGGCGGCGCCCTCGGCGGCAAGCCGCTTCAATGGCGGACAGTGATGAGTCGTCGATCGCTCGACTTGCCATCAATGTGGGCGGCGTGCTCGGTGGCGCCGACGGTGAAGGCCAGGAGGGGGGGAGAGGTTTTTGGTGGGCCAGGAAGGTGAGAAACCAGCTTGGGATCGGTCCAGACGGGGAAATATAAGGCGGCCCCATCCTTTCGGTGCTCCCATACTCCAACTGCTAGTACTACTATAGTAGAATAGTGTGGGCTACGTGTCGGACTACGTAGAGGGCGTAGTTAGCAAGCTTCTCATCATTGTGCGAGTTGATCAATGGTTACTAATGGCGCATGAGCACAGAATGCGCCATTAGTATGACAAAGCACATGCTTACGTATGGCCCCCGGGAGGCACACTAATGGCGCATGGTTTTACATACTAATGGCGCACTACTTGGTGCGCCATTAGTACACCAGATACTAATGGCGCACCAGTGGTGCGCCATTAGTAAAGAATTCTAGTGGCGTGCTACTAATGGCGCACTGGTAATGCGCCATTAGTAGGCAAAACCAGTGCGCCATTAGTAGGCCTTTTCCTAGTAGTGTGACAGGACTCATCAAAGTAGTAATTTTTTTAAACGTACATTAAAGTAGTTGTAGTCGTATCCAAAGAGGGCCGACCATGTCCATGGCTACCATCCCATCCCGTGCCCCGTCATTGAGTACGTGCATGATTCACGTGCCATTGAAGAAACAAATTACGTACGTGCCATTGAAGAAAAAAAATTAAAATAAAACATGCCAGCGCATCATGGTCGAACTTTGATTCGTTCACGCGTGGTTCCCGACCCTCCACTAAGTGAACAACTACTACACGCGTCAAATTACACATGAGCTACCTCTTGATCTAGAAATGATCTTCATTGTGTACCCACGTGTGTGTGTTAGGAAAAGAGGCAAAGAGTGCGTGGGTTCGTGCGTGGAAATCTTCTCTTCGTGCACGTACTCCTTTTTTGCAGGTGATTCGTGCACGTACTCGGCCTACGTTGGTGACCGTTGGTGAGTCTCACTTATCTCTACTTATCTACATGTACATCTACATCTGCATCTATGTCTACACTACATCTACATCTACATCTACTATAGCACAACCATTTTCTTGCATGACACAACCTGCATGTTGGATGTCCCACGTGTCGGCAAAAGGAAGAAGAACGATTTTCAACGACCGAGAAGGACCAAGGAACCGAGCAGTGGAGCGTCTGCACACGGCCCCTCCCCAATGCTAAATAATTAAATGAAGTATGCTTAGCTACAACAAATTAAGCACCTATGCATTGGAGGCTTTAGTTTCTAAACTTTTTAATGTGCTTAGCACCTCATGTTAGCACCGGTGCATTGGAGGCTTTAGTTGCTAAACTTTTTAATGTGCTTAGCACCTCATGTTAGCACTGGTGCATTGGAGGCTTTAGTTGTTAAACTTTTTCGTACTACTATAGAATGAACCAAATCTTCTACACATTTAGACCAGAGGAGTAGGAAACACAGCAAGCCTTGTGTAGTTACATCATACGTAGATGCCCACTGCATGCTATCACCATATTTCTCAGCCTCCGTGCGACACCTAGCTCTAGTAATCCACCAGCCCGTATCGCTTCTCGCTCCTTATCTCTCTCAAAGTGAGTGCAGCAGGTGATTTTGCCAGCGATTGAGGACGGTTCGCTCACACTCGCTCCCACACGTTAGAGATATGCCATTAGCATTCTAAATCTAAAAAGAATAGTGATATGACAATAGGAAGCGCTTTGACTGGCGGACCAAACGTGACAGGCGTGCCATGAGTGGGTCCAGTTTCTCATAAGATGACTTTAGAGCATCCACAGTGTGTTGATTTATTGCCTCTAAGGCTGCCTCTAAGTCCTTAGAGGCTGGGGCTATACACTGCTAGCATCAACGCTTAGTATAGAAGTTTCCTAATGTTTTGGTTTGAATAGAATAATATGCTTGGCCTACTTGTCATTGGCCCTATTTGGATACTCTAACTTAGCTAGAGGTTAGAGTTAGTTTCTAACAAAATGTTCTTGCATGCCACAAAAAATTATACCATTGAAAATTATGTTCAAATACGAAACCAATGATATAATTTTTGTTGACAAGCATTAACATTTTATTAGTTAAACCTTTGGTCAAAATTTGATAGAAATCATAAAGGGGACTAATAAACCAGGACGAAGGCAGTAGCTCATGACTAACCCCGAACTAACTTAGCCAGAGGAAATAGTTCTGGCCATGCAAACTGCATGTGAAGGATTTGGCTAGGGAAATAGTTGTTTATTAAACATGGGTCCACCTTAGAGGCTTGAATCCATTTGCTATACGTTACGGCAATTTTGCAGTGAGCTTAGGCTGGATGTGGGTCCTAGCTTGGAGGCCATCCCACGTCCAAGCACTGTCGATGCCCTTATGCACCTCGACGGGGGAAGTAACTTGTTCAAATTTGGCGCTTTTCCGGGCTCATTATGTGCATTCTCTAGACATTTATTAGCCCATATACATAAAAACCTAGCTAAAGCTACATGGGTGTGATGAGAGGGACGCGGATTGACGTTCGATCGGGGTGCATCCTACGGTGCACATGCGAAATCCACACGCCTAAGGTTCCGGCCAATTACAACGCAACCCTGTTGAGTGAGCGCACACATTTTCCAAAGGTGGCGGAAATGAAGTGCATGCGATAGTAAATGACCAAGATTTTAGGGGAATCCGAAATTCCTGAATCGTTTGTCTTAAAAAACACCGCACTGTACGGTTGTCCGGCCACTCCACAACAGAGCACACATCTAAGGAAGCGATGGCGTTTTGCCGTGCTGAGTTCATCGACGCACGCGGCCGCACACACATGTGAGAGGACCAAGAAGCATTACATGTATTGGTGAGTTTTATCTTAATTCTTGCGAGTAGAGATTTAATACAACTTGAAATCTAAGCATCTGATGGGAGTTAATAAAAATATGACTTATAAAATGGAAAAACTTAAACTTTGTACTAGTACAATACTCCCTCCTTTCCAGTTTATAGGGCTCATCTAAAAAACTCATTTTCCTGTTTTATAAGTCTCAATTCTACTAGTACTAACCATCACATGTTTGGATTTCGAGGCGCATTAAATCACCCGATGCAAGTATCAAGAGAAAACACCAATGCATGTAGAAGTTCATGGAAATTTAGTGGTGATGCATGCATGCCTGGTAGGAGTAATTAATGCATCGGTAAACATAACTTTTAGAGAAAAACGAGTGTACTAATTAAGTACTTGTGCAAACTACGAAATTTATTCCACCACTCACCGTCTACCTTGGTTGGAGAGATTTTGAATTTGACCCTTATAAACCGGAAAGGAGGGAGTATTTATAGTCTTACAACATGCCTACATCATTCCCAGTGTACTTGCTCGAAATGCTCACCATCTAGTACATCATTGCTTGGTTTCAATTTTTGAATTGAGCCCCGTAAACCCATTGATAACCCACAAGTATAGGGGATCGCAACAATTTTTGAGGGTAGAGTATTCAATCCAAATTTATAGATTCGACACAAGGGGAGCCAAAGAATATTTGAAGGTATTAGCAGCTGAGTTGTCAATTCAACCACACTTGGAGATTAATTATCTCCGGCAAAGTGATCAGTAGCAAAGTAGTTGTCACATCCCTAGTTCTGGTTTGCTCTGGGCTAGCTAGTCATTTGTGCATCATGTTTAAAATTCAATGAATTTGAAATGGGGACTTCTGAAAGCCTCAGAAATCATTTTGAAAATGATCAAGATAAAAATTGCTTCAGTTTGGCCCAAGAAAATGTTCCTGCTCTAATAATATTGGCCGGAGTTAAAATTCCAACCAATATTTTTGGGAGCTCAGAAGTATTTATTTTTGGCCATTTGAGTTAATCCAGTAAATATTTGCATTGGATATATATATATGTTATATGTCCAATAATTCTGATTTTTACTGTGGGGCTCTGGAATAATCCAATTAGTTCCTACATTAATTTCAGAAGAAAATAAATTGGTTTAGTATTTTACTAAATCAGAAACAAAATTACAGAAATAAAAAAGAAAACAAAATAGAAAAAAAGGGGAGAGAGGCTTACCTAGGCCACTTACCAGCCGGCCTAGCAGCTCGGCCCAGCTGACTGGCCACGCCAGTCGTCCCTCTCCTCTCGCCAGGAGGACAGGGGCGCATGCCCATGGCGCGCACACACGCGCACGCCACCTCCTGCCTGCTTGCTGCCTCCCCGACGCCGCTATGAGCGCCACGCACCCCCCCGGACCCCTCGCTTCCCCTCCCCGTGTCGATCCCCTCCTCTGCTGCCTCCCTCTCGCTCTTCATCTCGTAGCCGAGCGCTGCCGTCGTCGCCGTTCGCCTTAGTCGTGGCCACTGCCTCCCCCTCGGCCGCTCGACGTGCCCCAGAGCTCCGCCACAACCTCTTCTTCGTCCCCATCCAATTACACTTCACCGGGCGCTCTGCCTCACCGTCACCACCGTCTTCTTCCTGCTCGGGTCGCCGAGATCGCCATCGCCCGTTCGTCGTCGCCAGCGCTTCCCCGAGCCACCCAGCTGCACCAGAAGAACCGCCGTGAGCACATGTGCCTTTACCCTCTCTCTCCGCAGTCTAACTAGCCCTCTAGCGCTAGCGCTGCCATGCCTGAGAGCTCGCTGCCGCCGTCCATGGCGTCGCCACGGCCACAGCTGCTGCCACCCGCGTCCGAGCTCATCAGCACGTTCGTTGCAGCCTCAGGAACCGAACACACCCGCCTGCAGCCCCTATCGTGCCCGTAGCGTCAAACCCGCATGGCACCAAACTCCGGCCACCGCCGCGAGCTCCGCTTCGGCGAGCTCAGGCCACCCCGCGTCCTCCCGTCACCTCCCCTGGATGCGGGCAAGCACGGGCTACGCCCCGGTTCCCTTAGCCGCCGCCCCTATGGCCTGTAACGCGGACACCACTGTGTCCCGTGGTCGCCGGCGACGACTTCGCTGGCCTGGCAGGTGGACCCCTCTGGCCAGGAGTTTAATTAGCACTAATTAACCCCCCACCTAATGACATTGACAGTGGGCCCCGGCGCCCTAATCTTTTAATTAGATTAGCAATAACCCCCTGTTAATTAGCTGTGTCACTGACGTGTCGACCCCACATGTCAGGTTTGACTTGCTGACGCAGACATGATGCCATGCTGACGCAATTAATCATTTTCTGGATTTTATATATATCAGGAAATTCCAGAAAGTAGTTAAAACTTCTAAAAATCATAAAAATTAAACTTTAACTCCAAATGAAATAATTTATATATGAAAAATGATCAGAAAAATCCAAAGAATCTGTTTATGGCATTGTCATGCATGTTTGAACAACTTAAAGTTGTTGTATAAGAGAATCTAAATTAATGGCATTTGAAATGCCTTATATGGAGTTTGAATTTGAATCTAGTGCTTAAACCAACTCCATTTAAATCATTGCTAGTTGCATTAGCTCAATGAACATCATATTGCCATGTCACATTCATGCATCATATTGTTGCATCGCATTGATTGTGTTCCCTCTTGTTTGCCGGTGGTTGCTCCGCTTCGGTAGACGTATGTTCGGACGATGAGTTCGATGACACCGATGAAGAGCTATACTATCTTCAGAAGTGCCAGGCAAGCAAAACCCCCTTGTTCATTCCGATGCAATCCCACTCTCTCGCTCCTGCTCTCTTTTACTGCGTTAGGACAACAACGTTTCAACCGTTACATGCAGTGGTAGTTGAACCCCTTTCCTCTGCATGACCTGTCATTGCGACAGTAAATAGATGAAACCCACTAGCATGAGTAGGAGTTGTTTGAGCCCTGATGTGCCTACTCATTCATGTCTGTTTGTCATGCCTGCTATTGCTTAGAGTTGTGTCAGGTCTGATTCATCGGGGATGAATTGGAATGTGGTGAACATGTCTTACTGTTGAGAGTTAAGTGTGTGAACACGATTTGGTAAAGGTAGCGGTGAGAGGCCATGTAGAAGTACATTGTGTGTCGTCTCATTGAAACCATCCTCCGGAACTGAGTTCTGTGTTTGTGATCGATGAACAATTACTACCACACATTGGGTTCCGGTAACTCGACCCCTCTCGGCTTATTAATCGCCTCGATCTCTGTCCAGGAGTTGCAACTAGTTTCTGGTGTTTGTAGGTAGTGTTAGTAGTCTACCAAGTGGCACCCGGTACGGGTGGGCTTGGGACAGACTAGGCACAGTGGCACGTGTGTACCAAGTGGCACCCAGATGGTGGGCTTGGGGACCCTTCTCGCATCTTTTGGGGCCGTGAGCGACACCCCAGCCGGATCTCCTTGCGGATGGAACCTGAATAGGCAATAAACCTATACTAGTGACTTGTGTCGTTAGTCAGGTCGTGGTCGACTCCCTCGCCAGGCTTCCGCTTGAAGGTTGCCGAGATACCCGACGTGTACATGGTGGTAAGTGGCGAGAGTGTGTGTGAAGAAGTACACCCCTGCAGGGTTAACATCATCTATTCGAATAGCCGTGTCTGCGGAAAAGGACTTCTGGGTTGCCTGTATAGTTCATAGACAAGTCAAGTGGATGCTCTAAAATACGCAAGATAAGCGTGAGTGCTATGGATGGCCTTCTCGTAGGGAGGCGAGAGCGAATCCATAGTGGTGTATTGATATGGTGAATATGTGGACTCGTGTGCGCCACCTCAAAAGAGTTACTTGCAGTCGTAGTTCAGGATAGCCACCGAGTCAATGCTGGTTTGCTGCAGTCAAACTCCACCACCCCTTTGTTGATACTGATGCATATGTAGATAGTTCTTATGTAAGTCTTGCTGGGTACATTTGTACTCACGTTTGCTTAATTTATGTTTTTGCAGAGAGACTTCAGTCTCACTAGTAGTTCTGTGTGGACTTCAATGTTTAGCTTGTTACCTAAGCTACTATCTTGCACCCTTGGGAGGGTCTTGTAGATAGTCAGGCTTCTTAACCTTTTTCATTTGTAGTTGTGTGTACTCAGATATGTTTATGCTTCTGCTTGTTGCTTGTATGCTCTGTATGTTGGGTCATGAGTCCCATGTTGTAATACTTGGCTCCTTGGATCCTAATGAATAAATACTTTGAGTTGTAGAGTTTTGTTGTGATGCCACGTTGTATTTGCACATATCGAGCATATTGTGTGTATGATTTGAAATGCTTGGTATGTGTGGGATCCGACAACCTAGTTGGCTATCCTTGGTAGCCTCTCTTATGGGGAAATGTAGTCTAGTGCTTCCACTGAGCCATGGTAGTCTGCTACTGACTGTTTACCGAGTCTGTTAGCCCGGTTACTCTTTGCTCCGGAACACTTAGACTGGTCGACATGTGTCCTTCTTCGATCCTGTGTCTGTTCCTTCGGGGAAATGTCAAGCGGTGTCTTTCGGAGTCCTGTTAGCCTGCTACAGCCCGGAATCCCGTAGTCCTGCTAGCCTAGTTGCTACAACCCGAATTCACTCGCTGATGACCGACACGTTCGTTGCTGGGTCATGTATGCCTGTCCCTGTAAGTTAGTGCCACTTTGGGTTCACAACTAGTCATGTCGGCCCGTGTTCTCTGTCATATGGATGCTAGCGACACTATCATATACGTGAGCCAAAAGGTGCAAACGGTCCCGGCTAGTTAAGGTGGCACCCATGGGAATACCGTGCATGAGGCCGCAAAGCGATATGATGTGTTACATGCTAGATCGATGTGGCTTAGGATCGGGGTCCTGACAGCTTTGGTATCAGAGCCTGACTGCCTGTAGGATTACCAAGCCAAACTGGTCGAAGTTGAGTCTAGAAATGCTTTAGTTATATGTAAGGGATTTGATTGTGGGAAGGGACGTAAGGCTCTTTTTACTCCTTTACCTTATGCCCTTCTGATTTGAGTCATCCTCTTCTTTCCTACGTGGGTTAAGGACTAGGATCTCATCACTCTATCAGGTTCACGTGTTACTAATCCGTAGAATCTTAGGATTGTTGGTTCCAGGCCTCAGTTCAGTTTCTACTACTCTTAGTATGTTGTTAGTTGAACCAGAACATTGGTATGATGTTGTTAAGTGACTATGCAAATCCTTGTGAACGTCTCAAATCTTTTTCTGAGCATTTACAGTCGTTATGTTGTCCGAGTCATCCCAGGATTCTAAACAGTCTGATGCATTTGCAAATCCCTTCCTCCCGTTCCTGATGTCCCTTTGGGCCAGATTAAGCACACTAAACGGTCTGTTGAGGTACTCTATTACCTCGACATATAAGATGGAGCTAGTATTATGACCCTAGGCATCCTGGAAAATCACCCAGTAATCTAGCAATGCTTTTTGTTCCTAGTGTGATGATTCTAGCAGCCATTCTCGAAAGCATCCCGTGATGCCATTTAGTTAGTAGGTATTCTATTTCTGGGTTCTTGAGCCAAAGATTCGCTCTACTTACCTCATGTTGATAGTGTTTGCTAGTTCCTTTAGGATATTAGTAACCCTTGTGATAGTCCTCGAGGTCCGTGGTATATCATTCTTCCAAATACCATGAACCATCCTTGGCAGAAGTTCTTTTGAACCAAAAGATCACAATCAGAGTGCTCTTGATGAGTTCTCCATTCTGCATTATGAATTTGCCAGTCCTACCTTTCTGCATGGATTATCTGGGAGAAATATGTTGAACTTGTTTGACATACTAAATCTATGCATCCGCAACTCAGAAAACCATATGTTCCTTTGAGTTGTCTCTCTTTAGTTGTACTATGACCTCTTTCTATCAATTGATAGTCAGGACTAGTTGTGCATTCGTTTTATCGATGCCTATTATTCTGGTGGACCATCAAGTCATTCTATTCCAGAGTGTCTAGGAGAAACAAACTCCAGTACCTTATCCATCTCGAGGATTGGATCAAAGTAGTTGTAATCCGCATACCAAAATGCCAATCCAACTTTTGTTCTGTTCTACCTTGGAGTATTACCCTCTTTATGTCAAGAATATAATAGGAATTTCACAACCTATTATGAACTCTTGATAGAGTGATACTTCTCACCATTATCATTCATTCCTAGGTCTCCGTGTTATTGTAACCGGACTGCCGACAAGTGAACTATATGATGTGTGAGATCAATACTCCTAGCAATCCCGTTGCTTGGTAGTTAATCGACGATAAATTCATTCATAGTGTGTTGGTTACTGAACCATCATTCTAAGATTGATCGTGCTATCTAGTCCTTATTTCAGGTTCACTCTATGATCGATGAGTTAGGATTGTATTAATTCCTTGCTCTTTTGATCCTATCGTCTTGCCTTGAAAAGCAAGATTGCTCTCGAGCTTAGTAACATATCGGCGGTTTGTGACTTTTCGAATATCTTCTCAGAAGTACCACCAGGTTGTCCCATGACTGTCATGTTGAGCTCATGATCAAGTTGGTTTTCTTATAACCCACCCCTTTCTCCAAGGATCTGTGTTGGATACCCCTAAACTAGTTGGATAAGCCAAACAATAACTTGGAGAGTTGGAAGATAAAAGCTTTATCTGACTCAGTTCATTCAAAGGGATATTTTTTGTTTGTGTGTGTGTGTATTGAAGAAAGATGATATCTTCACCGATTGACACTCGTGATCAATTGTTGGAGCTATTATCTTATCCAGTCTTTGATTTGAGTACGGGCTATCGTCAAATCAAATCAGAACCAATGATGTTCGTAATGTTGTCTTACTCGTGGTTGTTTCCTCGAGCATACACCATTATATCTTTTGGGTCTGACCAATACTATCACATAGTTCACATAATGGTGGAATTCCAGTGATATGGAAATTCCGATGAGTTGCTGTTGAGCCCATCAGCAACATCTTGTCTCCTCCATGATTCATGTTGAACATTGAGCTAGTGTTGGAAACTTTGTAAGCATTGCCTTCGTGTTCCGCTCATGAGGTATATGTTTTGGTGAAAGAAGTGACTTTCTCCAAGTTCACGTGCATTAGGTGTAAGTTGCCGCCATGAATTTGAGAAAGGTTTGTTTTGTTTCCTCTGGAATCATCCCAAATCAGTCATGCATACGTGCAAAGTATTCTATGGATTGGTAGATTAATTACCTCCACTCCATATGTATTCCCTAGCACACCAAGCCACTGATTGAGTTGTTCAAGGAGAAGATGTTCCTTCTTAAGAGCATGCCTTATGCAAGGACTTCAGTATCCTTGATGATGGTTCCCAACCAGAACTCGGTAGTGTTTTGTGGTAAGGATTCTTTGTGCTCACCTTTGTCTTGTATAGTTTGTTCACATGTATCCTGCAACCTAGCTCATGTTTTGGAGTTTTCTGCCGTAGTTCATTTCCAGAGACTCTCGCAACGTCATCTCGTCGGTTGTGTTGCAAACTTTCTTTTACAGACATGCTGTCTGCAATATCCTGTTACCAACCAGATCTGAATCTCAGGCAGATATGATGGTTGGAACTTTTCCAAGATCTATGACGTAGGTTCTGGCAAGGTTGATGTTTTGGCCGACACACCTAGTTGGAAGACATATTATTGTAGTATCTTGATTGAGCAAGTTGACCATCTTCTCCATGAGGATTTCGAGTGACTTATTATAGAAGTAGTTCCTTATGGATCCTTTGTATTCCAAAGTCCGACCTTTACTTGATGGCCATGTCGGTGCTTTTAAGCCTGATCGTGGTACCTAGAACGTCAAGGAGAACATTAGAAGCAGAGTGCTAAATGTCTCTCGGTCGATCCTTCAGATTTTGTTTCCTTGGCGTCGTCAAGGTAAAATCTAAGAAAGTGTTGTCTTCCTTTGTATCTGCATGCTCCATCGATATTCATCGTGGTAGTAGGAACTATTGCCAAGATCTTTGGCATAGATGCTGGTAAAACCCTGATGAATATGGAAATGCTCAAGTTCTTGAGAGCACACTCAGTCACTACGTTATATCCTCGATATAAATTGGGATGTGCCTCCCGTTTGCCGAGCTGTTCTATATCCATAGTTTCATTTCCGAACCAAGTATGCCATTTCCCCGAACCCCTTCAAACGATCATCATGAATTGCTCGATCTCTGAGGAGATCGTTTCTTGTGGAATATCCTTTCATCGTCATTGAGTTGAGTGAAGATCTCGAGAGCAAGGATATCAAGATCAACATGAAGCACAGAATCAACGTTCCTATGAAGGGCAGTTGGATCATGAAGATTGTAATAGTCGAGTCCCCTCTTCCTTTTACCCTACGCTTGAATCTCGGGACGAGATTCTTGATTAGTGGGGGTGAGTTGTCACATCCATAGTTTCAGTTTGCTCTGGGCTAGCTAGTCATGTGTGCATCATGTTTAAAATTCAATGATTTTGAAATGGGGACTTGTGAAAGCCTCAGAAATCATTTTGAACATGATCAAGATTAAAATTGCTTCAGTTTGGCCCAAGAAAATGTTCCTGTTTTTCTCTAATAATATTGGCCAGAGTTAAAATTCCAACCAATATCTTTGGGAGCTCACAAGCATTTAATTTTGGCCAGTTGATTTAATCCAGTAAATATTTGCATTGGATATAAATATATATGTTATATATATTATATATGTCCAATAATTATGATTTTTACTCTGGGGCTCTGGAATAATCCAATTAGTTACTACATTAATTTTCAGAAGAAAATAAATTGGTTTAGTATTTTACTAAATCAGAGACAAAATTACAGAAATAGAAAATAAAACAAAATAGAAAAAAGGGGAGAGAGGCTTACCTGGGCCACTTACCAGCCGGCCCAGCTGACTGGCCACGCCTGCCTGCTGCCTCCCCGACGCTGCTACGAGTGCCACGCACCCCCGGACCCCTCGGTTCCCCTCCCTGTGTCGATCCCCTCCTCTGCTGCCTCCCTCTCGCTCTGCATCTCGTGGCCGAGCGCTGCCGTCGTCGCCGTCTGCCGTAGTCATGGCCAGTGCCTCCCCCTCGGCAGCTCGACGTGCCCAGAGCTCCGCCACAACCTCTTCTTCGTCCCCATTCAGCTACAGTTCACCGGGCGCCCTGCCTCGCCGTCACCACCGTCTTCTTCCTGCTCGGGTCGCCGAGATCACCATCGCCCGTTCATCGTCGCCAGCGCTTTCCCAAGCCACCCAGCTGCACCAGAAGAACCGCCGTGAGCACCTGCGCCTTTCCCCTCTCTCCCCGCAGTCTAATTCGCCCTCTAGCGCTAGCGCTGCCGCGCCCGAGAGCTCGTTGCCGCCGTCCATGGCGCCGCCATGGCCACAGCTGCTGCCACCCGTGTCCGAGTTCATCAGCACATTCGTTGGAGCCCTAGGAGACGAACGCACCCGCCTGCAGCCCCTGCCGTGCTAGTAGAGTCAAACCCACACGCCACTGAACTCCGGTCGCCGCCGCGAGCTCCACTCCGGCGAGCTCAGGACACCCTGCATCCTCCCGACACCTCCCCTAGATGCGGGCAAGCACGGGCTACGCCCCGGTGCCCTTAGCCGCTGCCCCCGTGGCATGTAAGGCGGACACCGCTGTGTCCCATGGTCGCCGGCGACGACCTCGCCGGCCTGGCAGGTGGACTCCACCGGCCAGGAGTTTAATTAGCACTAATTAACCCCCCACCTAATGACACTGACAGTGGGCCCCGGCGCCCTAATCTTTTAATTAGATTAGCAATAACACCCTGTTAATTAGATGTCAGTGACGTGTGGACCCCACACGTCAGGTTTGACCTGATCAATTGACTTGCTGACGCAGACATGACGTCATGCTAATGCAATTAATCATTTTCTGGATTTTATATATATCAGGAAATTCCAGAAAGTAGTTAAAACTTCTAAAAATCATAGAAATTAAACTGTAACTCCAAATGAAATAATTTATATATGAAAAATGATCAGAAAAATCCAAAGAATCTGTTTATGGCATTGTCATGCATGTTTGAACAACTTAAAGTTGCTGTATAAGAAAATTTGAATTAATGGCATTTGAAATGCCTTATATGGAGTTTGTATTTGAATCTAGTGTTCAAACCAACTCCATTTAAATCGTTGCTAGTTGCATTAGCTCAATAAACATCATATTGCCATGTCACATTCATGCATCATATTGTTCCATCACATGGATTATGTTCCCTCTTGTTTGCCGGTGGTTGTTCCCCCTCGGTAGACGTATGTTCCAACGATGAGTTCGATGACACCGATGAAGAGCTATACTATCTTCAGAAGTGCCAGGCAAGCAAAACTCCCTTGTTCATTCTGATACAACCCCACTCTCTCGCTCCTGCTCTCTTTTAATGCATTAGGACAACAATGTTTCAACTGTTACATGCTGCGGTAGTTAAACCCCTTTCCTCTGCATGACCTGTCATTGCCACAGTAAATAGATGAAACCCACTAGCATGATTAGGAGTTGTTTCAGCCCTAATGTGCCTACTCATTCATGCCTGTTTGTCATGCCTGCTATTTCTTAGAGTTGTGTCAGGTCTGATTCATCGGGGATGAATTGGAATGTGATGAACATGTCTTACTATTGAGAGCTAAGTGTGTGAACACGATTTGGTAAAGGTAGCGGTGAGAGGCCATGTAGGAGTACATGGTGGGTTGTCTCATTGAAACCGTCCTCAGGAACTGAGTTCTGTGTTTGTGATCCATGAACAGTTACTACCACACATTGGGTTCCGGTAACTCGACCCCTCTCGGCTTATTAATCGCCTCGATCTCTGTCCAGGAGTTGGATCTAGTTTTTGGTGTTTGTAGGTAGTGTTAGTAGTCTACCAAGTGGCACCCGGTACAGGTGGGCTTGGGACAAACTAGGCACAGTCTCACGGTGTACCAAGTGGCACCCGGATAGTGGGCTTGCGAACCATGCTCACATCATTTGGGGTCGTGAGCGACACCCCGGCCGGATCTCCTTGTGGATGGAACCCGAATAGGCTATAAACCTGGACTAGAGACTTGTGTGGTTAGTCAGGTCGTGGCCGACTCCTCGCCAGAGCTTCCGCTTGAAGGTTCTTTGAGATACGATGTGTACATGGTGCTATGTGGTGAGAGCGTGTGTGAAGAAGTACACCCCTGCATGGTTAACATCATCTATTCGAATAGCCGTGTCCGCGGAAAAGGACTTCTTGGTTGCCTGTATAGTTCATAGACAAGTGAAGTGGATACTCTAAAATACGCAAGATAAGCGTGACTGCTATGGATGGCCTTCTCGTAGGGAGACGGGAGCGGATCCGTAGTGGTGTATTGATATTGTGAATATGTGGAATCGTGTGCGCCACCTCAAAAGAGTTACTTGCAGTTGTAGTTCAGGATAGCCACCGAGTCAAAGCTGGCTTGCTGCAGTCAAACTCCACCACCCCTTTGTTGATACTGATCCATATGTAGATAGTTCTGATGTAAGTCTTGCTGGGTACATTTGTACTCACGTTTGCTTAATTTTTGTTTTTGCAGAGATATTTCAGTCTCATTAGTAGCTCTGTGTGGACTTCGACGTTTAGCTTATTTCCTCAGCTACGATCTTGCACCCTTGGGAGGGTCTTGTAGATAGTCAGGTTTCTCAGCCTTTTTCATTTGTAGTTATCTGTACTCAAACATGTTTATACTTCTGCTTGTTGCTTGTATGCTCTGTATGTTGGGTCATGAGACCCATGTTGTAATACTTGGCTCCTCGGTGCCTAATGAATAAATACTTTGAGTTGTAGAGTTTTGTTGTGATGCCATGTTGTATTTGCACATATGGAGCATATTGTGTGTATGATTTGAAATGCTTGGTATGTGTGGGATCTAACAACCTAGTTGTCTATCCTGGGTAGCCTCTCTTATGGGGAAATGTACTCTAGTGCTTCCACTGAGCCATGGTAGTCTGCTACAGCCCTGTTCACCGGAGTCCTGTTAGCCCAGTTGCTACTTGTCAGAGTAATGGGCCACGGGTAGCCTAACCCGAGACCCTGAACCTTTCAAGACAACGGGGCCGGCAGCCCCCCTTAGAGCCTCAAGAAGAAGCGTCGCCTTCTGATGGCTGGCTGGCCCAAGAGGCCGGCTGCCAGAAGGCGGCTAAGCCCAGAAGGCGGCACCAAGATGGGCCGACTCCTCGCAGGCGGCCTCCAGAGAGGCCGGCCTCTAGCAGGCGGCCTACGATGCCCTTAGAGTCTGCGCCCCCAATAAGAAGACAATACAAGGTGAGGCTACACTGTAGCCCATCGCCCCCGTATCCAGGGCCGGGCATGGCCACAGTGCTCCGTACAAACGGAGATCTCCGCCCGGCGTGGCACTGTTGCCACTCCGCCCCCGACGTCACTACTGACAGGTGGAGCCCTGTTCCCCCGACGGCCTGTCGGTACGGCCTGTAGGCAGCGGGCCCTACCGGGCAGCAAGAGTCTAGAAGACGGCAGAAGCCTGAACAGTCGGACCCGAGGGAGGGCGGCCTCTAGCAGGCGGCCTGTTCTTTCCTCGGGGCCCGTGCGCCATTAACCAGATAAGACACGGTGTGGCTCGGTGATCTCCGCCGGCGGCGGGGCTATATGCCACGCTCCTGACAAGCCTCGTCATTAGCATCCGTCTCTGAATCGGTAGCGGCAAGACCCATGGCGGTGGGAGCGGCCTGTTAGCGCCGTAATAGACCAGGTGGCGGGGCCCACCAGGCGGCGGGCCCCAGCATCCGGCGGAAAAGCCGGCGACCAGAGACACTAACAGCCGGGTCCTACACTCGGCCGGATTACCATTATACCCCTGGGGGGTAGGCCTATATAAACCCCCCAGGGCACCCATGCAAAGGGTTCCCAACCTGTTTGAACTAGACTCACACCTAGAGGAGGAGAGAGTGTGCCTGCCTTCTTCTACTTCTAGCATACATCTCAAGGAGCGTCATTGTATCACTAGTGCCTTAGTGATCCTGCGGAGACCCCGCAGAGCATGACTAGGGGTGTTATCTCCTAGGAGAGCCCCGAACCTGGGTAATGTGCACCGGCGTTCGTGTCTACGCCTCATCCCGCTTCCACGCACCGGCGACGTTCTACTCGCTCCCAACATGATAAGCCATCCATTGGCATATGTCGCACCCAACCCCCGACATTTGGCGCCCACCATGGGGCGAGGTGCACCGTCTCCCGGAGACCTGTTCTGGACGGGAACCATGTTCCTTCCTGGCGAGCGCAGCCGGCTCGGCACTCCAGATGACGTCTGCGCTGACGCTCTGCACGGCGCGGAGGTCGCCGGTGCGGCGAGCTGCCTCGCCGATTTTGTTGGCGAGATTTGCCTCTCCGATGAGCCCGCGTCTGATGTGGGCACAGAGGGCCCCGAGAGCCGCCTCGTGAGCCTCCTCGATCAGCTCCACGTCGCCAGCGAGCCTGCTGCTGACTTGGAGTCGGTTGGCTCCACCGACCCGATGCTTATCGACTCTGACACGGCGTCACTTGATGCTTTCCCTACCAACGTGGTGGTCTACGACGAGCCGCTTCCTCGCGCGGACAGCGGTGGCATCACCGTCACGGAGGTGCTCGTCATCAGCCATGGCGAGCACTCTGGCGGAGGTGGCTAGGATCCGTTGCAGGCGGCAATGCAAGACCTGACTGCAACCATCCCGGAAGACGCTGACGCCGAGACGCTGGAGGCACGCCGTGTCCAGCTCGTCGAAAGCGCCAACCGGCGGGCCAGCATGAAACGCCTTTTGGAGGCCTACCAGTGTGAGATGGACCATACCGTCAGCGGCATGCCGGCTCCTGGTGGGTCTAGCCGCATAGGCCTGATCCGGCAGTGTGGCGCGCCCATTGCCAGCCTGTTCGGGACAGATCGTCCCGTCTACGCAATGTCTGCGGAGAACATACGAGCTGCCCAGGTGGCAGGAGACGAGCTAGACAAGCTCGAGGTTGACGAGTGTCGCCACATGACGGAGCGCATTCTGCAGCTCCTTGACGCGGCTGCTGAGCAGCAGGAGGCCGGCTGCCGCGCGGAAGCACCCAGCCGGCGAAACGACGACCCGCCTCCTCGCCGGGACCAAGGCGCGACATCCCAGACGCCGACTGGCGGCGTCTGCGATAGAAGAGACAAAGAGTCGGCTGCTAGCCGCAGCCAGACTCGCATCACCATCGAGCGCGACCAAGATGGCCGCCCAAGAGCAGTGGAACGGCGGTACGACTGTCCGCCTCCTCCTCCCCCTTGCAGGGAGAGGCGCGCTTCCCCTCCGCCTGTTGAGCACCCGACACTCAGCGACCGCCTCGGTCGCCTAGAAGGAGTCGGAGAGAACGATGCCCTCCACCGGATCAACCACCTCAACCGATCTCTGGCGCTAGAAGAAGAAGACGAGATGGGTCTGTCTTGTTTCAGCCCCCGCATTCGAGATGAGCCTTCCCCAAAGGGTTCACTCTCCCGAGAGATACGCCCAAGTACACCGGCTCCCTGAAGCCGGAAGACTGGCTGGTCGACTACTCCACAGTCGTCAGCATCGCGAACGGCAGCAAGCGTGTTGCCATGAAGTACGTTCCGCTTATGCTCCAGGGCACAGCCCGGACATGGCTGAAAAGCCTGAAGCCCCACAGCATCAACAGCTGGATTGATTTCACTGAAGCCTTCATCCGGAACTTCACCAGCACATACAAGCGGCCGCCCAAGCCTTGCTAGCTCTCCTTATGAGCCCTCCTCAAGCACAAGCTTTCTCGTATGAACAGACCCTTGATGCGCCCTGCAAATTCCACAGCGGCATGAAGCCATCCAACCACACCACTCGGAAATGCCATTGGCTCACCAGGATTGCTAAGGGTGACGGACTCCTGCCTCCTCCGCCTGCCAGCCCGCCACCGCCTCCTCCTCAGCAGCCGGCGGCTCGGCCAGTCGGTGCAATACAAGATGAATACCCAGAAGAGCATGGAGCCTATGCCGTGTTCACCAGCGTGGCCGATGACAAACACAGCAGACGGCAGCGACAACAAGAAGTAAATGCAGTAGCATCAGAGTCCCCCGAGTTTATGCATTGGTCTGAGAAGCCCATCAGCTGGAGCAGAGCTGACCACCCGGAGGTGATGCCCAATCCCGGTTCTTATGCCTTGGTTCTGGATGCCACTTTCGCCACAGAGAGGCGGGCTGCCCGCTTCTCCCGAGTTCTGATAGATGGCGGTAGCAGCATCAACATCCTGTACAAGCATACTATGGAGAAGTTGGGAATCAAACAGAGACAGCTTCAGCCCAGTCGGACTGTATTCCATGGCATAGTTCCTGGCCATTCCTGCTCACCAATCGGCAAGACCTAGATAGATGTCCTCTTCGGAGACAAAAATCACTTTCGCCGAGAGCCAGTATGGTTTGAGGTGGTGGAGCTTGAGAGCCCCTATCATGCGCTACTTGGCCAACCTGCTCTGGCCAAGTTCATGGCGGCCCCCCACTATGCTTACCTCAATATGAAGATGCCGAGCTCCAAGGGAATCCTGACCATAGCAGGGGACTATAAGAAGTCGTCCGCCTGTGCTGCAGACTGCAGCCAGCTAGCAGAGTCCCTCGTGATCGCGGCTGAAAAGTGGCTCCTTGACCGGGTTGCGGCAATGGCAGGGAAGCAGCCAGAAATGTCACCCAACCCCAAGGAGTCGAAAGCTAAGGGCTCCTTCAAGCCGGCCAAAGAAACCAAGAAGATACCCTTGGACCCGGAGCACCTGAAGAGGTATGCTGCCATAGGTGCAAGACCTTGACAGCAAATAGGAAAGCGACCTCGTCGATTTCCTCTGTGAGAATCGAGACATCTTTGCATGGTCTCAGACATGCCAGGTGTTCCGACGGATTTCGCCGAGCACAAGCTACATCTCCGACCTGATGCCAAGCCAGTCAAGCAGCCCTTGCGCCGCCTGTCAGAAGAAAAGAGAAGAGTTGTTGGAGAAGAAATAGCCCGGCTTCTAGCGGCTGGCTTCATCATGGAAGTGTTCTTTCCGGAATGGTTAGCCAACCCAATCCTTGTGCTAAAGAAGAACAAGCAGTGGCGCATGTGTATTGATTATACCAGCCTCAACAAAGCATGCCCCAAAGACCCATTTGCCTTGCCAAGAATCCACCAAGTAATAGACTCCACAGCCGGATGCGAGATGTTGAGCTTTTTGGATGCATACTCAGGGTATCATCAGATCAAGCTAAACCCGGCCGACAGGCTGAAGACCGCCTTCATCACGCCAATCGGAGCTTTCTGCTACCTGACCATGATGTTCGGTTTGAGAAATGCCGGCGCCACGTTTCAGCATTGCATGCAGAAGTGTCTCCTCAAGCAACTCGGCAGAAACACCCATGTCTATGTGGACGATGTTGTGGTGAAGACGGAGAAGCACGGAACGCTGCTGGAAGACCTCAAGGAAACCTTTGAGAACTTGCACCGATTTCAGATCATGCTCAACCCGGAGAAATGCGTCTTTGGATTACCAGCCAGCCAGCTTCTTGGCTTCCTGGTCTCAGAGCACGGTATAGAGTGCAACCCTGTGAAGATCAAGGCCATCGATAGGATGGAGGTGCCCACTAGACTGCTGGACGTGCAAAAATTCACCGGCAGCTTGGCGTCCATCAGCCGTTTCATCAGTCGGCTGGGCGAGAAGGATCTTCCCCTTTACCAGCTCATGAAGAAAACCACTTTTTTCGAGTGGAACGACAAGGCGGATGAAGCTTTTCTCCAGCTTAAGAAGATGCTGACCACTCCGCCTATCCTGGTGGCTCCGACTCCTAAGGAGCCCATGCTCCTCTACATCGCCGCCACCAGCCAGGTCGTCACCACAGTCATAGTTGTGGAACGCTAGGAAGAAGGCAAAGCACTACCAGTCCAGAGGCCGGTGTATTACCTGAGTGAAGTATTGTCCGCCTCCAACCACAATTACCCCCACTATCAGAAGATGTGCTACGGCGTGCATTTTGCCGCCAAGAAGCTGAAGCCATACTTTCAAGAGCACCGAATCACTATGGTCTGCACAACTACACTTGCCGAGATCATTGGAAGCCAAGATGCTTCAGGCCGAGTGGCCAAATGGACCATAGATTTGGCCCCCTACACCATCTACTACCAGCCTCGCACCTCCATCAGGTCACAAGCACTGGCCGACTTCCTCATCGACTGGGCCGAGACCCAGTACCTGCCGCCAGCGCGAGACTCCACCCATTGGCGGATGCACTTTGATGGTTCCAAGATGCGCACCGGTTTGGGAGCCGGAATCGTCCTCACCTCTCCCAAAGGCGACAAGCTCAGATATGCGCTGCAAATCCACTTTGCCGCCTCCAACATCGTCGCTGAGTACAAAGCACTCATTCACGGGCTCCGGCTTGCCAAGGAACTCGGCATTCGCCGGATCCTGTGCTATGGTGATTCCGACTTGGTGGTCCAGCAGTCGTCAAGCGACTGGGATGCCAAGGATGCAAACATGGCGATCTACCGCTTCCTCGTACAACAACTCAGTGGATACTTCGAGGGGTGCGAGTTCCTCCATGTGCCAAGAAATGACAATGAGGAAGCAGATGCCTTGGCACGGATCGGCTCCACCCGGCAAGCAATACTAGCCTGCGTCGCCCTGCAATGCCTCCTCAAGCCGTCTGTCAAGCCGTCACCAGAATCAGACTCCATCTTCAAGCAGTCGGATCTGACTTGAGGACTCTAGCAGCCGGCGCGGGAACTTCGGCAGGCGGCCCGGGGACTGCAGCAGACGCACCCAGCCCGGGGACTTCAGAACCCGGCCCGGGGACTGCAGCAGTCGGCCCGGGGACTTCATCGACTCAGCAAGCGGCAGCTGACTCCAACCCGCCGCCTCCCGGCCCAACCGCCCTCCAACAAGTAGCAGTCCTAGCAGTCAAAGAAATTGCAGCACCTTCATGGGCTCAGCCCATCCTCAACTTTCTGGTGAACAAAGAGCTGCCGACTGATGAGATCTGGGCCCGGCAAGTGCAATGCCGGGCAGCAGCGTACACCATTGTCAACTGAGAGCTTGTGAGGCGCAGCGTCAGTGGTGTGTACCAGTGCTGCGTAGAGCCGGAGCAAGGCCAAGCAATCCTCAAAGATATCCATCTATGCGAGTGTGGTCACCAGGCGGCCTCAAGAGCACTTGTTGCCAAAGCTTTTCGCCACGGTTTTTTCTGGCCGACTACTCTAGAAGACGCCAAAGACTTGGTCCAGAAATGCAAAGGGTGCCAGAAGTTCCGTTCAAAGCCACATCAGCCGACTTCTGCACTCAAGACTATTCCCATTGCCTGGCCTTTTGCCGTCTGGGGCCTAGACATGGTGGGACCATTCAAGACAGCACGCGGCGGCATGACCCATCTACTTGTCGGGGTGGACCAGTTCACCAAGTGGATAGAAGCAAAGCCAATTAAGAAGTTGAATGGTCCGACTGGTGTGACTTTCATCTCCGACATCACCATCCGGTATGGCATACCACACAGCATCATCACCGACAACGGCACAAACTTTGCCAAAGGCGCCTTGGCCCATTTTTGCACGACGCAGGGCATCCGACTGGACTTAGTGTTCGTTGCCCATCCGCAGTCAAATGGGCAAGTGGAGCGAGCAAACGGCCTCATTTTGTCCGGCATCAAGCCCCGACTGGTCGAACCTCTAGAGCGTTCGGCCGGCTGCTGGCTCGACGAGCTGCCTGCCGTCCTCTGGAGTCTGCGCACAACTTCGGACAAGTCAACCGGCTTCACACCTTTCTTCCTCGTCTACGGTGCCGAAGTCGTCATCCCGACGGATATAGAATTCTACTCCCCTCGAGTCACCATGTACACCAAAGAGGAGGCAAAAGAAGCACGAGAAGACGGTGTCGATCTGTTGCAAGAGGGTTGGCTGTTGTCACTCAGCTAGTCCACCATCTACCAGCAGAGCCTGTGCCGATACTACAACCGGAAGGTCAAGCCAAGATCCTTCCAAGAGGAAGACCTTGTGCTCCGGCCGATCCAGCGAACAGCCGGACAGCACAAGCTCTCGGCACATTGTGAAGGCCCCTTCATCATCAGCAAGGTGCTGGGCAATGATTCCTACTAACTGGTCGATGCTCAGAAGCCTCGAGCATGCAAAAGAGACGACTCCGGCAAGGAGACAGAGCGACCATGGAGTGCGAATCTCCTTCGAAGGTTTTACTGCTGATGCAGTATATACCACACCAACTTTTAAGTACGAAGACTCTGGGTCCCCCGAGAAGAGCTCAGGGACTGCCCTCTTTTATCTATATGATAAGTATTATGCCTATGAATGTGTTATTTCATTAGTCCGTCTGGCACCGGGTTCGACCAGTCGACCCGGGGACTCGCCGCCTTGTACTATGTAATGGTTCCTGCAGCCGGACAAGTAATGTGTTGGCACTTAAGCCCTCTCCTGCCAGAAGCCGTAGCTTGCAGAGTGACTGTCTGGTGGGCAGGAGTCAAGGGAGAAAGAGTGTCCGCATGGAAAGTGGCTAAGGACCCAAAGCATGCACATAGTTCAAGCCGTCTTACCGCGTCGCCAACCGGCTGCTGAGCAGCTGGCCGGCCGGCTTCTACTTGACTTGCGAAAAACTCTAATCGGCTAAGTACTTACCCTCCCAAAGCGGCCAAGTGCTGGACCCGGCCGCAGTCCACAGAGCGGCTGTTTGGATGGCAAGACGGCAGTCCAGGGAGGGCGGCAAAGGAAAAAAGCCAAGGAGCAGAAAGCAAGGAAAGATAGAACTCGGCGAGCATATTTACATATCAATGGGCCCTTGGCCAACATTCAACAGAAGTTTGAAATACACCCCGCGGGTGGAATTGTGCGAAATTAACAAAGTTTGCTGAAACTGATAGGCAGGTAAAAACAAAGATAAATTGGCAGCCTAGGGAATAGCAGACGGGTTTGGCGGAACGGTGGAGTCGGTACTGCCAGTTGGTGGAGCGGTCGGCTTGTCAGTCTCCGCTTGGTCGCCTTTAGCAGCAGCCGGCTCCCTCGGGCGTGGCTCGTTGCTAGAGGCGTGGTCGAGCTGAGGCTGGTCGTCCGCTTCAACCTTTGGAATTTCCTCTTCACCTTCCTCGTCCTCCTCGTCTTCTCCCTTGTCGCTGGAGTCGATCACTTCGGCCGAGTCCTCGCCATCCTCCGGGTTCAGCCCGAACCACTCCTGCGGCGCCTCGGTGCCATTCTCAACAGCTCAGGAATGAAGACGCTGATGTTGGTGTACTCGGCGATCGCCGCGGCCCGTTGGACAAGTTCACGCTCCACCGCCACCAGCTCCTCTTGGGCTTCCAGTCGAAGCATGGCCAACTGGGCTAGATTTAGCCTAGGGTACCATGCCTTGACAAACTCCAAGGCCCGGCATGCCCCAGCCCGGGCCGATGAGCCCTTCCAAGCCTCAAAGCGGCCGGCCGCCACCTCTAGCCAGTCGGCAGTCCAGCTGGGTGTACGTGGAGCCGGCATGTCTAGCCACAGGGCGGCAATTGCCTGGGCACCGACATGCTGAAGACGACGCAGCATCCGATGAGCCGGCCGAAGACAGGCCTGGATGCTGATAAGCTGCACGCTTAGGGTCCGGGGGGGGGGGCGTCGGCAGCGATCTCCGCACCTTCTGCCCTCCGCCCTTCGTGATCGGCCTCGATGGCCTGATTAGCAGCGCCGGAGTGACCGGGGAAGAAGTGTGCTCAAACAGAAAGCAAAAAGCCAAAATTAGAAACAAGAAGTCGGCCAGATCAGAAGCCGGCGGCTCGAAGAAAGAGTAAAGAAGGAAGCTCACCGTCAACCATGTCTTCAATCTCGCCGAAGCCGGCAATCAGCATTGCCTCCTTATCGGTCCAGGAGGAGTGTTCGGTCTCGAACTCAGCAAGGAGACCAGCCTCCTTGTCCTCCGCCTCCTTATGGGTCTTCTTGAGAAGCTCCGCTTGCTCTGCCAGTTGCGTGACCAGCCGGTCACGCTCTTCGGCCAGTTTGCTGCAGTCCGCCTCCTTGCACGCAGCGCGGTGTTGGCTTCGCCCAGCTGCTGCTGCAGGGCGGTGTTGGCCTCTACAAAAGTAGAAGAAGAATAAGGCGTCAGCAGCCAACAGAGAAGTACAGCCGCCGGGGAGATCCGGCCCGACTGCTCAGCAGTCGGTCCGAATCTCGGGGACTACAGCCCGCGGGTGCGCCAGCGCGCCCCCTCAGAGAAAGAAGTCATCAATATCAAGAAAGAAGAAGAAGAACAGTTGCCGAGGAGATCCGGCCCGACTGCTCAGCAATCGGCCCGAATCTCGGGGACTACAGCCCGCGGGTGCGCCAGCGCGCCCCCGTAGAGAAAGAAAAAGACTTAATCCGGCTTTCCGACAAGTCGATGGTCCGTTGATTCAGCTCCTGGACTTTGGAGTTGAAGGTGGCCGCGCGAAGGTTATGATAATCCTGCAGTAAAATTATCAAACAATGTTAGTACTCGGAGCTCGCCAATTAAAGTTCTGAGCCGCCTGCTCAGCAGCCGGCCCAAAACTCGGGGACTACACCCGTTGGGTGCGCTGGCGCGCCTCCATAGAGAAATGCAAAAACTAAAAATGAAGAAGCAAGATGTGTACCCGGACGACTGCTCGCAACTCCAGGAACGCTTTGTTGCACCGCTTCAGGGCGTCGGCCTCGGCTTGGATTTTTCCTTGGACGTCCAGGATCGCCTGGTTCAAAGGGCCCATCCCGCCTCCCTGCACCCAATCAGTGGGCGCGGTGCTGGTCGCCTCGGTGTCCGGGATCGAAGAGCTTGCGGCGCCGACTTCCTACGAGCGTGGCGCCGAAGCCGCCTTCGCAAACCGGCGGCGTGATGGTGTGCGGTCCTCAGGAGTCGGGCCCGTCATCATCTCGTCTCCGGCTGGCGGCACCGGCGGGTCCGTCGGCTGCTTGTCTCGCGCCTCTCCAGAAGGTGGTGGCGGGGGCACGGCCGTGTCCGGCATGACGACATCGCCACCGTCCCTCTCCATGATCGGGTGCTCGTCGCCGGCTCCCCCAGACGGCGCCATAAAATCTGGTGGTGGTGGCGCGGAGTTTAAGGGGACGGCAAACAACACCGACTGACGGAGTGCGGCTTCTTCGGCCTGCTTCTTCACCGCGGCAGCGGCCTCAGCCTCCGCTAGCTTCTTCAGTGCGGCGGCCTCCGCCTTGTCTGCCTCCACCTTCTCTAGGCGGGCGGCTTCCTGCTCCTCGCGCACCTCCCGCCATTTAGCTCCCACGCCTCCCGGAGGTCGGCGGCCGGATCGATTCGCCGGGTGGTGGTGGAGGTCTCCATCAACCCAATGGTGGAGGCGGCGGCTGACTTCTCAAGAGAGAGCGGGGCCCTAAGTCAAGAAAAAATGAAGAAAGGAAGTTCCGACAGAACCGACAAGAAAGAAAAGCACAAGAAAGGATACTCACGCCGACACCATGGGAGGCGCCTTCGGGAGCTCCTGGTACTTGGCCGCCTTCGCTGCGGCCTCCTTCCACCTGGTCGCGGCGGTTGGATTCTTGGCCTTCTTCGGCGCGCTACCAAACAAGGTGGCGCCCTGTTTGCGCTTCCGCGTGTCGCCTTGAGCGGTCGGCTCGGCGGAAGGGCCGCGTCCGCCTTGCCGGTGCCTCGTGAAGTGCTCAGCTCGTCTTCCTCATCGTCGTCATCAGGCCAAGTCTCAATGCTGCCCCCTTCTTCGGAGCCACCGGCTCCATAGACACCGCCTGTGGCGTCATCCTCCAAGGCAGCCGCCCCCGGGTCGGGGTCGTCCACGTCGCTCATAGCTCGGTCCGGCGCATAGGGGCCACCTGCCCCCACGATGGCGGCTGTCGCCTCAGACATGTAGATCTACTTCAAAGGGCAAGAGGCCGACTATTCAAGCCCGCAAGACGGAACCAAGACGAAATGTTAAAGAAAGGAAAATTTGAGAAGCTTACGGCTGGTGGCGGGTCAGCGCGAGAGTACGGCTGCTTGCCGAACTGCCAGGACCCCTGCAGCTTGAGGTTGGAGATATCGTTCACCAAGTTCGCCACTTCGGCAGCCGGCATCTCCTTGGTACTCAGCCGACATGGGTCGCGATGCCCGCTCATCCGGCTGATCAAATGAGGCCGGCCTTGGAGCGGGAGAACCCGGCGCGCGACGAAGGCGACCAGCAGGTCGGACACCTTGAGGCCTTCGACTTCGGTCAGCACCCAGAGTCGGTTGATGGCGGCAGCGCTGTCTGCTGACACCGGCTTCGGCTTGTAGCCCTAGTTGGCCCGAGGCTCAGCCGGTGGGCCAGCCTCATAGGCCGGCAGGTTGATGAAGTCGACGGCCGGGTTGATGTTCTCCACGTAGATATAGGATTGCTGCCACACCTTGATCGACTGTGGCAGCTTGATGGAGGGGAAGGCGTTCCTTGGAGACGGGCGGCGCACCGCAACGAAGGCATCGCACTGGGCTGCCACCTCCTGGACGGAGGTGCCCAGCTTGGTGTAGAAGAACGCTCCCCACAACTCGAAGGTGGGGAGGATGCCGAGGTAACCTTCGCATATCGTGTCGAAGGCGGACAGAAGCATCACGGTGTTGGGCGTGACGTGATGAGGTTGGAGATGGTAGAACTCGAGGAACGAGCGGAGAAAGCCGCTCGCCGGCAGGCTGAAGCCGCGGATGAAGTGCGAGCGGAAGACGACCCGCTCGTTCTCCCCCGGCACTGGCGAGATCTCCCCCGCAGGAGGCACGCGCGCCTTCACGTAGTTCGCGCCGGGAAGGCGCCGCGTGTCGTGAAGGAAAGCGGTGTGGTCTTCATGGATGTTCGACCCGTCCCAGTCTCCTCCCTGCTCGCGCGCGATGAAGAGCTCGACGAGGCAAATGGCGCGACGGGGGAGCTGGGGATCGGAGCAGGGCCAAGAGGGCTCGGGGCGGAAGAACTCGATGGAGACGAGCAGCGGCGGCACTCCGGCGGAGCTCGGTGGCGCTGCGGCGAGAGGAAGAAGAAGGAGGGAAGAATGGGGTGGAGGGGCGTGCGTGCTTTGCCGCTGCCCATCCTCCCCCTACTTATTGCCGACGGGCTACGAAGCCGAGGGGGTGGGCATGGGATCGTGGGATTAACTGTGCCCACGACCCCACGTCCCCCCGTTTACCGCACGAGTTACTGCGCATAGTAACTCCGAGAAGAACCCAACCGCCCGCCTCGGCCGCAGCGTATCCGCCCGCGTCCCGAGGCCCGGTGGTGGCGGGCCCAGCGTGCTGTCGCATCTCATCGCGTGCGTGGGCTAGTAGGCTGGCTGGCACCACGTGGCATGCCCACGACGGGCGGCGGGCCTGGAGGCTTCGCTAGCACGCCACCCAGTTCCCGCCGTTGCGTTCAAAGTTTATGACAAGTCCGACTGGACGTGGCCGACTCCCACGAGGCGGCTTGCCAGGAGTCGGATGAAGCTTCAGTCCAGAGCACCCGGGGGAAACTATTGAGACTCCTCGGCTCCTCAGCCGCGGCACCTCACCAGCTTCGGGGACTACTGTCGGAGTAATGGGCCACGGGTAGCCTAACCCGATTCCCTGAACCTTTCAAGACATCGGGGCCGGCTGCGCCCCTCAGAGCCTCAAGAAGAAGCGCCGCCTTATGATGGTCGGCTGGCCCAAGCGGCCGGCTGCCAGAAGGTGGCTAAGCCTAGAAGGCGGCACAAAGATGGGCCGACTCCTCGCAGGCGGCCTCCAGAGAGGCCGGCCTCTAGCAGGCGGCCTACGACGCCCTCAGAGTCTGCGCCCCCATTAAGAAGACAAGATAGGGTGAGGCTACAGTGTAGCCCATCGCCCCCGTATCCAGGGCTGGGCGTGGCCACAGTGCTCCGTACAGATGGAGATCTCCGCCGCGCGCTGCACTGTTGCCACTCCGCCCCCAATGTCACTACTGACAGGCGGAGCCGTGTTCCCCCGACGGCCTCTCGGTACAGCCTGCAGGCAGCGGGCCCTACCGTGCAGCGAGAGCCCAGAAGACGGCAGAAGCCCGACCAGTCAGACCCGAGGGAGGCCGGCCTCTAGCAGGCGGCCCGTTCCTTCCTCGGGGCCCACGCGCCATTAACCAGATAAGACACGGTGTGGCTATAGTGATCTCCCGCCAGGCAGCGGGACTGTAGCCACGCTCCCCTGACCAAGCCAGCGTCATTAGCATCACGACTACAATAATCAGTAGCCGGCAAGATCCGCGAGCGGCGGGAGCGGCCTGTCGGCGCCGTACTAGACCGGGCGGCGGGCCCCGGCAGTCGGCGGAGAAGCCGACAACCAGAGACACTGACAGCCGGGTCCTAGACCCGGCCGGATTAGCATTACACCCCTTGGGGGTAGGCCTATATAAACCACCAGGGCACCCATGCAAAGGGTTCCCAACCAGTTAGAAGTAGACTCACACCTAGAGGAGGAGGGAGCGTGCCTGCCTGCTTCTACCTCTAGCATACAGCTCAAGGAGCGCCATTGTATCACTAGTGCCTTAGTGATCATGCGGAGACCCCGCAGAGCAGGACTAGGGGTGTTATCTCCTAGGAGATCCCCGAACCTGGGTAAAGTGCGCCGGCGTTCGTGTCTACGCCTCATCCCGCTTCCAGGCACCGGCGGCGTTCTACTCGCTCCCACCATGATAAGCCATCCATTGGCATATGTCGAAGCCAACCCCTGACACTACTACTCCGGAACACTTAGACTGGCCGGCATGTGTCCTTCTTTGATACTGTGTCTGTCCCTTCGGGGAAATGTCACGCTGTGTCTTTCAGAGTCATGTTAGCCTGCTACAGCCCGGAATCCCAAAGTCCTGCTAGCCCAGTTGCTACAGCCCGAATTCACTCGCTGATGACCGACACGTTCGTTGCTGGGTCATGTATGCCTGTCCCTGTAAGTTAGTGCCACTTTGGGTTCATGACTAGTCATGTCGGCCCGGGTTCTCTGTCATATGGGTGCTAGCGACACTATCATATACGTGAGCCAAAAGGCACAAACGGTCCCGGCCAGCTAAGGTGGCACCCGTGGGAATACCATGCGTGAGGCCGCAAAGCGATATGATGTGTTACATGCTAGATCGATGTAGCTTAGGATCGGGGTCCTGACAGTAGTATGATAGTTTTGATAATAGTAGAAGTAGTAACGGTAACGGTAATAGTGATATTAGTAATTTTGTAGCAGGTGAAATAGTGATGATAGCAGTAGTAACTTAGCAAGAACAATATAAGATAAATTCGTAGGCATTGGACCGGTGACTTGTTGGATCATATTCATCATGAGACAGTTATAACCTAGGGCGATAGGGCATTACCTCTAGTTCGTCAATATAATGTAGGCATGTATTCCATAAATAGTCATACATGCTTATGGAAAGAACTTGCATGACATCTTTTGTCCTACCCTCCCGTGGCAGCGGGGTCCTATTGGAAACTAAGGGATATTAAGGCCTCCTTTTAATAGAGAACCGAAACAAAGCATTAACACATAGTGAATACATGAAATCCTCAATCTACGCTCATTACCGGGAGTGGTCCCAACTATTCTCGCTTGAGGGTTGCCGGATCATAACACGTAGTAGGTGACTATAACTTCCAAGATCGGATCTAGAACATGGATACAATTATGGTAACATAAACGGTTCAGATCTGAGTTCATGGCACCCGGGCAAAAAGTGACAAGCATTAAGCATGGCAAAGTCATAGCAACATCAATCTTAGGACATAGTGGATACTAGGGATCAAGCCCTAACAAAACTAACTCGATTACATGATGAATCTCATCCAACTCCTCACCGACCAGTGAGCCTACGAAGGAATTACTTACTCCCGGTGGGGAGCATCATGGAATTGGCGATGGAGAAGGATTGGTGATGATGAAGAACGAAGATCCCCCTCTCCGGAGCACCAAACGTACTCCAGATCTGGCCTCCCGATGAAGAACAGGAGGTGACGGTGGCTCCGTCTCGTGGATCGCGATAATTCTTTCTCCCTGTTTTTTTATGGAAAAATAGGATTTCATAGCGTTGGTTTCAGGATCTGCGGGGCCACCAGGTGGGGACAACCCACCTGGGCGTGCCAGGAGAGGGGACGCACCCTGGTGCGTTGAGCCCACCCAGGTGCCCCTCTCCGGTGGATCTTGGTTCCAGAAATCCTTATTTATTGTATAAAAATTCCTCGCAAAGTTTCGTTCCATTCCGAGAACTTCTATTTCTGCACAAAAACAACACCATGGTAGTTCTGCTGAAAACAGCGCCAATCCGGGGTTAATTTCATTCAAATCATGCAAATTAGAGTCCAAAACAAGAGGAAACGCATTAGGAAAAGTAGATAGTATCAACTCCCCAAGCTTAAACCTTTGCTTGTCCTCAAGCAATTCAGTTGATAAATTGAAAGTGAAAAAGAAAAAAATTTACTCACTCTTTTGCTCTTGTTTGCATAAATAAGCTTAAACAGCACCCAGGTTTTCAGCCAACATTATAACTAACCATGCCAACAATAACTCTTAAAGATTATATTAACTCATATTAATGACATAATCAGCTAGCGAGCAATAATAAGGTATCTCAAATGGCAAACATGTTGTCAAAACAACCATGATATAATATGACAATAGTGGTATCTCGCTAGCCCTTTCTGAGACTGCAAAACATAAATGCAGAGCACCTCCAAAGTTCAAGCAGCGACTAAACATTGTAATTCATGGTAGAAAAGATCCAGTCATGTTGCACCCAACATTAGCTACACACAATGCTTATGTCATGACAGCTATGCTCTTAGGTTCTAGCGTTTGTTTTAGAAGGTGATGACACAACATAAAAATAAATAGATAGTCCCTTCACAGAGGGAAGCATCGATTTGCAGAGGTGTCAGAGCTCAAGTTTTTTTTAAATAGAGGTAAATGATATTTTGAGACTTGCACCCTTCTCATTTACTTCACGACTATCAGTTATCAATATCTTCCATGCTAAGCAAGCTAGTGGCGGTTCCCAAGCGATAAAACTAAAGGTTTACTCCCCCTCCACCAACAATCACATTCCATGGCTTGTCCGAAACAATGGGTGTCGTCCATACCAACAACAGTCCCGGAGGAGTTCTGTTTAATTATTTGCATTTTTTAGTTCGGGACTGGGAATCCCTATAACCGCCCTTTTCTCGTGCGATGGCGAGTGAATAAACACTCGACCTGAGAATAACCCGCTTAGCATGGAAGATACCGACCACCTCCTGTCGTTCCATGAACGATCCAGGCACACAAAAAGGATATTTAATTAGAAGTTTTTTAGAGGGGTAGGTATGGTGGACTCATCTGGAATAACTTTTGGGTTCAAGGTTTTTGATGTACAAGTAGAATTCCCACTTAGTACAGGCGAAGGCTAGCAATTAGATTGAGAAGCGGCCAGCTAGAGAGCAACAACGGTCATAAACATGCATTATGCATAAGTAACATTGGACACTAGCATGAGTAACCATGAACATAAATATCATAGAGGCTATGTTGGTTTTAATTCAACTACATACATGAACATGTGCCAAGTCAAGCCACTCGAACATTCAGAGGAGGATACCATATCATCATACTACATCACAATCATTTTAACGCAATGTTGATATCCAAGATAAATCATTATCCACTCCCAGCTACTTATGCTTGGCCTGAGAAACTATAATCTCTAATTGTCGTTGCAAACATGTTTAATCATAATGGGCTCAATCTTGGATACAAGGTTAAACATATTTACACAAACAGAACAAGTCGAGTTCATACCAGTTTCTCTCTACCACGGCCAGTTCATCGAATATTGTCATTATTGCCTTTCACTTGCACGACCGAACGATATGAAAATAATAATATTGTGAGAGTGCCGTGGACTAAGCTGGAATCTACAAACATTTTATTCAACGAGATAAGACAAGGTAAAATGTGCTCTTTATTAGATCAACAGTTATTCATATGAGAGCCATTCAACATTTTCATTGTGGTCTCCTCCTCGGTACAACTCGAATAAAAAGCAAAGAAATTCAGAGAAACACACTGAAATATTTTTGGAGTTTTTGGTTTTATTGAACAAGGAAATAAAAGGGAAAAGCAAAAACAAGAAAAACTATTTACACAGGAAAGCTTGCAACAAGCAAAAGAAGAACAAGGAAATATTTTTGGGTTTTCTTTTTAATATTACTACTAAGCATGCATAGAAAGTAAATTAACTATAACTACTTTTTTGGTTTTTCTAAAGTTTTTCAAACACATAAGAAGAAAGCAAGAAAATAAATCTAAGCATGGATGATACAATGAAAAAGTGTGAATACCGACTAATGGAATAAGTGAACATGAATGCAATATCGGTGGAAACACATACTCCCCCAAGCTTAGGCTTTTGGCCTAACTTGGTAGTCGATCAGTAGCCTGGATGGTAGTAGGGGTGCTGAGGAGTGAGCATCCACTCATCCCACTGCTGAGGCTCCTCCTCTGCCTCTGCAGCAGCCTGAGCGTTGCGGTAGGCGATGATGTCCGCAAGCATGATCCTATATCCGCCCCTGGCAATAGAATCAAACAAAGCAGGAGCAGGCAACAGAATAATATCACGAGTTTCAATGCTAAAACCCAGGTTATAAGGAATAGGAATGTTAGGGTAATCTTTTGCAATAAAATGGTGGTGTTCCATGGCGGCGCGGTCTAGGTAAACCTTGGTCAGAGGGTAATCATGATGGCGTATCTCAACATTAAAGTGAGTTGCCAAAGGAGTAGCGAAAATCCCACCATGTATTTTACCCTTGGACTTATTAATGTGGAGGCGACGAGCCACAATAGCTCCCAAGCTATAAGTGTCGTCGCCCTCTAGTGCACAACGTAAAATAGCAAGGTCTGGTGAACTCAGTGCACCCACCTTCTCTCTAGCAACCAATCATTTTGCAATAAAAGAGCAAAGTAATGAACAGCAGGAAAATGCAAGCCAGCGACAGTGATAGCTGACACCCCTCTCTCATATCCCACTGTCAAGGTGCGATAAAAGGTTTCAAAATCCGCCGGCCTAGGCTCGGCTAATCTCCCATCATAAGGGATCATGCATATGTTACAAAATTCAGTAAGTGGTATCTGATGGTTTTCGCATATAAATCAAAACTCACTTTAGGGGGATTATTCCTAGGAAGGAAAGTAAAACTTCGAACAAAGATTTTTGTGACAATTTGATGCTATTCACACTCATCTGCGATGAAGTCGATGAGGCCGGCATTAGTAGGATATTGTGTGAACTCCTGAAGGATTCCAGCCTCTTCCAGGAACGGGGTGTGCGGCCATTCACATGGTCGTACTTCCACCAACCTCTAAGGATGAAGATCACTATAAGATGACTCCCCAATAACACCCTTGGAGTTCTTATTAGAGCCAAACTTCCTAAAGATATTCATGGTGTTCCTATGAACAAAAATTCTGAATTTTATTAGCCCACAAAATTTTCTCAACAAAACTTCACAAAAATGATACCAACTACTCATAGGGATACATAGAGGCCATAGCAAGCATTCAAACTACTTAGAACTCTAAGCATTCAACATGCAAGCTCATCTACAGCAGCACCAAGAGTAGCTAATTATTCAAAATATAAAATACTAAAACAAAAAATAATTGGACAGCCGATGGAGTCACATACCAAGCAACAATCCCCAAAAACAGTTTCGGAAACGGAGCTTCGAGCAAAGAGATCAAAATCCGTGGGTTTGAGAGCAAGAACACGAGAGAGAGAGAGAGAGAGAGAGAGAGAGAGAGAGCAATGGAGAATTTTGTTCTAGAGGTGAGTGATGATGTGGTGTGAAGAGATAAGTGAGGGGGGCCACGTGGGGACCACAACCCACCAGGGCGCGCTTGGGGGTCCTGGCGCGCCCAGGTGGGTTGTGCCCACCTGGTGCACCTCCCTCTGATATTATTTGCACCAGAAATTCAGAAATATTCAGAAAAAATCGTATTAAATTTTCAGAGAATTCTGAGAACTTCAATTTTTGGGTCAATTTTTATTGCATGGGAAATTCAGAAAATAAACAAAACATGACATTTTATTTTATTTAACTGATAAAAACTGAAAACAAAAGGTAGGGACAGAAGGTAGTGCTTACTAAATTAATCAACTTCATACTCCTCAAAAATGATCCATTAATAAGGTTTATCAGGTCTTATTAACAACCACTTTCGATAAGCATGAAACCGAAGAACTTTTGTAAATCACTAAGTTACCTCAATGGGGATATGGATGTCCCCAACAATAAGTATTTCATATTTATTTTTGACAGTAGGTAGAGGTATTTGAAAACTTCCAATAGTGATTGTCGGAGATTATTCAATAACATTATGTCACACCCTGATTTTCATGGCACAACACTTAAGATGATAAATCATGATAAATTGTGGTTTGACAAAAACTTTTGTGTGTTTTGGTCTTTGCTTGATTTTACTTTGTCTACTGTTTGCAAGTGCTCTAAAAATCAAATAAATCCTCCAACTCTTATACTCCTTCTCCTTGATCAAAAACTTCTGCCCAATGATCATTCCATGAGTGTAGGACACAAAAATAATTTCTTGTAAAAATATTTTGGCCAAAAAGTATTTTCTAATTTTAGTTTTCCAAAAACCCCTGAATTGAGGTTTGCACTGCAAGTACTTGATTTGGGGTATGAAAAATACTTCAAAGAGTATATTTGAGACCTATGAGAGAAAGGAATCCCATAAACCACAAAAATATAATTTTAAAAGTTATTTTACTATTTTATTTAAAAGCTTTTTATTAAGTCCAGAAATGGTCTTTAATATAGAAAAATTATTTTATTGTTTTAAAAATATTTGACAAAAATCAGGGAAACTCAGTGGGTATATATTTCCCATATATAAGAGTTTCAACACATGGTCATGTTCAAAATATTGGTCCAATCCGTCAAATACCCTTTCTGGATATTTCAAGCTTTTGAAATATTTACAAAGGAAATATTCTCCAAAAATTCCAAGAAAATTCTAGCATGTCACATATGACATGTTTGATGATCTTGCCAAGTCTCATGACATGGAGAATAGTATAACCCCATGAAACCCTCTCAAAACCACTTCTGTCCTCTTTCAAGTTTGAACAACTTTGCACTGTCAAACATGTCCAAATGTTCTCAAACCTTGTGAACATGCTCAACTGGTCTAATCATTCATCTAGACCAAATGGCACAAGTTGGAGAACAGGTTAACTTGATCAAAGTGCCCCAAAATCCTTCCTATCCATAACCAAATTTGAACAACTCTACATTGCCAAGTGTGTCCTTTTGATCTCAACTTTTTTGGACATGTTCAGAACCTAAAATTATGACACTACACCAAGTGGTGCATCAAGGAGAATAGGTTTGCATGACTAAATCTTGGGAAGTCCATTTCTGTTGATTTCTAGGGTTTACAAAAGTTGCATTGGAAACTTTG
Source organism: Aegilops longissima (assembly GCA_021605205.1). Taxonomy (NCBI): domain Eukaryota; kingdom Viridiplantae; phylum Streptophyta; class Magnoliopsida; order Poales; family Poaceae; genus Aegilops; species Aegilops longissima. Next base: position 275,436,974 of record CM038681.1, read on the forward strand.
CCCAAATGGACTCAATATTGGTGGACCCTGTTATTTTATCATACCATTTGACCCTGTCAAGCCTCATGACAAGAGGAGTTCATCTTCTTGCCCAAACCACCATCAAACACCTTCTGGCAGAAATTTAAAATGCATGTTCTGGCCATTTCCACTAATCTCCATGAGCTAATCTTTCTCCCACAGCACCATCTGGTCCTCCTCTAACCCCTGCATCTTTCCCTGCCCGAGGAGCCGGGATTATGGGGGTGAAAAGCTCTTTTTCCCTCTCTGGACAGCACCATTTCTCTTTCTCTCAACCTCCCTCCTCACTCCAGTGGATCCCCAGGGCATCCAATGCCATTGCCGCATTGTTTACTCCCCCTTGCAGCTGCCAGACACAAGTGGGCGCGTGAGGACGCGAGAAAAAGCCGCGGGTGCCGGCCATTTACGCGCTCTGGAGCACGTAAGCGTGCTCCCGACCGTTGACGCCGCGTCCCCCGACCACCTCGAGCCTCCCCCTCGCACCAGTCGAGGTGACTCGACGTCCGCAACACGCCACCGTGTAGTCCCCCTCGTCTCTCCCTCTCTCTCACCTCCTGCAGTGCGTGCCCAGAGCCGCCTGGCTCGGCCAATGCCCGGCCTCGCACGCGCGAGCACCAGTGCCTCACCCCGCTCCCTCTCTCTCTTCCTGGCACCCTACTCGACTCCCACGAATGTCGTAGACAGCCCCGGGCCTCCTCCGGTGGCCACTGCGGCCATCCCCGCGGGTGCCCGTAGGCCGCGTCCACGGAGAGCCACGGCCTCGCCATTTAAGGCCACCCCGAGCCCCCTCTCGACTCCTTTGGCTCTCTCTCTCTCTCCCGTACGCTCCCCAGGCCAACCATTCCTCCCCTAGTGCTCTCGTTCACCTCCATGGCCGGAAATCTTGCCGCCGGCCACAGCGCAAATTCGAGCTCTCCGGTGCTCCTCTCCCCCTCATACCTGCACCAGAGCATCACCCATTTCCCTACGACCCTCTCCCGGACTCCATTTCTTCTTCTCCACGGCCGCTGCACCATGCCCCAACCTCACCGTCAGCCTCGTCCTCCGCGGCCAGTGTCCTGCTCGACCCGGTGCCACTGGGTGACCGTGCCACCCACGGTTGGACTCGACCGGGTCCCCTGAGCACACCGGTGGCCAGCTCACCGAAAACGGTGGCCCGTAGCGCCGTCAAGCCGCCGTCGACGCCGCCCCTGCCTCTGCTCTGTTCGAGCGGGAGGTTGGGGACGAACCCGACAAGCGGGCCCCGCCGTTTAAGTGGAAACGGCTTCGCCGAATCCGCCATCGACGTCGCCCCTGTCGCCGCGCGGCCGAGCCGCTGGGCCGACCCAGTGACTCCCTGCTGCTAAACCTCGCCCAGCGCGCGCCGCCGCCGCCCAAATCTGGCCCGTTTTGGTAAATCCTTTGTCTTTTTCTTTTTCCAGTCAACTTCAAAAACCCATAAATAAATCAACAGAGCTCCAAATTTGATGATTACAAATCATGATCTATCACATGGTGCTATTTGCACATTTTTCCAGAAACTTTCTCTTCATAAATATTTATCAAAACCCCATTTTCCATTTCTGTGGTGAACTTTAGAAAATCACAGAGAGCTCAAATTTGATTCAAATTCCTAGATGTTTATAAGTTCATAACTTAGTTTATGAACATTTTTCTTAATGCTTTCTGTACCACATAAAACAGTGAGCCATTTCTTCATATTTGTCAACTTTGCAAATTCATAGGAAATTCATTTGAACTCCAAATCCAGTGAAACCAACTCCCACATGCTTCTAAAATCTTGATTTGCTAAATGGGTGCCTTTGCTCATTTTTCAAAAATATATTTCTGTAGACTTCTTGCAAATCCATAAACCCCTTGATTCCATCATATTGAAATGTTCAGAAATATTCACTAATCCAATTCCAATGAAACCACCCTGGTTATTTTTCATATGACCAGGGAAGTCCTAGAAAAGTCAAATCCATATTTTTAGAGCACTTTTATTTTCTGCCTTGTTGTGTTGCTTATTATGATTGTTTCGACGTTAGTTGATGAAGTAGGCGGAGTACTTGGAGAAGGACTAGAAGATCTCAAGACTCTGATGAACCAGGCAAGCAGCCCTTTGACCATGTCTATGAAACCCTTTTTATGCATGTCATATAGCACCATATTGTTGTTGCAACGGAATCATGATGAGGTGGTAACCACTTCGATGGTTTGCCACCGTATTTCCTCATTGATTCTTGCATTGTGCATGACCCTACCTTCTTATGAGGGTTATGCCGGTGGGAGTAGATAGGATGCTAAAGTAGATGCTACGCAAAAAGGGACGGGTATATTCATGGTGAAGGAGTCAAAGCATTTTCAAAAGACTTTTTGAAAACCCCGTCGGGTGCCACTTATGCCCGAGGGAGATGATGAGATGGGTAACCACTTGATGACGAAGTGGTGTACCGAGGCAAGTGTGTGTTGTTTTCGAAAACGGATTAGATTTAAGATTTGTCGACTGTCCCAACCTTACATGCGCAACCACTCTACCCTTATATGGGAAAGGGCATTATTGATTACCTAGGCCGATACAAGCTTGGAGCCCGCATTACTAGTGATGGGGGAGAGTTGGTGCTCTCTCTCGGGACGGGGTCGTGCCAGGTAGGGCGGCCATGACTATCTTTACAGGGCACCGGATACAACGTTGTGTCCCCTCTCGGATGTTACGATCTCGAGCGAGTCTCGTATGATGTACATCATGAGGATACGGAACAACGAGTGGACTCCTTGTTAGTGTCGCCTAGGGAAAGGTAGTGATCGGTGCTTACCGGGTACTTGAGGTATCATGGTCGTGGATGACACTGAAGTTCGCGGATCTTGTGGGTAAAGTGTGCAACCTCTGCAGAGTGTAAAACTATTGAATAGCCGTGTCGTGGTCAAGGACGGTTTGGCGGTGCTGCTTAAACTACGCCCGAGTTTTACAACCGTGTGTGTGAGTTGATAAAACTACTTGGGTCGAGTCAAAGGACTTGACATGATTGAGTTGGGTTGGTGCCCACTCTATTTATGTTGATATCTGTAACCTGTCCTCATGGTTACTTGAATTCTCCTGATGTATGTCTTACAAGTTGTTGAACATTTCATTGCACTCAAAACTAGCTTTCTACAAAAACTTACCTATATCATGCATTGCTGTATCTTGAACCAAAACATGGGTTGCTTGCGAGTACATTCAAAGTACTCATTGGCTTGCCACTGGTTATTTTATTGGCCAGGCATGAAAGAACAGGATATGATGAAGAATACTTCGGTGACGAACATGCGGGCTAGGGCGCTTCCCAGTCAGAATGCCTGTTGGGTTAAGGAAGATGGCATGGGTCCAAGTTATCGACGAAGATTTCCGCTGCAATGTTATACTCAAGACTTGACCATAATGGTCCTACTTGTGTAATACGGTATGTATGGATGTAAGCCTCTTGTTATTCAGCTTCTGTGTGTTCAGTGAGCATTGATCTCTGGGATCACTATACATGTGCATTCGGTGATCACGACTTATGAGTCGGGGTCCCCACAGAGCTGGTATCAGAGCCATCCTGACTGTAGGAAGCCTTAGTTAGCATGGTCGTTAGTTAGGATGAAACTATTTCCAAAACTATTACTAGTTTTCAAAACTATCTATACTTCTCTTCCCTTCTCAGATTTCCGAAAACTAAGGTATACTTTCCTTATTGATCTCTTCCCCTTCAAAACCTTTGGTCGCTAGAACCCTTATGTCCCTGACCACTAGATTCTTTGTAATCCTCGTGGATAATCTAGAAGGAAGATGCCTTCTCAGACATTCACCCACACCTTCTGAACACAAGATTAGCGACACCTCAACAAGACGATACCAATAGAAGATACATCCTCGAGGAATGAGGACATGAAGACCCAGAAGATGGTGACATTGCCCCAGGGTTATGCAACCTTGGCCTATGATGACCAGGGCGTAGGATATGCAAGCTCATGATATACATCACTAGTAGAGCAACCCTTCCCTTATCATTGTTATGACGGCAACCACCGGTGGATGAGAACCTCGCCATTTGGTCCGCCTCACTAGAGTGAGCAGGAAAACGGTTCTCTTCGTCCCCCCGCTCTTGGTATCGATGTTGTCATCAACGTAACTGATAGGTTGGACCTCTATTATGCGTTGTTAGTGTCACTACATAAAGGATAGCATACTTGGTACACTCGACGCCTTAGAAGGCAAGAGGGATCTTTATGATTAAGAAGACAAAAGGAGACCAAGTCAATGCCAGCTACGAGGAGCCACCTTCACCCCATCACTTCAACAGGCGAGAAGTTGTTGAAGACTCTTTAGGATCAACCTGGATCGTTTCATCAAACAACTACCGGAGACGTAGCGACACCCAAGGAAAAATCCAGAAGACTGCATGAGGCGCGAAGTAAAGCACGACTACTGAATCTGAGAACCCCTAGGGTAGGATGAGTCGTGTACCCCCTATGCGCAGTCGAGTCCATATGATGGTTCAAATAGAACCATGATTGTGTGTTGCTTGTTTTATTTGTTTGTGATTTGATATCAGTCGCTCTTTTTGCCCTAGGCAACAAGTACGCGACAATATCACCTTCCTTATCTTAATGCTTGTGTTTGGCCCTTTCGGCACTTGTTGTTTTCTCTTTCACTATAGAACCCCCTTTTAGGCATTCCCCTCCTCTATGCTACTTTTCCTTCTCATCTCTCTCCTCAACAGAAGACCAGCAAGATAAGCTACACCAAGGATTCTGCCTTGACAACCAACTAGCAATGAAGACTTCTGCTATGATCTCCATGACCGAGTGCTACCCCGAAGAGTTATGTTTAACCCTCTAGACTAGAAACCCATTCCGAGACCCTTCGAGACTTCATGATATACCTCAGCTCGAATCCTTAACCAAGAGCTTAACCCACAGAATTACAAGTGGACCAGTTAAGCCTCTGTAACCTCACATAGCACTGGGTTCATTATGGAACTAGTGGACATAGCGAACGAGCACATTATCATCCTAAGATAGCACCAAAACTGATGATGCCATGGGAGAGACCAATTTTGGGATATAGGAACGGAGGACAAATGACTTGATGAGTTTATATCAGAGACCCTGAGGAATTGAGTGAGACTTTGGTAGATCACGAGGCTCTCATGTTGGTAGATGAACTTGGTGGGATCATGATTATAGATTAGCATAGCTTTCATTACCCCTGAGTAAATTGGATTTAGTAGGACAATTATTATCGCAAGCTGGAATTATTGGAGGAATAGGGATTTGTCTTAGCCAGGGGATATTGATAGGAGATAATTGATATTACGATAATGACTTGGGGAAAAGTGAAGAAATTCTCGTTGGACGTGAGATTTGGATTTAAGTAGGTGATTCTAGTTGAATATAGATGATGTATATCTACAATTATTGGAGGAATAGTGATTTGTCTTAGCCAGGGGATATTGATAGGAGATAGTTGATATTACGACAATGACTTGGGGAAAAGTGAAGAAATTCTCATTGGACGTGAGATTTGGATTTAAGTAGGTGATTCTAGTTGAATATAGATGATGATGTATATCTACATGGTTCGGAGTAAACTGGATTTAGACGGATGATCTCGATCGTGATACCATGTTTCTCGGTGGACGATAAACTAGGGGATTGGGTTAATTGTCGGAGTTAATTTAGGGATCTATATACGCCTGACCTTGGAGTTTACATGACCATGATAATGGAAATTGGTGGACTGACTATAGCAAGGTAGCCCTTTCAAGTGTTTGGGGATTATAGGAACCTTAGGAGATCATGTGGGACACCATAGACATTGGATTTGTAGAATTAATGAATTATGTAGCTAATGGGCTTTTGGAGTTGACCTATGCGAGATGATACTTTCGGAGGTATAAGGTGATCTGTTTGGAGGATTAGATAGAACAATTGGCATCTCAGGAACTATGCTCAAGGATGGGATGACAAACATTCACTCGCACACCAGAATCCTTGAAACCCTTACGCCTTACCAAGCCAAATCATGGTCGGATCATGACCTTGGGCCTTGACTCTAGGTCAAGAACACCCTACCAATACTCAACCATGACCACCACCGATACCCCAACCTTTACCCTACGCACCACGTGGGCAACTCTTCACGGAGTACTCGAACAAGTTGGTCGTCATCGTTACTTGATGACATGCTTGTCTACCCGAAGAAGGAAGAAGAACCGTTCAGCTAGTTAAGGAACATCTGAAGACCGCCATGACAAGGAGGAAGAACTATATCAACCACCACCGTCAAGGAGTGAACTTCCTCAACGAAGACCAGGTGTATCTGCAAACCACACCTCTCTAAGGAACCAAGCATTTCCAAGACAAGGAGACCCACACCAAGATTCATCGGCCCCCTTCGAGATCACTCCAAGATTTAACAACCCCCTCTGAGATCGCCACAAGATGAAGAGAAGACAGTTACCAACTGGAGTTGCCACCTGAGTTACCTGATGTGCACAACGCTTTCCATGCATCACAACCCCGGAAGTGTTTCCAACTTCCTAACTTGCCCGATCTCTAAGAGGGCAATGACCACCGAGCCATCGACCCCTAGCCCAATCTAACCTACCGCGAGCTACCCATTAGCAACCTGGACCAAAGTAGAACATTATATACGAAGCCACACCATCAAGTACTTCAAGGATCAAAGGAGCACCACTCGGAAGCAGGAACAGTATGAGGACATGAAGACCACCCCACATCAAAGTTTTTGTATCCCTTTCCGCGCCTAGTTTGGGAATCTCGAGGACGAGATTCTCGTAAGGGGGGTAGGTCTGTCACACCTTGATTTTCATGGCGCAACACTTAAGATGATAAATCATGATAAATTGTGGTTTGACAAAAACTTTTGTGTGTTTTCGTCTTTGCTTGGTTTGACTTTGTCTACTGTTTGCAAGTGCTCTAAAAATCAAATAAATCCTCCAACTCTTATACTCCTTCTCCTTGATCCAAAACTTCTGCCCAATGATCATGCCATGAGTGTAGGACATAAAAATAATTTCTTGTAAAAATATTTTGGCCAAAAGTATTTTCTAATTTTAGTTTTCCAAAACCCTGAATTGACGTTTGCCTTTGCAAGTACTTGATTTGGGGTATGAAAATACTTCAAAGAGTATATTTGAGACCTATGAGATAAAGGAATCCCATAAACCACAAAAATATAATTTGAAAAGTTATTTTACTATTTTATTTAAAAGCTTTTTCTTAAGGCCAGAAATGGTCTTTAATAGGGAAAATTATTTTATTGTTTTAAAAATATTTGACAAAAATCAGGGAAACTCAGTGGGCATATATTTCCCATATATAAGAGTTTCAACACATGGTCATGTTCAAAATATTGGTCAAATCCCTCAAATACCCTTTCTGGATATTTCAAGCTTTTGAAATATTTACAAAGGAAATATTCTCCAAAAATTCCAAAAAAAATTTAGCATGTCACATATGACATGTGTGATGATCTTGCCAAGTCTCATGTCATGGAGAACAGTATAACCCCATGAAACCCTCTCAAAACCACTTCTGTCCTCTTTCAAGTTTGAACAACTTTGCACTGTCAAACATGTCCAAATGTTCTCAAACCTTGTGAACATGCTCAACTAGTCCAATCATTCATCTAGACCAAATGGCACAAGTTGGAGAACAGGTTAACTTGATCAAAGTGCCCCAAAACCCTTCCTATCCAGAACCAAATTTGAACAACTCTACATTGCCAAGTGTGTCCTTTTGATCTCAACTTTTGTGGACATGTTCAGAACCTCAAATTATGACACTACACCAAGTGGTGCATCAAGGAGAATAGGTTTGCATGACTAAATCTTGGGAAGTCCATTTCTGTTGATTTCTAGGGTTTACAAAAGTTGCATTGGAAACTTTGCCCAAATGGACTCAATATTGGTGGACCCTGTTATTTTATCATACCATTTGACCCTGTCAAGCCTCATGACAAGAGGAGTTCATCTTATTGCCCAAACCACCATCAAACACCTTCTGGCAGAAATTTAAAATGCATGTTCTGGCCATTTCCACTAATCTCCATGAGCTATTCTTTCTCCCACAGCACCATCTGGTCCACCTCTAACACCTGCATCTTTCCCTGCCCGAGGAGCCGTGATTATGGGGGTGAAAAGCTCTTTTTCCCTCTCTGGACAGCACCATTTCTCTCTCTCTCAACCTTCCTCCTCACTCCAGTGGATCCCCAGGGCATCCAATGCCATTGCCGCATTGTTTACTCCCCCTTGCAGCTGCCAGACACAAGTGGGCGCGTGAGGACGCGAGAAAAAGCCGCGGGTGCCGGCCATTTACGCGCTCTGGAGCACGTCAGCGTGCTCCCGGCCGTTGACGCCGCGTCCCCCGACCACCTCGAGCCTCCCCCTCGCACCAGTCGGGGTGCCTCAACGTCCGCAACACGCCACCGTGCAGTCCCCCTCGTCTCTCCCTCTCTCTCACCTCCTGCGGTGCATGCCCAGAGCCGCCCGGCTCGGCCAATGCCCGGCCTCGCACGCGCGAGCACCAGGGCCTCGCCCCGCTCCCTCTCTCTCTCTTCCTGGCACTATACTCCACTCCCACGAACGCCGTAGACAGCCTCGGGCCTCCTCCCGTGGCCACTGCGGCCATCCCCGCGGGTGCCCGTAGGCCACGTCCACGGAGAGCCACGGCCTCACCATTTAAGGCCACCCCGAGCCCCCTCTCGACTCCTTTGGCTCTCTCTCCCTCCCGCACGCTCCCCAGGCCAACCCATTCCTCCCCTAGTGCCCTCGTTCACCTCCATGGCCGGAAATCTTGCCGCCGGCCACCGCGCAAATTCGAGCTCTCCGGTGCTCCTCTCCCCCTCATACCTGCACCAGAGCATCACCCATTTCCCCACGACCCTCTCCCGGACTCCATTTCTTCTTCTCCGCGGCCGCTGCGCCGTGCCCCAACCTCACCGTCAGCCTCGTCCGCCGCGGCCAGTGCCCTGCTCGACCCGGTGCCCCTGGGTGACCGTGCCACCCACGGTTGGACTCGACCGGGTCCCCTGAGCACACCGGTGGCCAGCTCACGAAAACGGTGGCCTGTAGCGCCGGCAAGCCATCGTCGACGCCGCCCCTGCCTCTGCTCTGTTCGAGCGGGAGGTTGGGGACGAGCCCGACAAGCGGGCCCCGCTCGTCAGCGACTCGGTGGGCGGGCCCCGCCGTTTAAGTGGAAACGGCTTCGCCGAATCAGCCATCAACGTCGCCCTTGTCGTCGCGCGGCCGAGCCGCTGGGCCGGCCCAGTACGCCCTGCTGCTAAACCTCGCCCAGCGCGCGCCGCCGCCGCCTAGATCTGGCCCGTTTTGGTAAATCCTTTGTCTTTTTCTTTTTCCATCAACTTCAAAAACCCATAAATAAATCAACAGAGCTCCAAATTTGATGATTCAAATTTCTAGGGGTTCCACAAATCATGATCTATCACATGGTGCTATTTGCACATTTTTCTAGAAACTTTCTCTTCATTAATATTTATCAAAACCCCATTTTCCATTTCTGTCATGAACTTTAGAAAATCACAGAGAGCTCAAATTTGATCCAAATGCCATGATTCAAATTCCTTGATGTTTCTAAGTTCATAACTTAGTTTATGAACATTTTTCTTAATACTTTCTGTACCACATAAAACAATGAGCCATTTCTTCATATTTGTCAACTTTGCAAATTCATAGGAGATTCATTTGAACTCCAAATCCAGTGAAACCAACTCCCAGATGCTTCTAAAATCATGATTTGCTAAATGGGTGCCTTTGCTCATTTTTCAAAAATATATTTCTGTAGACTTCTTGCAAATCCATAAACCCCTTGATTCCATCATATTGAAATGTTCAGAAATATTCACTAATCCAATTCCAATGAAACCACCCTGGTTATTTTTCATACGACTAGGTTGTCCTAGAAAAGTCAAATCCATATTTTTAGAGGACTTTTATTTTTTGCCTTGTTGTGTTGCTTATTATGATTGTTTCGACGTTAGTTGACGAAGTAGACGGAGTACTTGGAGAAGGACCAGAAGATCTCAAGACTCTGATGAACCAGACAAGCAGCCCTTTGACCATGTCTATGAAACCCTTTTTATGCATGTCATATAGCACCATATTGTTGTTGCAACGGAATCATGATGAGGTGGTAACCACTTCGATGGTTTGCCACCGTACTTCCTCATTGATACTTGCACTGTGCATGACCCTACCTTCTTATGAGGGTTATGCCGGTGGGAGTAGATAGGATGCTAAAGTAGATGCTACGCAAAAAGGGACGGGTATATGCATGGTGAAGGAGTCAAAGCATTTTCAAAAGACTTCTCGAAAACCCCGTCGGGTGCCACTTATGCCTGAGGGAGATGATGAGATGGGTAACCACTTGATGACGAAGTGGTGTACCGAGGCAAGTGTACGTTTTTTTCGAAAACGGATTAGATTTAAGATTTGTCGACTGTCCCAACCTTACACGCGCAACCACTCTACCCTTATATGGGAAAGGGCATTATTGATTACCTAGGCCGATACTAGCTTGGAGCCCGCATTACTAGTGACGGGGGAGAGTTGGCGCTCTCTCTCGGGACGGGGTCATGCCATGTAGGGCGGCCATGACTGTCTTCTGAGGCACCGGATACACCGTTGTGTCCCCTCTCGGATGTTACGATCTCGAGTGAGTCTCGTATGATGTACATCGTGAGGATACGGAACAACGAGTGGACTCCTTGTTAGTGTCGCCTAGGGAAAGGTAGTGATCGGGTGCTTACCCCGGGTACTTGAGGTATCGCAGGTCGTGGATGACACGGAAGTTCCCCGGATCTTGTGGGTAAAGTGTGCAACCTCTGCAGAGTGTAAAACTATTAGAATAGCCGTGTCCACGGTCAAGGACAGTTGGGCGGTGCTGCTTAAACTACGTCCAGAGTTTTACAACCGTGTGTGTGAGTTGATAAAACTACTTGGGTCTAGTCAAAGGACTTGACATGATTGAGTTGGGTTGGTGCCCACTCTATTTATGTTGATATCTGTAACCTGTCCTCATGGTTACTTGAATTCTCCTGATGTATGTCTTACAAGTTGTTGAACATGTCATTGCACTCAAAACTAGCTTTCTGCAAAAACTTACCTATATCATGCATTGTTGTATCTTGAACCAAAACATGGGTTGCTTGCGAGTACATTCAAAGTACTCATTGGTTTGACACTGGTTATTTTATTGGCCAGGCATGAAAGAACAAGATATGATGAAGAATACTTCGGTGACGAACATGCGAGCTAGGACACTTCCCAGTCAGAATGCATGTAGGGTTAAGGCAGAAGGCATGGGTCCAAGTTATCGACGAAGATTTCTCTGCAATGTTATACTCAAGACTTGACCATAATGGTCCTACTTGTGTAATACGTTATGTATGGATGTAAGCCTCTTGTTATTCAGCTTCTGTGTGTTCAGTGAGCATTGATCTCTGGGATCACTGTACACGTGCATTCGGTGATCACGACTTATGAGTCGGGGTCCCCACACATTAATACCATTCACTTGGAATTGTTTCTTCGGAAAGTGCACCATATGCTCATTACCATTGATATGAAAGGTGACCTTGCTTTTATTGCAATCTATAACAACCCCTGCAATATTCAAGAAGGGTCTACCAAGGATAATCGACATATTGTCGTCCTCGGGCATCTCAAGTATAACAAAGTCAGTAAGAATAGTAACATTAGCAACAACAACGGGCACATCCTCACAGATACCAATTGGTATGGAAGTTGATTTGTCAGCCATTTGCAAAGATATTTCATTAGGTGTGAGTTTATTCAAATCAAGTATTTTATATAAAGAAAGGCATAACACTAACACCAGCTCCTAAATCACACAAAGCAGTCTTCACATAATTCTTTTTGATAGAGCAAGGTATAGTTGGTATTGCCGGATCTTCAAGTTTTTTGGGTACTCCACCTTCAAAAGTATAATCAGCTTTCGGTATTTTTCTCTTATTTATGATGATGTCTTTCATATATTTTGCATAAGGAGGCATTTTCAAGATATCAGTCAAGCGAGTACGCAAAAAGACTGGCCTCAGCATTTCAGCAAAGCGTTCAAATTCTTTGACATCTTTCTTTTAGTTGACTTGGGTGGAAACGGCATAGGTTTTTGAACCCACTGTTCTCTTTCTTTACCGTGTTTTCTAGAAATGAAGTCTCTTTTATCATATCTTTTATTCTTAGGTTGTGGGTTATCAAGATCAACAGGTGGTTCTATCTCAACATCATTATCTAGTTCTTTTTTATTGTTTGGTTGAGAGTCTTCATGAACCTCGTCATTATCTTTTTCGTTATCACTAGGTGAGTGTTCATTACCAGATTGAGTTTCAGCATCTGAGGTAGAAGTTTCATTATCATTATCGGGAGGTTTTTCTATTCCAGGTTCACTAGAAGTATGCAAAGTCCTATCATTTTTCTTTTTCTTTTTCTTTATAGAAGAACTAGGTGCATCAGTGTTAACTCTTTGTGAATCTTGTTCAATTATTTTTGGGCATCCCTTAGGATAAAGTGGTTCCTGAGTCATTTTACCTCCTCTAGTTGCAACTCTAACAGCAAAGTCATGTATATTATTATTCATTTCATCAAGCAACCCTCTTTGTGATTTAGCAACTTGTTCTCACTGAGTTTGAACCATAGAAGCATGCTTTCCAACACCTATAACATCATTTGAGATTCTAAATAACAAGTCACTCAAGCGAGCAATCATATCAGAATTGTATTTCAATTGTCTCATAACATTTGCATTGAAGTGTTCTTGTTTTCTAATATAGTTTTCAAACTCATAAAGGCATTGGCTAGGACGCATATTGTGAGGATTGTCATTATCATTAAACTTCATTAGAGAATTTACCTCTACCACCTTAGGCAGTGGTGGTGTATTAAGCCCATGTATTTCTTCAATAGGAGGTAAATTTTTAACAAGCTCAGCTTTAATACCTTTTTCCTTCATAGATTGCTTTGCCTCTTGCATATCTTCAGGACTGAGATATAATATACCCCTCTTCTTCGGAGTGGGTTTAGGCGGTGGTTCAGGAATAGTCATATCATCATAGTTTTTCAATATATTATTCAATAATCCTTCAGCTTGTCCAACAGTTCGTTCCCTGAAAACACAACCAGCACAACTATCTAGGAAGTCCCTAGAAGCATCGGTTAGCCCATTATAGAAGATATCAAGTATTTCATTTTTCTTAAGAGGATGATCAGGCAAAGCATTAAGTAACTGGCAAAGCCTCCCCCAAGCTTGTGGGAGACTCTCTTTTAAATTTGCACAAAGTTAAATATTTCCTGTAAAGCAGCTTGTTTCTTATGAGCAGGGAAATATTTTCAGAGAATTAATAAATCATATCCTGGGGACTACGCACACAACCAGGAGAAAGAGTATTGTACCAAGCTTTAGCATCACCCTTTAATGAGAAAGGAAATAATTTGAGAATAAAGTAATAGCGAGTTTTCTCATCATGAGTAAAAAGGGTGGCTATGTCATTCAAGTTAGTAAGATGTGCCACAACAGTTTCAGTTTCATAACCATGGAAAGGATCAGATTCAACTAAAGTAATTAACTCTGGGTCGACAGAGAATTCATAATCCTTTTCATCAATAAAAATATGTGAAGTAGCAAACTTAGGATCATATTTCATTCTAGCATTCAGAGATTTTTCTTTATACTTGCATAATAATTTATCTAGATCATCTCTATCTCTGCAAGCAAGAATATCTCTAGTTGTCTCCTCATTCATAACATAACCTTACGGTACCTTAGGCAATTCATATCTAGGAAGGCTAGTTCTAGCAGGTGTTTCAGGAGTTTCAGTTTCATTCTCATCATCAGATTCAACAACATGATGTTGTATTACTCTAGCAATTTGTTCATAAAAAAATTCACCAAGTGGCACATCATCATTATCAAGCAAGGTACTACCATCATCAAAAGCATTATCCATAGCAGAAGTAGCATCATCAATAACTTGTGACTTATCAGAATTAATAGCATGTGGTGGTGTTGCAAGTTTACTTATAATATAAGGTGAATCTAAAGCAGAACTGGATAGCAGTTCCTTACCTTCCCTCGTCTTTGAGGGAAATATATTGTTCTTAGCATCCTTCAGATCCTTCATAGTGATAAATTGGTAATGATCCCAAGTGACTCAACAAATATATCTATGCTCCCTGGCAACGGCGCCAGAAAAAGGTCTTGATAACCCACAAGTATAGGGGATCACAACAATTTTCGTGGGTAGAATATTCAACCCAAATTTATAGATTTGACACAAGGGGAGCCAAAGAATATTTGAAGGTATTAGCAGCTGAGTTGTCAATTCAATCACACATGGAGATTAATTATCTGCAGCAAAGTGATCAGTAGCAAAGTAGTATGGTAGTTTTGATAATAGTAGTAGCGGTAACGGTAATGGTAACAGTGATAGCAGTAATTTTGTAGCAGGTGAAATAGTGACGATAGCAGTAGTAACTTAGCAAGAACAATATAAGATAAATTCTTAGGCATTGGATAGGTGACTTGTTGGATGATTTTCATCATGAGACAGTTGTAACCTAGGGCAATACGGCACTAGCTCCAGTTCACCAATATAATGTAGGCATGTATTCCGTAAATAGTCATACGTGCTTACGGAAAGAACATGCATGACATCTTTTGTCCTACCCTCTCGTGGCAGCGGGGTCCTATTGGAAACTAAGGGATATTAAGGCCTCCTTTTAATAGAGAACCAAAACAAAGCATTAACACATAGTGAATACATGAACTCCTCAAACTACGGTCATCACCAGGAGTGGTCCCGACTATTGTCACTCCGGAGTTGACGGATCATAACACGTAGTAGGTGACTATAACTTGCAAGATAGGATCTAGAACATGGATATAATTATGATAACATAAATGGTTCAGATCAGAGTTCATGGTACCCGGGCCCAAAGTGACAAGCATTAAGCATGGCAAAGTCATAGCAACATCAATCTTAGAACATAGTGGATACTAGGGATCAAGCCCTAACAAAACTAACTCGATTACATGATGAATCTCATACAACTCCTCACCGACCAGCGAGCCTACGAAGGAATTACTCACTCCTGATGGGGAGCATCATGGAATTGGCGATGGAGAAGGGTTGGTGATGACGAAGAACGAAGATCCCCCTCTCCGGAGGCCCAAATGGACTCCAGATCTGGCCTCCCGATGAAGAACAGGAGGTGATAGCGGCTCCGTCTCGTGGATCGTGATAATTCTTTCTCCCTGATTTTTTTCTGGAAAATAGGATGTTATTGCGTCGGTTTCAGGGTCTGCGGGGCCACCAGGTGGGGACAACCCACCTGGGCGCGCCAGGAGAGGGGGGCGCGCCCTGGTGGGTTGTGCCCACCCAGGTGCCCCTCTCCGGTGGATCTTGACTCTAGAAATTCTTATTTAGTGTATAAAAATTCCTCGCAAAGTTTTGTTCCATTCCGAGAACTTTTATTTCTGCGCAAAAACAACACCATGGTAGTTCTGCTGAAAACAGCATCAGTCTGGGGTTAGTTTCATTCAAATGACGCAAATTAGAGTCCAAAACAAGAGGAAAAGCGTTAGGAAAAGTAGATGCGTTGGAGACGTATCACCCATACACTTGATGTTGTGCGGCTACCATCCAATATTCGCTTGTACTTATGGTTGTTTCATCCGAGCAACTTTACTCTTGGAATTTTGGAATACGAGCGCATTCAATGCAGAGTGAAATGATGGTTGCTTCGCCCAAGCAACTTTTACTAGTACTGTGGTAAAGGTGGGGATCTGTGATTTGACTGCTCATTAGTCATTATTACTGCGGTGCAACGAGCGGGGTTAATCTCGCCAGTGGTTCATGCCACTTGGACCCGGATTCTGGGCGAATGGAAGTTTGAATGATTTGTGGCATTGCTATCAAGCTTCCGGGGTATGTTTATATGTACACATAATTTTCCAGCATAATGAAACTGTGATGTAATGCTATGCAGCTTTCAACTTTGGTTTCATGTGTCCTCTTGCTTCCAAAGTTGTCTCGTTACAACATTCCATCAAATACAAAGGAAATTAGCATGCATGCTAATGCATCTAAAAAAGCGTCAATATTTACATCACGGCTGAATACAAAGTTGTGAGAATGTGTTGAAATAAAGAAAAATAAAAAAAATTGAAGGATGATGTTCGTAGGCATGGTTCCATTTCCTGCCGTTCATTGGTTGGCAGCTAGTTTCACGCAGCTCTGTGGAAGTGAACAAGACATGTTAGCCAAGAAAGGATTCTATGGAGGACATGGATCATCCTATCATTTTGTACAGTTCCACTAAAATTGAACTAAGCATCCCTGTTTGCAAAGATACTGAACAAGTGTGATTACATTAATACTAGCACCAGTAGTAGTTGATGAAACATACACACACAAGTAGAAGCTGGTCACCTTTGCAATATCTCATAAAACTAACCACTTGTTGGATAAGATTAGGCTCGGGGTCGGATGGGGAGGATAGCAAAACCAATCTCCCTTTGTGCAGCCACACTGAAATATAGAGACGTTGCCCGTGTGACATTTTAGTAGAATTGCACAAGACAGTCTTAAGAAAAAAGTGATTTGTGCAGTTCACCAAAAGGTCGCAACTGCAACGAGGTGAAATGGATAGCCCTGTTTGCAAAAAAGATGTATAAAGGAAACAATTAGTGCCCAATAACAGTTGAAGACACATACGCCGACAAAAAAGAAGCATATTTTATCATGTCATATGGGAAAGATATAGCAGTATGGTGGTTTATCTAAAACGGTGTGAGGACGAGATTGCAAGATGGAAAGTACGCCGGCCGACATACATTTTAGGCAAAGAACTAAAGAAGATCCACATGCGGCAACTTGGGAAGATGGGTAGTGGAGCAAGGCTGGAGGAAGCTGTACCTGAGGATCGTCGGGACGTAACTAGGAGGGCGCTGGCTGCCGGGATCTGCCCATACTGCGGCAGCGAGCAAGTGGCGAAGGCCCTACCTTGCTGGAGCTTGGTCACAGAGAACGGCGGGTACCGTAGATCGGGACGTGTTGCCTCAACGCCGTCGAATGGAGGAATGATGCACATCCTCCCTTTTCGCCGGCGGACAGGATGCGGCCGGATCAGTGACCAACGGTGAGAGAGAGAGAGAGAGGCCACCACCACCTTGTGTGAGATAATGTGAAGAGAGACAAACCCTGGCAGGCAGGCAGGCTCCATTGTATATAGTGGAGCGGACTTCTTTTTTCTCGATAACTATCATTTTTTATTCTGTACGTGCCATTGAGGAATATAACTTTATTTAAAACTAACGCGTCAAGTCGAACTTTGTCCCGTGTACACGTGGTACACGACCCTCCTTCAAGTAAACAACCGCTACGCGCGTCAAATTATCACGTGGGCTGCCTTTTCGTACAGAAATGAGCTCCATCGTGTACCCATGCGGGTGTGGCCGGGAACGGGACGTGATTATGTGCGTCGTGCATGCACCTCTTCTCTACGTGCAGGTACCCCACGTATGTGGGTGTGTGTGAGAGAGAGATGGCGCGTGTGAAGTAGAGGCAATGTGTCGATGATATCTCAAACAAAAAATGTAACATATGCAATGTGTGTGAAACAAAGGCCTGGATATATCATATACTGAGGGGGCAATCCACGAGAAGAGATTGGAGGGATCATCGGCTTGAGATATCGATAGAATTGAAGATAGGGATGAAGTGTGTGGGTGCGCGATCGATAAAGAGTGCCATCAAATTTGTGTGTGCCCAAGTCAAAGATATAGGGCGGCTGGCCTTCGGGAACATGAGACGGGAGAGGTGCAATTTGTCTGTGTGGCATGGATACCTACCTACAACATTCGACTATATGTGTGGGGGGCAGAGACCTAACTATATAGAGAGGTAAATTGACTGGTATATGTGTGGAGAAGGAGAGAGACCTAGCTATGTATCGAGGGGGGTTGATCCGCATCCATGCATATGTGTAGGAGAGGAATAAGGTTGGGAGAGAGACAGAGCTAGAGTGTAGGAGGGTTGGTGGTGGAGTCGCTTCTCACGAATGGTGGGAGAGGCCTGCTAGACAAATGGAGGGTACAGCTACACTATCAATAAGAGAGGGGATGCCTACCTGTCTGTGCACATGTGTGTGAGAGACGGGCCAGGAGGCATGCACGGATGATGAGGAGGGACGACATGGCTGTGGTGAGTAGACGTAAGTACATAGGAAGATCAACCGTCGCGTGTTAGATAAAGGGAGAGACATAACTAGTGAGGTACGTCGATCGTGCATTGTTATAGTCGACGTAGCTACATGTAGGGAGATCGATCGGTATACATGCATGCATGTGTTAGATGCAGATAAGGCCGAATAGATGGATATATATATATATATATATATATATATATATATATATATATATATATATATAGAGAGAGAGAGAGAGAGAGAGAGAGAGAGAGAGACGGCTAGGAGGTGGTGTGAGAGGCCTACTATATCGAGAGGGGAGGAGTGTGTGAGTATGAGATCGATGAAAAGAGGGGCAGGAGTGTGCACGTGTGTCGAACTGTATTAGACGGAGGGGGCATGGCGGTGAGAAGAGAAGAGGGAAAGTGTGTCATAATATATAACATTTATTTGAATTTGTGATAATGTCTGGCTTTTGTAGCTTGGGGCTAAATACTTGTCATAATGTAGGGGGCGGAGCACTATACTTTGTGTGATAAACACAGTGTACGTATGAAACATGGTTTAGATTATGAAGATCTAGTTAGTACATCAAATGTACTATTATTTGGAATCAACATCAAGTGTATACAAAATTTTGAATTCAAGTTCATATAGTACACATAGTTCATATCTATCTCTATAATAATCATGTGGTGTGTTGTTAAGATAATATACAAATGATGGTTTAACTTGGCAACAATCATGATTGTAGATTCTTATTCAAATAGAGAAACGAATTCAAATTTAGTTCAAATTGCAGCGGTAGTATAGACATTTGGAATGCACTAAAATGTTCGTATGAGTAGGTTACATGCATTATACGGCCAGCGAAAAAATTTAATTGGACATAACATGGATTCATAGCTTTGAATAGCATTTGTACAATAAAATGGGACAAGACTCTCTCTTTGTGTGGTGCGAATAGTTTTTTTCCGTTGAAGGAAGTGTGAATTGATTTGGTACGTAAATACATTATTACACGTTAGGCTTGTACCTAAATTTCAACCCACGCCTTTTTATCCCGAAAATTCAGATATCGTGCTCCCAAAACTCGCGCCTTCACAACTCGTGCCTTACTATCCTGAAATTACAACGCGCGTGAAAAATCCCTCCGGCTGCCAAATCCCGACACGTGAAATCCCTCTTCTAACCCTGAGCTGAAAGGGCCGCTAGTTCAAATCGGCAGGGGTACTTTTGTAACACACCCTACATTTTGGGCAAGTGCGTCCCTAAGTCATGGTTCCCCCCTCCCATTACCTCCTTTTCGCCATTCGAAATCCCAGGCCGCCATAACCTCTCTGTTCCAGCCGCGAAACCCCGCCCTCCTCCGTCCGCCACCCCACCGCTGCCCAGCTGGAGCCTCTTCCTCGACGATGTCATCCACCGCAATAGCTCGACGTCCCTCATCCACCTCCCCAGATGAGGATCCGCCGTCGATCTCGTCGTCCCGCCGGTTCAACCACCCCGTCCTCTAGCTCCAAGGAGTTGCTTCGACGATCGCCTCGACTATCACGGCTGATCCATCCCCACAGCACCGCTTTAACCTGCTCCACCGGAACCACAACATCCTCACCGACTCCTAGGACGAAGCCGAGGCCTACTCGGCGCCACCAAAGAGGTTATACACTCATTGCATCACACCTTCCCCTTAACTCGACCTCTCGGCACCTACGGTGCTCGATCCTGCACCCCCATGGCGCGGCTACCTCGACATCGGTGACGCTGACGACATCTCCACAGCGGCTCTCCCCAGTGCAAGGCTCCCTCGGCGGCGGTGTCCATACCAGCCAAATCTGCTGCTGCTCCGGCTCTTGCTCACTCGTTCTGCTGCTCTACTCTCCCCCTCACTCGTGCTGCTACTCTGCTCTTGCTCTCGCTCGCACTGCTGATGCTGGTATACGGGCTGCTGCAGCTACACGAGTTGCTGCTCTGGCTCTAGTTCACGCTGCTCCTCCAGGCACTGCTGCTCCAGCTGCTCTCTGTTACTGTGTTCCGCGTCGATCGCCTGCTGATTTAGATCACTGTTTCTCTACTACTAGTGCTCGAGCGGCCTAAACTACATGTGAAGTGCCTCTCTGCTACCAGTGCGTCCAGTTTCGACAGTAACATTCAGATTCCACAGTAATTTCGAAAGTTAAGTTCAGAGTCAAAGTTTTCACCTCATCTATTGTAGTCAGGTGTTTTTTGGTGATGTAAATTTTACATCTATCACTTTTTGGTAATGTATTTTACATCATCTATTGGAGATGCTGTTAGAATCCCACTGGAGATTAACGATGTCTGTCTTGTACTACTTCAGCCTTGACGTCTTACGGCTCGTCGGAGCTGCTCCAACAACGGAACCATCCATCACAACAGAGCAGTGCCCTGGACGCCGTCTACAGACGCCTCAGATCTTCCTCCACACCTCCGACGGCCACCTCTGCCGCAACTACTTCAGCGACCAACCCAATGATGATGAGGTCGACACGGCTATGCCAAAGAGGTTGTACACTTGTCGCATCACTTATTAATCTATATTCATGTTGATCCATTAGGGCTATTTTGGTTCAAAGGAAAAAAGTGAAGGAAAAACATAGCAATAGGAAATTTTCCTATGGCACTCTACTATTCAATTATGCATGCATTTCGTTGAAACGAATGGAGCAAAACATCCACATCGACCTACTTTTCAAAATGCTATGCATTAAACAACACTAAGTGCATTAGTGGCAGAATAACATTCTAACTGTACACACTTTCATATGGTTTCACTTTAATTTGGCCATGTTTCTTTGCATTCCTCTGCTCTTCCAATTCCTGTGAACCAAACACCCAAGTTGACAGAAATCATGTGTTTACAAATGTTCTGTTTCCCACGTGCATTCATATCCTATTCTAGTGTTTTTCCTATCCCTGCATTTTTAGAATCCTGCAAGCCAATAGAGCCCTTACAGAATTACTTCAATTACACATAGGTGTCGAAGAAAACTTTATGTGGTTCGTCCTGCTCCTACCGTGACGTCGTCCACCTCACCTGAGATGCTCCATCGACAGAAGCATCCACCATACTAGACATCACAACTCCTGAACGTCTTTCGCCACCTCAGATCTCCTTCCCTGCCGTTGGCATCCACCGCAACTGCATCACCATCATCGACTCAACAGATGAACCTGAGGAGTACACGGGTCCACAAGAGAGGTCGTACTCTTTTGTTTCTACTTATGTAATGCATTACTTAATATTACCTGCTACTTTATCGTCCTGTTCACCTCTTAGACTCCAAGTGAGGTCCAAATTAGTGTTCAAACTTGAGTTTTAAAATTACTTGTGGGCACATATTGAGGCATCAATGAATAGTATCTCTATCTATTATCTGGTTTGCCTAGGGTATGTCTATGTTGTTCATCTTGGGTGGGAAACAAATAGTAAAGCAATCATCATCTGTCTTTTTATTAAATTAAATCAATCATCAGCCTGTTATTATTATTTTTGGATCCATCCACTGGTTGTTACCATCACTCTAGATTTCTGAATGCTCCCCTTACAAAATCTCACTATATTTTTTTGTATGCATGTCAGATATTGTACACAGTCATGTTGAACATGTAGATAAAAAGAGAAGATTTTTGCGCATCAATACAATGTCATGCAGACATCGCTCCATGGTGGGTTCAATGGCAAACCCTCCCCGCCCGCCTCCAGATTGTAATCCAGAGGAAGATATATGTTCTGAGGCAGATTCAGACGGAGTTGGCCACTCCTATTTACCCCCCAAGGTGTTTCATCTAACTTGGCATGATGATGTTGGTCATATCATGCATATGTTGCCTTGCAGTGCCTACTTTTGACATCATATATGTCATCTGCTTAGTTTAGACATGTTCTGTAACGCCACCAGCTTAGTTTCTACGGCACTATTTGGATACTCTAACTTAGCTAGAGGTTAGAGTTTGTTTCTAGTTCATGACTAACCCTAAACTAACTCTAGACAAAGAGGTGTTTGGATTACACGGTTAGATTGACAATAAATGCACTAGGAGAACTAGCTCCAACTAGCACCTCTTGGGTGGGATAGTTTTTTGGGTGGGTTAGATGCAACTAGCTCAAACTAGCCCTCATGTTTGGATACTTTAGGGCTATTTGAGCCCAAACTAACTCTAACTCATATATGTGAATTATGCAATCTCATCTCTTTTAGCCAGCCATAATATATGAGAAATAGCAATGCCATCATGTTTACCCAGGCATCATATATTTGAATGATATCTTGCCAATCCTTTTCTCCATTACATTTCCATTTTTCAACAATGTTTGTACATTCAACTACTCTTCCTGTGAATCAGCCATTTGAGTGGGTGATGGAAAAATCTGGAGTGAAAACAAGGTCTTCAGAGTAGACAGTGCTACCTTTCAAAGCAGATCTCTTGTTGGGGCCTGATAGCTCCTCGGAGATGGATTCAGAGACAAATGACCAGTCCTATTCCCCCGCCGAGGTGTATGCTCTAACTTGGCATGGTTGTACTGCTCATATCATGCATGTGGTGTCTTGCATTGCATAGTTTAGACATCATATACACAATATTTAACACCGTGTTCTTAGTCCAGACATCATATATGTGAATGCCCACTTCTTAGTATATAAATCACATATGTGAATTATATCATGCGATCCTTATTACTTAGATAACATGTATATGAATTATGTCATGTGAACCTGTTTACTAAAGACATTATATAATTATCTCATGCCATCATGTTTAGTTAGTCATCATATCTTTGATTTATGTCATGCTATGCTATCGAGTTTAGATAGACATCATATATGTGAAATTATGTCATGCTATCCTTTTTAGTTAAACAATATACATGTGAACTATTTCATGCCCTCTTTTTCCACACTATCTATTGCATCTGTCTCTCATACAAGATCTGTACATTCAACAATGTTTCTTGTTTATCAGCCATTTGAATTGGAGCGGGTGATGGCAGTATCTAGTGGAGTAAAAACACGGTCTTCAAATAAAACAGTGCTACCTCTTGGTGGAGATAGCACCCTGGTTGTACATGCACGAGAACCAACCCTACCACACATAACCCAAACTCTCGCAGATTGTACCCTTACTGCGATGGATAGAGAACCGGCTTCACCCAATCTAACCCCAACCCCAACAGATAGTAACCCAGTTCCAGTTGACACAGCACCATCTCCACCATAGAGCTCCCAAACAAGAGCAGTTAGTAAGGCAGCTCTAGTGACCAAACCGCCAGTACTACCACGGTGAACCCCAACTCCACTAGTTAGTACACCTATTCCTGTGGACGAAGCACAACCAACCATTCGTAGTTTAGCATCTATATAGGTTAGTCCCAAAAAATGATATATATAATTGCTTGTAAGTGTATATAAAACATCAAAGATTGGTACTACAATAGTATGGAACAATAAAAAATTATAGATACAATGGAGACCTATCAAGCATCCCAAGCTTAATTCCTGCTCGTCCTCGAGTAGGTAAATGATAAAAACAGAATTTTTTATGTGGAATCCTACCTATCATATTCATCATATAATATTTTCTTTTGTGGCATGGACATTTGGACTTGAATGATTCAAAGCAATAGTCTATAGTTTGACATGAAGGCATAAATACTCAAGCATACTAACAAGCAACCATGTCCTTCAAAATATCAACGCTAAAGAAACATATCCCTAGCCCATTATGCTCGATCATTGATCCATTCATGAAACACACTCAATATTAGCTACGCCCAATGCACAAGTATGACAATAGTGCTCTGTAGTTGGTGTTGGAAATATGCCCTAGAGGCAATAATAAATTGGTTATTACATATTTCCCTGTTCATGATAATCATTTATTATCCATGCTAGAATTGTATTGATCAGAAACTCAGATACATGTGTGGATACATAGACAACAACGTGTCCATAGCGAGCCTCTACTAGACTAGCTCGTTGATCAAAGATGGTTAAGGTTTCCTAGCCATAGACATGAGTTGTCATTTGATAACAGGATCACATCATTAGGAGAATGATGTGATGGACAAGACCCAAACTATAAACGTAGCATATGATCGTGTCAAGTTTATTGCTATCATTTTTTGCATGTCAAGTATATGTTCCTATGACCATGAGATCATGCAACTCACTGACACCTGAGGAATACCTTGTGTGTACCAAACGTCGCAACGTAACTGGGTGACTATAAAGGTGCTCTACACGTATCTTCGAGGGTGACTGTTGAGTTGGCATGGATCAAGACTGGGATTTGTCACTCCGTATGACGGAGAGGTATCTCAGGGCCCACTCGGTGATACAACATCACAGTAAGCTTGCAAGCAATGTGACAAATGAGTTAGCCACGGGATCTTGTATTATGGAATGAGTAAAGATACTTGTCGGTAACGAGATTGAAATAGGTATGGGGATACCGACGATCGAATCTCGGGCAAGTAACATACCGATAGACAAAGGGAACTGCATAAGGGAATAGCAGAATCCTTGACATTGAAGTTCGACCGATAAGATATTCATAGAATATGTAGGAACCAATATGGGCATCCAGGTCCCACTATTGGTTATTGATCATAGAGGTGTCTCGGCCATGTCTGCATAGTTCTCGAACCCGCAGGGTCTACACACTTAACGTTTAGTGACGATAAAAAGTATAGTTCAGTCATTATAGTGGTTACCAAAGGTTGTTCAGAGTCCCGGATCAGATCCCGTACATGATGAGGAACTCCAGAATGGTCCGAAGGTTCCGGAGATGAAGATTTATATACTGGACGAAGGGTATCGGAGTCCGGAATTGTTCCGGGGGTACCGGGTGATGACCAGCATCATCGAAAGGGGTTTTGGGGGGCCCATGGGCCAAGGGGAGGGGAAAAACCAGCCCACTAAGGGGATGTGCACCCCCTCGCCCTTTACCACGTAACTAGAACGGGTGGCCAAATCCTATTTGGCTCTCTAAGCGCCCGTTAAAGGCTTATTTACGAACGGGCGAATACCCTCCCAGCGCGCCGGGCCAGCCCAGCTTCCTTCCTTTTTCTTGAATCGCAACAAAAAGGTGCACTAATGAGAATCGAACCCCCCATCTTCAGGTTCGATACTACTAGTACTAACCAACTCCGCTACAACACCTCACGTTAGTTTCTACATCTATTTGTGTTTCTTTACTCGTGCCCCAAACTGGTTTTCTTTTTTTATCTCTTATTCATTCTCCTTTTTCTCCTTTTCTTTTCTCTAGTTCCTTTTTTCGTTTTTATTTTCCGTTCTTTTTGTTTAACTTTTTCACTTTTCTAATTAGATTAAATTTTTCCAATTCAAATAACTTGTTTTGAAAATAAATGATATTTTTTCCAAATTCGGTGAACTTTTTTCAAAATCAGCGAACTATTTTCTAATTGATGAACTTTTTTTCAAATTCAATGAACTTATTTTCAAATTCGATGAACTTTTTTCAAATTTTGTGAACTATTTGCAAAGTCGATGAACTTATTTTAAATTTAATGAACATTTTTTTTAAAAATTTATAAACAATTTTTTTATTTGTGAACTTTTTCAAATTTGATGAACTTTTTTCAAAATCGATGTACTTTTCGAAGGTTGTGAAATATTTTTAAAAATCAGTGAACATTTTCAAATTCACGAACTTTATAATTTTTGTGATTTTTTAATTATTTCTTTTGTTTTTTCCCTAATTTAACGAATTGACCAGTCAACTTCTACTGGTCATACTTTTATTTTGAGAATCTGTTGTTGGCATACTCGATCCAGAGACGAGCGGGAAGCGAGCGCTGGCTCCTTGCTGGGCCGGCCCATAAAGGAGGTAGCGTGAGCGCCAGCTACACTCCCTGGTGCTTAAGGCGCTTGGGAGGAGCTCTCGAAGGGGTGGGGGCGCTCCCCTAGGGCAGCCACCCCCTTTGCCTTGGGGGCCAAGGCTCCTGGGGGGAGGCGCACCAAAACCCATCTAGGGTTTCCCCCTGGTGGCCGCCCCCCCCCCCCCCCCGGGGAACCTGGGGCCGCCTCCTCCCTTCCCCCTATATATAGAGGGGTAGAGGGAGGGCGGCCGCACCCATCTATGCCACGGTGCTGCCCTCCCTCTCCCTCGTAGTCCTTCTTCTCCGTGAGGCTAGGCGAAGCCCTGCTGAGATTTCTCTGTTGGGGAACGTAGCAGAAATTCAAAATTTTCCTACGTGTCACCAAGATCTATCTATGGAGAAACTAGCAACGAGGGGAAGGAGAGTGCATCTACATACCCTTGTAGATCGCTAAGCGGAAGCGTTCAAGAGAACGGGGTTGAAGGAGTCGTACTCGTCGTGATCCAAATCACCGGAGATCCTAGTGCCGAACGGACGGCGCCTCCGCGTTCAACACACGTACAACCCGGTGACGTCTCCCATGCCTTGATCCAGCAAGGAGAGAGGGAGAGGTTGGGGAAGACTCCATCTAGCAGCAGCACGACGGTGTGGTGGTGATGGAGGAGCGTGGCAATCCTGCAGGGCTTCGCCAAGCACCGCGGGAGAGGAGGAGGACTTGGGAGAGGGGAAGGGCTGCACCAGGGGCAAGGGTTCTCGTGTGTTGGCAGCTCTCAAGACCTCATGTATTTATAGGGGAGAGGGAGGGGGGTGCGCCCCCTCTAGGGTTTCCACCCCAAGGGGTGCGGCAGCCCCCAATCCCATCTATGGGTGGCGGCCAAGGGGGAGAGGGGAAACTTGCCCCCAAGCCAGGTGGGCGCCCTCCCAAACCCTAGGCGCCTTGGGCCCTTGTGGGGCGCACCAGCCCACCTGGGGCTGGTCCCCTCCCACACTTGGCCCATGCAGCCCTCCGGGGCCTGTGGCCCCACTTGGTGGACCCCCGAGACCCTCCCGGTGGTCCCGGTACGTTACCGATAAAACCCGAAACTTTTCCGGTGACCAAAACAGGACTTCCCATATATAAATCTTTACCTCCGGACCATTCCGGAACTCCTCTGACGTCCGGGATCTCATCCAGGACTCCAAACAACATTCGGTAACCACATACAAACTTCCTTTATAACCCTAGCGTCATCGAACCTTAAGTGTGTAGACCCTACGGGTTCGGGAGACATGTAGACATGACCGAGACGTTCTCCGGTCAATAACCAACAGCAGGATCTGGATACCCATGTTGGCTCCCACATGTTCCACGATGATCTCATTGGATGAACCACGAAGTCAAGGACTCAATCGATCCCGTATACAATTCCCTTTGTCTAGCGGTATTGTACTTGCCCGAGATTCGATCGTCGGTATCCGATACCTTGTTCAATCTCGTTACCGGCAAGTCTCTTTACTCGTTTCGTAACACATCATCCCGTGATCAACTCCTTGATCACATTGTGCACATTATGATGATGTCCTACCGAGTGGGCCCAGAGATACCTCTCCGTCACACGGAGTGACAAATCCCAGTCTCAATTCATGCCAACCCAACATACACTTTCGGAGATACCTGTAATGCACCTTTATAGCCACCCAGTTACGTTGTGACGTTTGGTACACCCAAAGCATTCCTACGGTATCCGGGAGTTGCACAATCTCATGGTCTAAGGAAATGATACTTGACATTAGAAAATCTTTAGCATACGAACTACGATCTTTGTGCTAGGCTTAGGATTGGGTCTTGTCCATCACATCATTCTCCAAATGATGTGATCCCGTTATCAACGACATCCAATGTCCATGGTCAGGAAACCGTAGCCATCTGTTGATCAACGAGCTAGTCAACTAGAGGCTTACTAGGGACATGGTGTTGTCTATGTATCCACACATGTATCTGAGTTTCCTATCAATACAATTATAGCATGGATAATAAACGGTTATCATGAACAAGGAAATATAATAATAACTAATTTATTATTGCCTCTAGGGCATATTTCCAACAGTCTCCCACTTGCACTAGAGTCAATAATCTAGTTCACATCGCCATGTGATTAACACTCACAGGTCACATCACCATGTGACCAACATCCAAAGAGTTTACTAGTGTCATTAAACTAGTTCACATCATCATGTGATTAAGACTCAATGAGTTCTGGGGTTTGATCATGTTTTGCTTGAGAGAGAAGTTTTAGTCAACGGGTCTGCAACATTCAGATCCGTGTGTACTTCGCAAATCTCTAAGTCATATTGTAAATGCTGCTTCTACGCTCCACTTGGAGCTATTCCAAATGGTTGTTCCACTATACATATCCAGTTTTCTACTCAGAGTCATTCAGATAGGTGTTAAAGCTTGCATCGACGTAACCATTTACATCGAACTCTTTATCACCTCCATAATCGAGAAACATATCCTTATTCCTCTAAGGATAATTTTGACCGCTATCTGGTGATCCGCTCCTTGATCACCTTTGTACCCTCTTGCTAGACATGTGGCAAGGCACACATCAGGTGCGGTACACAGCATAGCATACTATGGAGCCTACGTCTGAAGCATAGGGGACGACCTTCGTCCTTTCTCTCTCTTCTGCCGTGGTCGAGCTTTAACTCTTAACTTCATACCTTACAACTCAGGCAAGAACTCCTTCTTTGATGATCCATCTTGAACACTTTCAAGATTATGTCAAGGTATGTGCTCATTTGAAAGTATTATTAAACATTTTGATCTATCTTATAGATCTTGATGCTTATTGTTCAAGTAGCCTAATCCAGTTTTCCATTGAAAACACTTTTCAAACAACCCTATATGCTTTCTAGAAATTCTACATCATTTCGATCATCAATATGTCAACAACATATACTCATCGAAATTCTATAGTGCTCCCACTCACTTCTTTGGAAATACAAGTTTCTCATAAACTTTGTATAAACCCAAAATCTTTGATCATCTCATCAAAGCGCACATTCCAACTCCGAGATGCTTACTCCGGTCCTTAGAAGGATCATTGGAGCCAAGATACCTTTTAGCATCCTTAGGATCGACAAAACTTTTCTGATTGTATCACATACAACCTTTCCTTACGAAGACTGGTAAGGAAACTCGTTTTGACATCCATCTGCGAGATTTCATAAATGCAGCTAATGCTAACATGATTCCGACGGACTTCAGCATCGCTACGGATGAGAAAATCTCATCGTAGGCATCTCTTTGAACTTGTGAAAAACTCTTCGCCACAAGTCGAGCTTCATAGACGGTGACATTACCGTCCACGTCCGTCTTCTTCTTAAAGATCCATTTATCTCAATGGCTTGCCGATCATCGGGCAAGTCCACCAAAGTCATGGATCCTTTATCGGATTTTATGGCCTCGAGCCATTCGTCGGAATCCGGGCCCACCATCGCTTCTCCATAGCTCGTAGGTTCATTGTTGTCTAGCAACATGAACTTCAAGACAGGATTACTGTATCACTCTGAAGTAGTACGTATCCTTGTCCCCTTACGAGGTACGGTAGTGACTTGATCCAAAACTTCATGATCACTATCATAAGCTTCTACTTCAATTGGTGTAGGCGCCACAGGAACAACTTCCTGTGCCCTGATACACACTTGTTGAAGTGACGGTTCAATAACCTCATCAAGTCTCCACCATCCTCCCACTCAATTCTTTCGAGAGAAACTTTTCCTCGAGAAAGGACCCGTTTCTAGAAACAATTACTTTTGCTTCCGGATCTTGAGATAGGAGGTATACCCAACTGTTTTGGGTGTCCTATGAAGATGTATTTATCCGTTTTGGGTTCGAGCTTATCATGATGAAACTTTTTCAAATAAGCGTCGCAGCCCCAAACTTTTAAGAAACGACAACTTATGTTTCTCCAAACCATATTTCAAATGGTGTCGTCTCAACGGAATTACCTGGTGCCCTATTAAAGTGAATGTGGTTGTCTCTAATGCCTAACCCATGAACGATAGTGGTAATTCGATAAGAGACATCATGGTACGCACCATATCTAATAGGGTGCAACTATGATGTTCGGACACACCATCACACTATGGTGTTCCAGGCGGTATTAGTTGTGAAACAATTTCCACAATGTCTCAATTGTGTACCAAACTCATAACTCAGATATTCATCTCTATGATCACATCACGACATTTTATCCTCTTGTCACGAAGATCTTCAACTTCACTCTGAAATTACTTGAACCTTTCAATAATTCAGACTTGTGTTTTATCAAGTAAATATACTCAACATCTACTCAAATCATCTGTGAAGTAAGAACATAACGATATTCACTGCATGCCTCAACACTCATTGGACTGGACACATCAAAATGTGTTACTTCCAACAAGTTGCTATCTTGTTCCATCTTTATGAAACCGAGGCTTTTCGGTCATCTTGCCCATGTGGTATGATTTGCATATCTCAAGTGATTGAAAATCAAGTGAGTCCAAACGATCCATCTGCATGGAGTTTCTTCATGCGATACACCAATAGACATGGTTCGCATGTCTCAAACTTTTCAAAAACGAGTGAGTCCAAAGATCCATCAATATGGAGCTTCTTCATGCTTTTATACCAATATGACTCAAATGGCGTGCCACAAGCAGGTGGTACTATCATTACTATCTTATATCTTTTGGCATGAAAATGTGTATCACTACGATCGAGATTTCAATAAACCATTCATTTTAGGTGCAAGACCATTGTAGGTATTATTCAAATAAATAGAGTAACCATTATTCTCCTTAAATGAATAACGTATTACGATAGACATAATCCAATCATGTCTATGCTCAACGCAAACACCGAATAACAATTATTTAGGTTTAACACCAATCTCGATGGCAGAGGGAGCGTGCGATGCTTGATCACATCAACCTTGGAAACACTTCCAACACATATCGTTGGTTCACCTTTAGCTAGTCTCCGTTTATTCCGTAGCTTTTATTTCGAGTTACTAACACTTAGCAACCGAACCGGTATCTAATACCCTGGTGCTACTAGGAGTACTAGTAAAGTACACATTAACATAATGTATATCCAATATACTTCTATCGACCTTGCCAGCCTTCTCATCTATCAAGTATTTAGGTGGTTCCGCTCGTGTCCGCTCCTCTCATTACGAAGCACTTAGTCTCGGTTTGGGTTCAACCTTGGGTTTCTTTACTAGAGCAGCAACTGTTTTGCCGTTTCATGAAGTATCCTTGTTGCCCTTGCCCTTCTTGAAACTAGTGGTTTTACCAACCATCAACAATTGATGCTCCTACTTGATTCTACTTTCGCGGTGTCAAACATCGCGAACACTTCAAGGATCATCATATCTATCCTCGATATGTTATAGTTCATCACGAAGCTCTAGTAGCTTGGTGGCAATGTCTTTGGAGAAACATCACTATCTCATCCGGAAGATTAACTCCCACTCTATTCAAGTGATTGTTGTACCCGGACAATCTGAGTACAAGCTCAACGATTGAGATCTTCTCCTTAGTTTGTAGGCTAGAAAACTCGCCGGAGGTCTCATACCTCTTGACGTGGGCATGAGCCTGAAATCCCAATTTCAGCTCTCATAACATCTCATATGTTCATGACGCTTCAAAAACGTCTTTGGTGCCTCAATTCTAAGCCGCTTAACATTACCGAACTATCACGTAGTCATCAAACGTGTGTCGATGTTCGCAACATCCATGCACCACGCTCGAGGTCCAAAGACACCGAGCGGTGCATTAAGGACATAAGCTTTCTACTGACCGCATAATTGCTACTGTCAACTTTCAACTATATTTTCTCTAGGAACATATCTAAACAGTAGAACTAAAGCGCGAGCTATGACCTAATTTGCAAAGGGCTTTTGACTATATTCAGGATAATTAAGTTCATCTCATGAACTCCCACTCAGATAGACATCCCTCTAGTCATCTAAGTGATTACATGATCCGAGTCAACTAGGCCATGTCCGATCATCACGTGAGACGGACTAGTCATCATCGGTGAACATCTTCATGTTGATCGTATCTACCATACGACTCATGCTCGACCTTTCGGTCTCTTGTGTTCCGAGGCCATGTCTGTACATGCTAGGCTCGTCAAGTTAACCCTAAGTGTTTTGCATGTGTAAAACTGTCTTACACCCGTTGTATGTGAACGTAAGGATCTATCACACCCGATCATCACGTGGTGCTTCAAAGCATTTAACTTTAGCAACGGTGCACGTTAGGGAGAACACTTCTTGAAATTGTTGTAAGGATCATCTTATTTACTACCGTCGTTCTAAGTAAACAAGATGCATAAACATAGTAAACATCACATGCAATTATATAGTAGTGACATGATATGGCCAATATCATATAGCTCCATTGATCTCCATCTTCGGGGCTCCATGATCATCATCGTCACCGGCATGACACCATGATCTCCATCATCATGATCTCCATCATCGTTTCTTCATGAAATTGTCTCGCCAACTATTACTTCTACTACTATGGCTACCGGTTAGCAATAAAGTAAAGTAATTACATGGCGTTGTTTAATGACACGCAAGTCATACAATAAATAAAGACAACTCCTATGGCTCCTGCCGGTTGTCATACTCATCGACATGCAAGTCGTGATTCCTATTACAAGAACATGATCAATCTCATACATCACATATCATTCATCACATTCTTCTTGGCCATATCACATCACATAGCATACCCTGCAAAAACAAGTTAGACGTCCTCTAATTGTTGTTTGCATGTTTTACGTGGCTGCTATGGGTTTCTAGCAAGAACGTTTCTTACCTACGCAAAACCACAACGTGATATGTCAATTGCTATTTACCCTTCATAAGGACCCTTTTCATCGAATCCGTTCCGACTAAAGTGGAGAGGCGGCACCGCTAGCCACCTTATGCACCAAGTGCATGTCGTCGGTGGAACCTGTCTCACGAAGTGTACGTAAGGTCGGTCCGGCCGCTTCATCCCACAATACCGCCAAAACAAGATTGGACTAGTAACGGTAAGCATATTGAACAAAATCAACGCCCACAACTACTTTGTGTTCTACTCGTGCAAAGAATCTACGCAATAGACCTAGCTCATGATGCCACTTGTTGGGGAACGAGCAGAAATTCAAAATTTTCCCACGTGTCACCAAGATCTATCTATGGAGAAACTAGCAACGAGGGAAGGAGAGTGCATCTACATACCCTTGTAGATCGCTAAGCGGAAGCGCTCAAGAGAACGGGGTTGAAGGAGTCGTGCTGCCGTGATCCAAATCACCGGAGATCCTAGTGCCGAACGGACGGCACCTCCGCGTTCAACACACGTACAACCCGGTGACGTCTCCCATGCCTTGATCCAGCAAGGAGAGAGGGATAGGTTGGGGAAGACTCCATCCAGCAGCAGCACGACGGTGTGGTGGTGATGGAGGAGCGTGGCAATCCTGCAGGGCTTCGCCAAGCACCGCGGGAGAGGAGGAGGACTTGGGAGAGGGGAAGGGCTGCACCAGGGGCAAGGGTTCTCGTGTGTTGGCAGCCCTCAAGACCTCATGTATTTATAGGGGAGAGGGAGGGGGGTGCGCCCCCTCTAGGGTTTCCACCCCAAGGGGTGCGGCAGCCCCCAATCCCATCTATGGGTGGCGGCCAAGGGGGAGAGGGGAAACTTGCCCCCAAGCCAGGTGGGCGCCTCCCCAAACCCTAGGCGCCTTGGGCCCTTGTGGGGGCGCACCAGCCCACCCGGGCTGGTACCTCCCACACTTGGCCCATGCAGCCCTCCGGGCCTATGGCCCCACTTGAGTGGACCCGGGACCTCCGGTGGTCCCCAGACGTTACCAATAAAACCCAAACTTTTCCGGTGACCAAAACAGGACTTCCCATATATAAATCTTTACCTCCGGACCATTCCGAACTCCTCGTGACGTCCGGGATCTCATGCGGGATCCGAACAACATTCAGAACCACATACAAACTTCCTTTATAACCCTAGCGCCATCGAACCTTATGTGTAGACCCTACGGGTTCGGGAGACATGTAGACATGACCGAGACGTTCTCCGTCAATAACCAACAGCGGATCTGGATACCCATGTTGGCTCCCACATGTTCCACGATGATCTCATCGGATGAACCACGATGTCAAGGACTCAATCGATCCCATATACAATTCCCTTTTTCTAGCGGTATTGTACTTGCCGGAGATTCGATCGTCGGTATCCGATACCTTGTTCAATCTCGTTACCGGCAAGTCTCTTTACTCGTTCCGTAACACATCATCCCGTGATCAACTCCTTGATCACATTGTGCACATTATGATGATGTCCTACCGAGTGGGCCCAGAGATACCTCTCCGTCACACGGAGTGACAAATCCGAGCCTCGATTCATGCCAACCCAATGACACTTTCGGAGATACCTGTAATGCACCTTTATAGCCACCCGATTCGTTGTGACGTTTGGTACACCCAAAGCATTCATACGGTATCCGGAGTTGCACAATCTCATGGTCTAAGGAAATGATACTTGACATTAGAAAAGCTTTAGCATACTGAACTACGATCTTTGTGCTAGGCTTAGGATTGGGTCTTGTCCATCACATCATTCTCCAAATGATGTGATCCCGTTATCAATGACATCCAATGTCCATGGTCAGGAAACCGTAACCATCTGTTGATCAACGAGCTAGTCAACTAGAGGCTTACTAGGGACATGGTGTTGTCTATGTATCCACACATGTATCTGAGTTTCCTATCAATACAATTATAGCATGGATAATAAACGATTATCATGAACAAGGAAATATAATAATAACTAATTTATTATTGCCTCTACGGCATATTTCCAACATTCTCCACCACCACCGCCATCACGCCGTCGTGCTGTCGGAGGACTCGAGCTACTACTTCACCATCGCTCGCTGGATCGAGGAGGTGAAGGCGTCATCAAGTCATACGTGTGTTGAGCGCGTAGGTGTCCTTCGTTCGGCACTTGGATCGGGAGTTCGTGGGACGGATCGTGATTGGATCACGAAGGCGTTCGACTACATCAACCGCATTTCTTAACGCTTCCGCTTAGCAATCTACAAGGGTATGTAGATGCAATATCTCTTTTGATGTTCATCTCCTAGATTGATCTTGGTCAGCATAGGATTTTTTTTCCCATGCAACATTCCCCAACGGTGGTATCAAAGCTAGGTCTATTCGTAGATGACATCATGAGTAGAACACAGAGGAGTTTATGGGCGTTGATATTCAGATTGCTTCCTTGGTATTTTCTTGATTCTGCAGTATTGTGGGATGAAGTGGCCCGGGTCAACTTTACATGTCCACGTACATGAGACCGGTTCCATCGACAGACTTGTGACTTTGTTGCATAAATATGGCTGGCGGGTGTCTGTCTCTCCCACCTTAGTTGAATCGGATTAGACGAAGGCGGTCCTTGTAGAAGGTTAAATAGCAACTTGCATATCACCGTTGTGGTTTTGGTAAGAATCGTTCTTGCTAGATACCCATAGCAGCCACATAAATCATGCAACAACAAATTACAGGACATCTAACTTGTTTTTGCAGGGTATGTTGTGATATGATATGGCCAAGGACATGATGAAATATATTTGATGTATGAGATGATCATGTTTGTAATAGTTTATATCGACTTGCATGTCCATGAATACGGCAACCGGCAGGAGCCATAGGGTTGTCTTTAATTATTGTATGACCTGCGTGTCAATCAATTAAGCGCTATGTAATGCTTTACTTTATCGCTAAACAGTAGCAATAGTAGTAGAAGCATGGTTGGCATGACAACCACGATGGTGACACGATGATGGAGATCATGGTGTCATGCCGGTGACGATGGAGATCATGCCGGTGCTTTGGACATGGAGATCAAAAGCACAAGTTGATGGCCATATCATGTCACTTATGATTTGCATGTGATGTTAATCCTTTTATGCATCGTATTTTGCTTAGGACGACGGTAGCATTATAAGGTGATCCCTCACTAAAATTTCAAGATAAAATTGTGTTCTCCCCAAGTGTGCACCGTTGTGAAAGTTTGTCGTTTCGAAGCACCACGTGATGATCGGTGTGATAGACTCTATGTTCGCATACAACAGGTGCAAGCCAGTTTTGCACATGCGGAACACTTGGGTTAAACTTGACGAGCCTAGCATGTACAGACATGGCGTCGGAACACAAGAGACCAAAAGGTCGAGCACGAGTCATATAGTAGATATGATCAAGATAGAGATGTTCACCATTGAAACCACCACATCTCACGTGATGATCGGACTCGGGTTGGTGAATTTGGATCGTGTTACACTGGACAACCGGAGGGATGTTGATTTGAGTGGGAGTTCTTAGGTAATATGATTAATTGAACTCATTATCATGAACAATAGTCTAAATTGTCTTTGCAAATTATGTTGTAGATCAATAGCTCGTGCTATAGCTCCATGTTTTAATACGTTCCTAGAGAAAGACTAAGTTGAAAGATATTGTAAGCAATTATGCGGACTAGGTCCGTAGTCTGAGGATTGTCCTCACTACTACATAGGAGGCTTATGTCCTTGATGCACTGCTCGGTGTGCCAACCCCTCTAGCGTAGTCTGTGGATGTTGTGAACATCTAGCAGACACGTTCTAATGACTACTTCATAGTTTAGTGCACCATGCTTTACGGCTTAGAATCGGGCCTCCAAAGACGTTTTGAACACCATGGAACATATGAGATGTTCCAAGAGCTGAAATTGGTATTTCAGGCTCATGGCCATGTTGAGAGGTATAAGACCTCTTACAAGTTCTTTGCCTACAAGATGGAGGAGAATAGCTCAGCCGGTGGGCATGTGCTCAGAATGTCTGGGTGCTACAATCGCTTGAATCAAGTGGGAGTCAATCTTCCAGATAAGATAGTGATTGACAGAGTTCTCCAGTCACTATCACCAAGCTACTAGAGCTTCGTGATGAACTATAACATGCAAGGGATGAAGATGATCCCGGAGATGTTCGCGGTGCTTAAGGTCGTGAAGGTAGAAATCGAGAAGGAGCATCAAGTATTGATGGTTAGCAAGACCACTGGTTTCAAGAAGGGCAAGGGCAAGAAGGGAAACTTCATGAATGGCAAGCCAGTTGCTGCTCCAGTGAAGAAACCCAAGGTTGAACCTAAACCCGAAGCTAAGTGCTTCTATTGTAAGGGGAACGGTCACTAGTAGCGGAACTACCCCAAATACTTGGTAGATGAGAAGGTTGGAAACTTCAACAAAAGTATATTCGATATACGTGTTATTGATGTGTACCTTACTAGTACTCCTAGTAGGACCTGGGTATTAGATACCGGTTCAGTTGCTAATATTGGTAACTCGAAACAAAAGCTACAGAATAAACGGAGACTAGCTAAGGGCGAGGTGACAATGTGTGTTGGAAGTGTTTCCAAGGTTGATGTGATCACCATCGCACGCTCCCTCTACCTTCGGGATTAGTGTTAAACCTAGTTAAATGTTATTTGGTGTCTGCCTTGAGCATGAACATGATGAGGTCGTGTTTATTGTAATGTGGTTATTCATTTAAGTCGGAGAATAATGGTTATTCTGTTTACATGAATAATACCTTTATGGTCATGCACCCAATGTGAATGGTTTATTGAATCTCGATCATAGTGATACACATATTCATAACATTGATGCCAAAAGATGTAGAGTTGATAATGATAGTACCACTTTCTTGTGGCACTGCTGCTTAGGTCATATTGATGTAAAGCGCATGAAGAAACTCCATGCTGATGGACTTTTGGAGTCACTTGTTTTTGAATCACTTGACACATGCGAACCATGCCTCATTGGCAAGATGACTAAAACCCGTTTTCCGGAACAATGGAACGGGCAAGTGACTTGTTGGAAATCATACATACTGATGTGTGCGCTCCGATGAGTGTTCACGCACGCGGTGGATATCGTTACTTTCTCACCTTCACCCATGATTTGAGTAGGTATGGTATATTTACTTGATGAAGCATAAGTCTGAAACGTTTGAAGAGTTCACACAATTTCAGAGTGAAGTTGAGAATCATCATAGCAAGATCAAATTCCTATTATCTGATCAAAGGGGAGAGTATCTGAGTTATGAGTTTGGCAATCACTTAAGACATTGTGGAATTGTTTCACAACTAACGCCGCCTACAACACCTAAGTGTAATGGTGTGTCCGAACGTCGTAATTGTACCTTCTTGGATATGGTGAGTTATATGATGTCTCTTGTCGATCTACCACTATTGTTTCGGGGTTATGCATTAGAGACAACTACATTCACTTTAAATAGGGCACCATCTAAGTCCGTGGAGACGGCACTGTATGAACCGTGGTTTGGCGAGAAACCTAAGTTGTCGTTTCTTAAGGTTTGGGGCTGTGATGCTTATGTCAAAAGGCTTCAGCCGGAAAA
Organism: Aegilops longissima; assembly: GCA_021605205.1. Taxonomy (NCBI): domain Eukaryota; kingdom Viridiplantae; phylum Streptophyta; class Magnoliopsida; order Poales; family Poaceae; genus Aegilops; species Aegilops longissima. The sequence goes on from CM038681.1 coordinate 275,475,600, forward strand.
GCTCGAATCCAAAACGCACAAATGTGTCTTCATAGGATAACCAAAAGAGACGGTTGGGTATACCTTCTATCTCAGATCCGAGGGCAAAGTGTTTGTCTCTAAGAACAGGTCCTTTCTCGAGAAAGAGTTTCTCTCAAAAGAATTGAGTGGGAGGAAGATAGAACTTGATGAGGTTGTTGAACCTTTACTTCAACCAATGAGTAGTGCGGCGCAGAAAGATGTTTCTGTGCCACCTACGTCAGTTGAAGAGGAAGCTAATGATAGTGATCATTAAGCTTTGGATCAATTTGCTATCGAACCTCGTAGGTCAACAAGGATACATATTGCTTCTGAGTGGTACGGTAACTCTGTCTTAGAGGTCATGTTGTTGGACAACGGTAAACCTACAAGCTATGGAGAAGTGATGGAGGGCCCGGATTCCAACAAATGGCTAGGAGCCATGAAATCCGAGATAGGATCCATGTATGAGAAAAAAGTATGGAATTTGGTGGACTTGCCCGATGATCAGCAAGCCATTGAGAATAAATGGATTTTTAAGAAGAAGATAGATGTTGATGGTAATGTCACCATTTATAAAGATCGACTTGTGGCAAAGTGGTTTTCACAAGTTCCAGGAGTTGACTACGATGAGAGTTTCTCACCCGTCGCGATGCTTAAGTCCGTCGGAATCATGTTGGCAATAGCTGCATTTTTCGATTATGAAATCTGGCAGATGGATGTCACAACAGCGTTCCTTAACGGTTTCCTTAAGGAAGAGTTGTATATGATGCCACCGGAAGGATTTGTCGACCTATAGAATGCTGACAAAGTGTGCAAGCTCCAATGATCCATTTATGAACTGGTGCAAGCATCTCAGAATTTGAACTTTTGCTTTGATGAGGTAATCAAAGCGTTTGGGTTTATACAAAGTTTGCAAGAAACTTGTATTTGCAACAAAGTGAGTGGGAGCACTACAATATTTCTGATAATTATATGTGGATGACATATTGTTGATCGGGAATGATGTAGAATTTTTGGAAAGCATAATGGGTTGTTTGAAAGGAGTTTTTCAAAGGAAGACAGGGGTAAAGCTGCTTACATATTGGGCATCAAGATCTATAGAGATAGATCAAGATGCGTGATAAAACTTTCACAGAGCACATACCTTGACAAGATTTTGAAGAAGTTCAAAATGGATCGCTCCAAGAAGGGATTCTTGCCTGAGTTGTAAGGTGTGAATTTGAGTAAGACTCAAAGCTTGACCACGGCAGAAGAAAGAGAAAGGGCGAAGGTCGTCCCCTATGCCTTAGCCATAGGCTCTATACGATATGCCATGTTGTGTACTGCACCTAATGTGTGCCGTGCCACGTGTCTAGCAAGGGGGTACAAGAGTGATCCAGGAGTGGATCACTAGACAGCGGTCAAAGTTATCCTTAGAGGAATAAGGAAATATTTCTCAGTGCTAGAGGTGGTAAAGAGTTCGGTGTAAAGGGTTATGTCGATGCAAGCTTTAACACCAATCCGGATGACTCTGAGTAGAGTTTCTCGGTTATGGAGGTGATAAAGAGTTCGACATAAAGGGTTACACTACTGCAGGATGCTGCTAAAGCGACACTACGATCAGAGACCCTTTGACGAAATTGTGTGCGATGCATTAATCACAAACGGGGATGTGTAAAAACCTCAAAAAGGTGCAAAACGTTTGCGATGGCGGAGCCATCAAACACGGTTCAGATTTTAGTTGCGTGTGTGATTCAGGGCACACGGTTAACCCATTCGAACTGTTTGTGATGAGGTAGAACAACAGAAATGAGCAGCCATATCAATGTGTTTGTGATATACGGCATAAAGTTTGCTCCGATGAACCGTTTGCTATTAGGGAGTGCAACATAAACGGTTAGCCTGATCAAGGTGTGTGTGATATAGGGCATACGGTTCACTCGGATGAACTGTTTTCGATTAGTGAACACAACAGAAATGGTTCAACTTAACAAGATGTGTGTGATACGTGGCAAACAGCCCACTCGGATGAACTGTGTGTGATGAGAAATTACAACACAGACGGTTAATACAGTTAGTTCGTGTGCAATTCTGTGTGTACAAAAAACTTTGAAAAATGTAAACTAGTTGCTTGCGGTGGCTAGGAGTATCGCACGCGATGCGTCTGCGAGTACTCGTGTGCGATGATTAGTAAGTTACACATACGTTTCCTTATGTTAACAATTGTGTGACAAATAACACCTGGCATTGGATATTATATTTGGGTTGTGTGTGTGCTCCACTTAGTCTTCCCGCGCTCCAACAAATGCTTCCCGTGCTCCATATGGGTGAATTGTAAAACCCACGCCTATTCCCTCACTGGTTTCCCGCCACCAGCTAACGGCTTGCTGCATATAACCCAGGCGGCAACGCACCGTCGCGACACTCTGCGAAGATCTAGTCCTCACCCATCTACCATTAGTTATTCCAAGCATGCCAGGCAACGACCAAAGCTTTGACGTCGACGCCTACCTGCATTACATCTTCGGCGAGGAGAACGAGACGGAGTAGGTCAGGGAGCAAGAGCTTCATCGGCCGGTGCAGGCACCATGGCCCATCGGCAGCGATATCGGTGTCACAGTCCTTGGGAGCACAATCGACATATTGCAGAGGAGGTGTGATGAGCAGTTTGCCATCCACCGTGCAAAAGATCTAGAGCTGCTCGGCGGCATGATCGATGACCCACCCGAAGAGCCGCCGTCACTAGTGCTCATCGAGGACCTCTGCGATTCAGTCAAGACAAAGGCAGCGTGCGGATTCATGCTACCTCTTGAGCACTGCGTTGATTTTCCCTTAAAGAGGAAAGGGTGATGCAGCAAAGTAGCGTAAGTATTTCCCTCAGTTTTTGAGCACCAATGTATCAATCCAGTAGGAGGTCACACGCAAATCCCTCGTACCTACACAAACAAATAAAAACCTTGCAACCAACGCAATAAAGGGGTTGTCAATCCCTTCACAGCCACTTGCAAAAGTGAGATCTGATGGAGATGATAAGATAATATTTTTGTTATTTTTATGATAAAGATTAAAAGTAAAGATTGCAAAATAAACGGTGCCAGAAATAGCTCATTGACGGGAGATTAATATGATGGAAAATGGACCCGGGGGCCATAGGTTTCACTAGTGGCTTCTCTCAAGATAGCATAAGTATTCGGTGGGTGAACAAATTATTGTCGAGCAATTGATAGAAAAGTGCATAATTATGAGAATATCTAGGCATGATCATGTATATAGGCATCACGTCCGCGACAAGTAGACCGACTCCTGCCTGCATCTACTACTATTACTCCACATACCAACCGCTATCCAGCATGCATCTAGAGTATTAAGTTCATAAGAAAAGAGTAATGCATTAGGTAAGATGACATGATGTAGAGGGATAAACTCATGCAATATGATATAAACCCCATATTTTAATCCTCGTTGGCAAAAATACAATACGTGTCGTTTCCCCTACTGTCACTGGGATCGAGCACCACATGATTGAACCCAAAGCTAAGAACTTATCCCATTGCAAGAAAGATCAATCTAGTAGGCCAAACCAAACTGATAATTCGAAGAGACTTGCAAAGATAACCAATCATACATAAAAGAATTCAGAGAAGATTCAAATATTGTTCATAGATAATCTGGATCATAAACCCACAATTCATCGGGTCTCAACAAACACACCACAAAAAGAGTTACATCAAATAGATCTCCAAGAAGATCGAGGAGAACTTTGTATTGAGATCCAAAGAGAGAGAAGAAGCCATCTAGCTAATAACTATGGACCCGAAGGTCTGTGGTAAACTACTCACACATCATCGGAGAGGCTATGGTGTTGATGTAGAATCCCTCCGTGATCGATGCCCCCTCCGGCAGAGCGCCGGAAAGGGCCCCAAGATGGGATCTCACGGGTACAGAAGGTTGCGGCGGTGGAATTAGGTTTTCGTGGTGCTCCTCAATGGTTTCGGGGTACGTAGATATATATCTTTGTTGGAAAAGGCAGTGCCTAGGAGCCGCTTAGGCACGCCTAGGCACTAGGTAATGGACAAATGCCTCGCCTAGGGCAGAAATGGAGGTCTAGGCAGGGCAAGCAAGAAATTGCCTACCCAAGCAAGAAATCATGCCACATACTACACTGATATGCCAAACGGGTTATATTCCAATGGCAGTAGACGACAATTAACTTATTTATATGCCATAAAATAATATCAACACCCATATAATAATCACAAATACATTACGAGTAAAAACTATATTACCGCCTAGGCCACGCCTAGGGCGCTTAGGCACCGCCTAGGCACTAGGCGAAGGCCAACCGCCTCGCTTACGCCTACTGCTTTTTCCAACCTTGGTATATATAGGAGGAAGAAGTAGGTCGGTGGAGCCACGAGGGTGGAGGGCGCGCCCAGGGGGGTAGGTGTGCCTCCTGGCTCGTGGCCTCCTTGTATGTTTCTTGACGTCCACTCCAAGTCCTCTAGATCACGTTTGTTCCAAAAATCACGCTCCCGAAGGTTTCATTCCATTTGGACTCCATGTGATATTCTTTTTTTGTGAAACACTGAAATAGGCAAAAAAACAGCAATTTGCACTGGGCCTTGGGTTAATAGGTTAGTCCCAAAAATAATATAAAAGTGTATAAATAAGCCCATTAAACATCCAAAATAGAATATATAATAGCATGGAGCAATCAAAAATTATAGATACATTGGAGACGTATCAAGCATCCCCAAGCTTAATTCCTGCTCGTCCTCGAGTAGGTAAATCATAAAAACAGAATTTTTGATGTCGGATGCTAATTAGCATATTCTTCAATGTATTTCTCTTTATTGTGGCATGAATGTTTAGATTCGAAAGATTCAAGATAAAAGTTTAATATTCACATAAAAATAATAATACTTCAAGCATACTAACAAAGCAATTATGTCTTCTCAAAATAACATGGTCAAAGAAAGTTCATCCCTACAAAATCATATAGTTTGGTCATGCTTCATTTTCGTCACACAAGATGATCTCATCTTGCACAACCCCGATGACAAGCCAAGCAATTGTTTCATACTTTAGTAATCTTAAACTTTTTTCAACTTTCACGCAATACATGAGCGTGAGCCATGGATATAGCACTATGGGTGGAATAGAATATGATGATGGGGGTTGTGTGGAGAAGATAAAAAGGGAGAAAGTCTCACATTGACGCGGCTAATCAACGGGCTAGGGAGATGCCCATCAATTGATGTCAATGCAAGGAGTAGGGATTGCCATGCAACGGATGCACTAGAGCTATAAATGTATGAAAGCTCAACAAAAGAAACTAAGTGCGTGTGCATCCAACTTGCTTGCTCATGAAGACCTAGGGCATTTAAGGAAGCCCATCATTGGAATATACAAGCTAAGTTCTATAATGAAAAATTCCCACTAGTATATGAAAGTGATGAAACAAGAGACTCTCTATCATAAAGATCATGGTGCTACTTTGAAGCACAAGTGTGGAAAAAGGATAGTAGCATTGTCCCTTTTTATTTCTCTTTTTTTTCTTTTTTGGGCCTTTCTTTTTTTGGCCTTTCTCTCTTTTTTTATTTGGGACAATGCTCTATTAATGATGATCATCACACTTCTATTTATTTACAACTCAATGATTACAAGTCGATACTAGAACAAAATATGACTCTATATGAATGCCTCCGGCGGTGTACCGGGATGGGCAATGAATCAAGAGTGACATGTATGAAATAATATGCATGGTGGCTTTGCCACAAATATGATGTCAATTACATGATCATGCAAGGCAATATGACAATTATGAAGCGTGTCATAATAAACGGAACGGTGGAAAGTTGCATGGCAATATATCTCAGAATGGCTATGGAAATTCCATAATAGGTAGGTATGGTGGTTATTTTGAGGAAGATATAAGGAGGTTTATGTGTGATAGAGCATATCGTATCACGGGGTTTGGATTCACCGGCGAAGTTTGCACCAGCTCTCAAGGTGAGAAAGGGCAATGCACGATACCGAATAGGCTAGCAATGATGGAAGGTTGAGAGTGCGTATAATCCATGGACTCAACATTAGTCATAAATAACTCACATACTTATTGCAAAAATCTACAAGTCATCAAAAACCAAGCACTACGCGCATGCTCCTAGGGGGATATATTGGTAGGAAAAAACCATCGCTCGTCCCCGACCGCCACTCATAAGGATGACGATCAAAGAACACCTCATGTTTGAAATTTGTTACACAACGTTTACCATACGTGCATTCTACGGGACTTGCAAACTTCAACACAAGTATTTCTAAAATTCACAACTACTCAACTAGCACAACTTTAATATTACCACCTTTATATCTCAAAATAACTATCAAGTATCAAACTTCTCTTAGTATTCAATGCACTTAAAAGTTTTTATCCTGGATGCCTATCATATTAGGACTAATTTTATAACCAAAGCAAATTATCATGATGTTCTAAAGTACTATCAAAATAATATAAGTGAAGCATGAGAGATCAATAATTTCTATAAAATATAACCACCACCGTGCTCTAAAAGATATAAGTGAAGCACTAGAGCAAAATTATTTAAGTGAAGCACATAGAGTATTCTAATAAATTCCGAATAATGTGTGTCTCTCTCAAAAGGTGTGCACAGAAAGGATGATTGTGGTTAACTAAAAATCAAAGACTCAAATCATACAAGACGCTCCGAGCAAAACACATATCATGTGATGAATAAAAATATAGCTCCAAGTAAAGTTACCGATGGACGAAGACAAAAGAAGGGATGCCTTCCGGGGCATCCCCAAGCTTAGGATTTTTGGGTTGTACTTATATTTTACCTTGGGGAGCCTTGGGCATCCCCAAGATTAGGCTCTTTCCACTCCTTGTTCCATAATCCATCAAATCTTTACCCGACACTTGAAAACTTCACAACACAAAACTTAACAGAAAATCCCGTGAACTCCGTTAGCGAAAGAAAACAAAATACCACTTCAAGGTACCGTAATTAACTAATTATTTATTTATATTGGTGTTAAACCTACTGTATTCCAACTTTTCTATGGTTCATAAACTCCATTACTAGCCATAGATTCATCAAAATAAGCAAACAACACGCGAAAAACAGAATCTGTCAAAAACAGAACAGTCTGTAGTAATCTGTAACTAACGCAAACTTATAAAACTCAAAAATTCTAAAATAAATTTCTGGACGTGAGTAATTTATCTATTAATCATCTGAAAAAAGAATCAACTAAATAGCACTCTCCAGTAAAAAGTTGTAGCTAATCTCGTGAGCACTAAAGTTTCTCTTTTTTACAGCAAGATCGCAAAGACTTTCCCCAAGTCTTCCCAATAATTGGCACAAACACTAATTAAAACACAAAACCACATCTAAACAGAATATAGATGGATTATTTATTCCTAAACATAACAAAAAAGCAAAAAAAACTAAAATAAAGTTGGGTTGCCTCCCAACAAGCACTATCGTTGTAGCGACCCGACCTCAGACGGTCAAGCCTCTGTGTTACTGTGCCATCCCTGGATCAGTATGCTGGCACACACAGTACATCAATGTATATATCAAAGTGCAATCACATGTATAAATAATGTAAAATGATATATACCTCATAATACTCAGCGGAAACAATCAAACGGGTGTGGAGTCCCATCAACGCCATCGGCAGGTTGAGTTTAGACCGTAACCCTGTATCGTAACTCTTACTCGTCGAGGAAATATCTCGCAACATGATACGTTGCAGCCGTGTAGGTCAGTACATTGAATGTACCGCAAGATCACAATATGAGAAAACAGATGATAAAACTAAACTATATGCAATATGGCTTTATGGCTCAGATTCGAGTTTTGTTTATGTAAAAGCTGGTTTTATTTTACCTACATCAAAGGAATAAATGAAGTCTGTACTATGGAGTGTTCTATCATGACATGGTTCCGCCAACCGATGTCTCATAGCCCAAAATCATCATAAGTTGCCCACAATTAAGTTATCAATCCGTGTTGAGAGTTCGAAATAGATCCAAGTCCGAGGCTCAAATTGTCTCAGAATCGGGACACGGCTAATCGATTAGGTTATAACCCTCTGCAGAGGTTTGTACACTTTACCCGCAAGATTCGATCCTCTTTTACGTTCTCGCACTTCAGAGTGTTTGAGAACAAGATGACCAAACATGGTCTTCCAAAGAGTTCCTCGACCACCGTCCGCACCCATCCGATCCTACCGTTCTTCTACATCTCGCTAGTACCGCCCCAGCCAGAGTCACAACCAAGGTCAACCAAGCCGAGCCCATAATGACTTGCGGTTGCAGGGTAAGCTTCCGGCGTGAAGTATTCTTCCGTCTCTTTGAGTCTGGGTGAAGCTTTCGCGAGATGTCATGGCGCTTCTCCATGCATCCCGGCCAACCACTGGTTTCTCGGGGCTGCCCGTCAACCGCCCTTCACCCAAAGAGTGTGTATTGAAATCCTGTCTCGAGTCTTGAAGTCTTGAGGTCTTGAAGATGCAGTCCTTGCAGATTTCCATCACGGAGTTGTCGTCATTGACGAGAGCCTCCATTCTCACACCACTCCGAGCACTCATACCAAACCCCGTCTACTATAGCGTAGCATTAAAAGAAATAACGTCCCGGGCTTGGTAACAGGGTGATGGGTTCCTACCTCATGCATACTACTCAACTACAAGGATTCAATAACACTACTGAGGTGTGGTTGCAAGGATGCTACTAAATGCAATAAAAACATAGGTATGAAAGCAATGGTCAAAGTGAACTTGCATGGTTGACGATCTTCGAAAGAACTAGGGTTTCGTAGTAGTAATCTTCGCACACCGGAAATTCTACCGAGGCAAACAATAACTATGATAAGCACATAGCAATAGGATCACATAACACAACATTACAAAGGTAACCCAACACAACAAATCAACCAAAACCAAATCCAAAAGAAAAACTCAAAGAAACCAATTCAAAGTTTTTCCCTACTCCAAACAATAACAAAAATAGTTTTATATAACAAAATTCCTTAATATAACCTAATCATGCTTTTAGGTTAACTTAACGAAAAGGTTTCACTAAGCAACTAGGAGCAAAAAGAATTAATTAAAAGCTATTTTAAAACTCATTTTAGGCCTAATCAATTTCCATTAAGAAAATAATTTAAAACTTTTATTAATTATAAATAAAAGTTCATCTAATGGAATGACAGAAACTAACCTAGAATAACTAATCACAAGTTAAAAATAAATTAATTTACTAATTAATTAATTAGGAAAACAGAACTAGTTAATTAATTGGATTCTGTCTAAAACTAATTATTTATTAATCCTAAAATACCCAAATTAATTTCTAGGGTTTGGCAATGTCAAAATAAAGTGGTGACAAAAGAATCATGCAAAATAATTTTTCTAACTAAAATTATAGCAGATTTACTATTCTGACTAAAACAATATTAAAGCATTTTTAATTATTTTTAACATAGCTAAATATATATTTTTCAGAAACTACATAAAATTTGCAATCCAACAAAAAAGAATCACTCAAAATATTAAACAGAATAAAAGATATACATTTTGAAAACTGAAACTATTCGCTAAAACAGAAAATCAAAATAAAGAGAAAAGGCCTAATGGGCCTATATTGCTCCTGGCGTTAGATAGCCTAACGGGCTCTAGGGTTAACTAAAACGAACCGCCTAAAAAATAAAAACCTAAACTAAAAACTAAACCGATCGACCGGCCGGTTTTATAAAATAAAACCTAACCCTTGGGTTCTAATCTTAGCCGTCGATCTAAGATCGAACGGTGGGGGAAGGTTCCGGTGGCTTACCGGACTCCGGCGACGGCGGCGGCGGCGGCGGAAGTGCGTCGGGAGCTTCGAGCGTCGGGGAGCTCCGGCGAGTCGCCTTGCGGGTGCGGGGAAGGCCGGGAGGGTTCGTGGGGTCGGGTTGGTCGGGGAACAGGCGCCGACGGCGGCGATAATGGTGGCGGTCAGGGCTTGGCCCATGAGCACGAGCGGGAGGGAGAGGAGGAGGCGAGGGGCGAGGGGGAAACGGGTGCGGGAGGGCGGCTTTATAGCCGGGGTCGTCGGGGATCGGAAGGGCATCGGGCGGTCGGGGATCCGGATCCCGGGATCCGCGATCTCCGAGTCGGTCGTGGCGTGGGCGAGGGGTAGGGGATGGGTGCGGGCCCCGCGGGTCAGTGAGAGAGAGAGGGGTGAGAAGGGAGCGGTCGACCGATGCGGAGCGCCTTCGGGCGAGGGGGAGGGAGAGAGGGGAGCTGGGCGGCTCATTGGCACTGGTTTGTGGTCAGTGGCAGTGGGCCCGGCCATGGGGTTCGGCTGGCTGGGCTGGGGGGGTCTGGCTGGGCCGAGAGGGGTTTTTTTTTTTTTTAAATAAAACTAAAACAAAAATAAAACCAAATCTAAAATAATTTATATATGGTATATATATACCAAAATGATCAGGGAATATTCCTTTCATTTGAACATTTTCCAAAAGCAAAATCCAAACTTCATAAAAATCTATTTTTTCAAATTCAAATAAATTTCAGATTTGAATCCAAATCTTTTGGCATTGTTTCCTCTGATATTTTTGGAGTGTCATGTTTGCTCCTCTCATACTTTTGATCAAGTATTTATCAGGCTTAGTTTTTGAAATGTTTCCCACATGCCAAAGTTTGAAATTCAAATTCAAAACTCAAAATTTGAAAGAGGGTTTCAAAGCACTTTCAAATGATTTTCAACTTGATTCATTATAACTTCCAACTCCTATTTCATATAATTGAAGAAGTCATTTTATCTTCCCTCATGAAAATCATTGAGTTGCATAAAGCTTTGGATTTGAAAACTTCCCAAATGAAATTCAATTCTTTTCCAAAACCCTATTCATTTCAAAATGGAAGAAGTCATGTCATCTTCACTTCTAGGTTTTGGTGTTGCAATGAACTTGAGTTCAATTGGGAATCCAAAATGCAAGATGGAAAGTTTGGGAAAGTCATTTCATTCCCTCTCATTCAACTTTCAAAAGTTTCAATTTCCACTCAATTCCATTCAATCAATCACCAAACAATCGACAACAACCATAGTTATTTATTTATTATAACATTCCAAAATTTAGAATTTTGGGATGTTACAAACCTACACTTAAAATGAATCTCGTCCTCGAGATTCAAGAGGCTAGCAAGAAAAGGTTAGGGTTGGGGTCTTCTAGCAAATGTTCGGTCGAAAGGTCGTGGGCTACCACACTTAAAATCAAGGTTACGGTTCCAATAAACTCAGATACTTCCTCCGAGTGCCGACAATGTATGTATCTTCACATATCTTACAATAACTCCTTCATTAACGCTCTTCCGATAGGAGCGTAAAGTTTTCCTCAAACCTTGGGTCGGTTCTTCAAAGTTGTGGTTCGTCAGAGACTGGATCTTCTTAGCTGATAGGTCCGTGTCCATTCTAGACAGCTATCGAAATACTCATGGTGGTCTACAATTTATGGTTTCTCTTGCAGAAAACGGGTCTGGGTTGAACCTCACCGTATAACCTACGTTTGGCAACAACTGCCATGTATATGGGTTTATCATCATACCACTCTAAGGCTTAAGCAAGGCTTCAACGAGCGTCGTCACTTTACTATGGGTAAGTCTCTCAGATTTACCATTCCAAATAACAGGAGCGAAAGATACGAGTAAGTCGGTATGGTGATCAATCCATTCCGCACCCAGATCATTACCCTGTATAAGGTTTAGCGAATCTCGTATTCTAACACTCGGTCATACTCACAGGCATTGCAGAATTTCTCTTGTTCTCGAACTGGGTTCGAGTAAATCCATGGTTTCGCAAGCTGAACAAACATCTATCGTTACTTCACCACTCTCGTGTTTTTGCGTAACCTCCTACGTAAACGTATGCTGATTGGACTGCTGATTCTTCCAATTTATTCCTTCATCAAGGTTACAACGGTTCCTTCTCGAAATCCTCGGCCTGTGGGTTATGGCCCACTTCAACACTAGTGCAGCTTTAACTCATCCTTGGAGTAACTCTCTTGTTACACCTCCTTAAATCCATAGTAGTACTGTTTCTTCGTACCATCATATCAAAACAAAACTCCAACTTATTTTGTCCAGCTTCCTTCTATGGCCGTCATGAATAACACGTTTCTTTCTTCATTGATCCTGTGGCTTTACAGAGTACTATGACCAAAAGAATGCACAAGTTTATCCATAAAATCTCATTATTCTCATATCAATCTTTCATTACATCCTTAACCATTTTCAGAATTCAAATTCCAAAAAGTACTTTGTTTACAAATGCTGCCACCCACATGATTTGGTATGGTCGACATTACTTCCAACTTTATTCATTTATCCTCCTCGAGGATTCTTCATCCCCTTGGAATTGTGCGACATGTGTCTTGAATTCTTCAATCTTCGGTTCATTGTGGTGGCCTTGAGCTTCACCTCCATCATCTCCGTATGCACTTCACTTAGGTATTCCTGAGTATGACGGAGTCTTGCTTCAAGTATTTCTCGATCCGACGATGGCTTCCATGGCTGCTTCACTAACAGCATCAAGAAAGTTGCTTGTGGCACACGTGAAATGAAGAAGTAATGCCCCATCCTCTTTGGGCAAACTCCTTTCACACGGTGGAGGTGTACCTCCACATACCAAAATTCCACTCCCTTATGCATAAAGGGTAGCCTTTGTAGACTGCATCTCCTTCAAGGTGAATATGCTTCATCATGTCCTTCAGATCTTCGGTAATCATGATCACTTGTCGTGGTCATGAGGGTTTCCGGACCTTTAAGGAAGGACTCAGAAGGGTCGTCATCTGCAGTTGTGGAACAGAAATGATGCTCAGAATTAAGGTACTTATCTCCTGGGCACACATTCATATCATCCAAACAAAACTTCAATCTCAATTCCAATTTCCTGTTTATGCTTCACAACTCACTTTCTTCCATGTTCATCTAGAATATTAATTTCCAAGATAAAATATGACAACTCCTTAAAGCTTTTCAGCATGTGACTTTACATCTTTATTGGGTCATGAACTATTACAATCTCTGAGAAACCTATTACATAACTCAACTCCTTGAGCTCATGAAAAGGAAGTTGCTTTCTACTACTCTTATTATCCATAATCAAAATTCCAACTACTCAGCTCCAGCTTTCGCCTTGTCGTAACATTTAGTAGCATAATGTCCTGCTTCCTTGCAGCGAAAACAGATGACTTTCGATAAGTTTTGGGCTTCTTGGAGATGGTGCCTGCTCCTTGAGTTCCTTGCTTCCTTCGGGACATTGATTGGCATAATGCCCGATGTCCTTACATTCAAAACAGGTGATATGAATCTTGTCCCTATTTGCAGAAATTGGGTTGTTCGAGGGTGTCTTTGTTTTCTCTTCCCGGTTTCTTCATTCGATCAAACCTTCTATTCCCCGTGGGTCAAACTCTATTGCTTCGCCGGGAAGTATCCGGATACTCTTTTCTTTCCTTGGTGCAATCTTGTGAAAATGTCCTTCTTCTCCACATGAATAGCGTGCATTGAGTAAAATCTGTTGAGACCTTCTCCATCCAGGTCTTCAACACTTTCATTCATTCTTGGTTCTTCTAGGTCTTCCTTGAGGGCTTCTTTCATTCCATCTTCCTGCTTGGAATAGTTCGTTGCACCGTGGAGTAAATGTGACACTGCACCGGTAGTGGGTGGTTCCTTCACACAGAAGCAAGTCACCCGACTAGTTGGGCATTCCTCACTAGGTGTTTCTCCTCACAATGAGGGCATCCATCCTTGTGTTCCTCCCGGTGTGTCCTATTTCTCCGCAAATCCTGCAGCACAAGGTTTAATTCCTGGTGTATCATGGTGCTTCCGGATAAGACGTGATCTCAACAGGTCTTCTTGAAATCCTCCCAAGTTCTTGCTCCATTAAATCCTGTATGGCTTGATGCATTTTCCACCAGGTTGCAGCACTTTCGTAAAGTAATCAAGAGCGATTGACCTCATACTTCCTTGAAACCAAATTGTTCCCAAGTGACTCTCCATGTTCTCGCATCCATAGCTCGCCTCCCGCTGAGTCTTCGATCGAGAATATCAGTCCAACTTCATTCATCATCTATGGGGTTCAAGGGTTTTAGGGTGAGGTGAGAGAGATGGGGGATATACACACAATACAACCAATAGTTTTTGAAGAAACAAGTTTTTATTTTGGGGCTGTCGAAAAACATCAAACAAATGACAGCTCACAAAATCATCGATCTAACGAGGTGTATAGCAGGGTTTGGTCTTCTAAAGGTCAAATAATTCTTCAGATCCTTCAAGTCTTGAGTCTTCAACTGTTGTAGATTCTAATGGAGAAATCCTCTTTACTCGAAGGGGTCATCAGTTCTCCAATATCAAATCCTTCTTGAGCGTCTTGATTGATCCTCCGGTGATCAAAGGATAAGGGTATATTCTAACTATTTGAGGGTCTATCTCGATAAAATCAGAAAAGACGAGAAGTAAAGGATCCTTTTGAAAATAAAGTTTTAGAGATTTCCTGTCCTAGGGGCTTTCCGATTTCTAGGGTCACGTCCTCTGATCAACATGTGCTCGATACCATATCTCAGAGCGACCGACCTCGACGGTCAAGCCTACGTGTTATCGTGCCATCCTCGGATCGGTATCTCGGCACACACGGTACATCAATGTATATATCAAAGTGCAATCACATGTATAAATAACGTAAAATGATATATACCTCATAATACTCAGCGGAAACAATCAAACGGGTGTGGAGTCCCATCAACGCCATCGGCAAGTTGAGTGTAGACCGTAACCTGCATCGTAACTCTTACTGTCGAGAAATATCTCGCAACATGATACGTTGCAGCCGTGTAGGTCAGTACATTGAATGTACCGCAAGATCACAATATGAGAAAACAGATGATAAAACTAAACTATATGCAATATGGCTTTATGGCTCAGATCTGAGTTTTGTTTGCGTAAAAGCTGGTTTTATTTTACCTACATCAAAGGAATAAATGAAGTCTGTACTATGGAGTGTTCTATCATGACATGGTTCCGCCAACCGATGTCTCATAGCCCAAAATCATCATAAGTTGCCCACAATTAAGTTATCAATCCGTGTTGAGAGTTCAAATAGATCCAAGTCCGAGGCTCAAATTGTCCGTAATCGGGACACGGCTAATCGATTAGGTTATAACCCTCTGCAGAGGTTTGTACACTTTACCCGCAAGATTCGATCCTCTTTTACGTTCTTGCACTTCAGAGTGTTTGAGAACAAGATGACCAAACATAGTCTTCCAAAGAGTTCCTCGACCACCGTCCGGTACCCATCCGATCCTACCGTTCTTCTACATCTGCTAGTACCGCCCCAGCCAGAGTCACAACCAAGGTCAACCAAGCCGAGCCCATAATGACTTGCGGTTGCAGGGTAAGCTTCCGGCGTGAAGTATTCTTCCGTCTCTTTGAGTCTGGGTGAAGCTTTCGCGAGATGTCATGGCGCTTCTCCATGCATCCCGCCAACCTTGGTTTCTCCGGGGCTGCCCACAACCGCCCTTCACCCAAAGAGTGTGTATTGAAATCCTGTCTCGAGTCTTGAAGTCTTGAGGTCTTGAAGATGCAGTCCTTGCAGATTTCCATCACGGAGTTGTCGTCATTGACGTAGAGCCTCCATTCTCACACCACTCCCGAGCACTCATACCAAACCCCGTCTACTATAGCGTAGCATTAAAAGAAATAACGTCCCGGGCTTGGTAACAGGGTGATGGGTTCCTACCTCATGCATACTACTCAACTACAAGGATTCAATAACACTACTGAGGTGTGGTTGCAAGGATGCTACTAAATGCAATAAAAACATAGGTATGAAAGCAATGGTCAAAGTGAACTTGCATGGTTGACGATCTTCGAAAGAACTAGGGTTTCGTAGTAGTAATCTTCGCACTCCGGAAATTCTACCGAGGCAAACAATAACTATGATAAGCACATAGCAATAGGATCACATAACACAACATTACAAAGGTAACCCAACACAACAAATCAACCAAAAACCAAATCCAAAAGAAAAACTCAAAGAAACCAATTCAAAGTTTTTCCCTACTCCAAACAATAACAAAAATAGTTTTATATAACAAAAATTCCTTAATATAACCTAATCATGCTTTTAGGTTAACTTAATGAAAAGGTTTCACTAAGCAACTAGGAGCAAAAAGAATTAATTAAAAAGCTATTTTAAAACTCATTTTAGGCCTAATCAATTTCCATTAAGAAAATAATTTAAAACTTTTATTAATTATAAATAAAAGTTCATCTAATGGAATGACAGAAACTAACCTAGAATAACTAATCACAAGTTAAAAATAAATTAATTTACTAATTAATTAATTAGGAAAACAGAACTAGTTAATTAATTAGGATTAATTGGATTCTGTCTAAAACTAATTATTTATTAATCCTAAAATACCCAAATTAATTTCTAGGGTTTGGCAATGTCAAAATAAAGTGGTGACAAAAGAATCATGCAAAAATAATTTTTCTAACTAAAATTATAGCAGATTTACTATTCTGACTAAAACAATATTAAAGCATTTTTAATTATTTTTAACATAGCTAAATATATATTTTTCAGAAACTACATAAAATTTGCAATCCAACAAAAAAAGAATCACTCAAAAATATTAAACAGAATAAAAGATATACATTTTTGAAAACTGAAACTATTCGGCTAAAACAGAAAATCAAAAATAAAGAGAAAAAGGCCTAATGGGCCTATATTGTGCCCTGTGCGTTAGATAGCCTAACGGGCTCTAGGGTTAACTAAAAACGAACCGGCCTAAAAAATAAAAACCTAAACTAAAAACTAAACCGATCGGACCGGCCGGTTTTATAAAATAAAACCTAACCCTTCGGGGTTCTAATCTTAGCCGTCGATCTAAGATCGAACGGTGGGGGAAGGTTCCGGTGGCTTACCGGACTCCGGCGACGGCGGCGGCGGCGGCGGAAGTGCGTCGGGAGCTTCGAGCGTCGGGAGCTCCGTGAGTCGCCTTCTTGAAAGTGGGAAGGCCGGGAGGGTTCGGTGGGGTCGGGTTGGTCGGGGAACTGTAGGCGACGCAATGGCGACAATGGCGGCGATCAGGGCTTGAACTCCAAGCACGAGCGGGAGGGAGAGAGAGGTGCGAGGGGCGAGGGGGAACGGGTGCGGGAGGCGGCTTTTATAGCCAGGGGGTCGTCGGGGATCGGAAGGGCATCGGGGGCGGTCGGGGGATCCCGGATCCTTCGGGATCCGGCGATCTCCGGCGAGGTCGGCGTGGCGTGGGCGAGGGGTAGGGGATGGGTGCGGGCCCCGCGGGTCAGTGAGAGAGAGAGGGGTGAGAAGGGAGCGGTCGACCGATGCGGAGCGCCAGGCGAGGAGGGGAGGGGAGAGGGGAGGCCGGCTCATTGGCCAGTGGGTTGGGTAGTGGGCTGTGGGCTGGGGGTCAAGGCTGGCTGGGCCAGGGGGTCTGGCTGGCGCCTGAGGGGGGTTTTCTTTTATTTTTTTAAATAAAACTAAAACAAAAATAAAACCAAATCTAAAAATAATTTATATAGGGTATATATATACCAAAATGATCAGGGAATATTCCTTTCATTTGAACATTTTTCCAAAAGCAAAATCCAAACTTCATAAAAATCTATTTTTTTCAAATTCAAATAAATTTCAGATTTGAATCCAAATCTTTTGGCATTGTTTCCTCTGATATTTTTGGAGTGTCATGTTTGCTCCTCTCATACTTTTGATCAAGTATTTATCAGGCTTAGTTTTTGAAATGTTTCCCACATGCCAAAGTTTGAAATTCAAATTCAAAACTCAAAATTTGAAAGAGGGTTTCAAAGCACTTTCAAATGATTTTCAACTTGATTCATTATAACTTCCAACTCCTATTTCATATAATTGAAGAAGTCATTTTATCTTCCCTCATGAAAATCATTGAGTTGCATAAAGCTTTGGATTTGAAAACTTCCCAAATGAAATTCAATTCTTTTCCAAAACCCTATTCATTTCAAAATGGAAGAAGTCATGTCATCTTCACTTCTAGGTTTTTGGTGTTGCAATGAACTTGAGTTCAATTGGGAATCCAAAAATGCAAGATGGAAAGTTTGGGAAAGTCATTTCATTCCCTCTCATTCAACTTTCAAAAGTTTCAATTTCCACTCAATTCCATTCAATCAATCAGTCAAACAATCAGACAACAACCATAGTTATTTATTTATTATAACATTCCAAAATTTAGAATTTTGGGATGTTACAATCGTTTAACGCCCCTAGCTAGGCATAAAGGCAAGGATAGATCTAGGTATTGCCATCTTTGGGATGCAATCCATAAGTGGCTCTCATGATAGATTCATAAGGTAATTTTATTTTGTTTCTAGGAAAGTGTCTCATTCCTTTCCTTAACGGAAAATTGGAATCTAATATTTCCTTCCTTCATATCAATAATTGCACCAATCGTTCTAAGGAAAGGCCTACCAAGAATAATAGGACATGAAGGATTGCAATCTATATCAAGAGCAATGAAATCTACGGGCACATAATTACTATTTGCAACAATAATAACATCATTAATTCTTCCCATAGGTTTCTTAATGGTGGAATCCGCAAGGTGCAAGTTAAAGAACAATCATCAAATTCACGGAAACCTAGCAAATCACACAAAGTTTTTCAAATTGTGGAAACACTAGCAGCCAAATCACACAAAGCATAGCATTCATGATCCTTAATTTTAATTTTAATAGTAGGTTCCCACTCATCATAAAGTTTTCTAGGGATAGAAACTTCCAATTCAAGCTTTTCTTCGAAAGATTGCATTAAAGCATCAACGATATGTTTAGTAAAAGCCTTATTTTGACTATAAGCATGCAGAGAATTTAGCACGGATTGCAACAAGGAAATACAATCTATTAAAGAACAATTATCATAATTAAATTCCTTGAAATCCAAGATAGTGGGTTCATTGCTATCTAAAGTTTTGACCTCTTCCATCCCACTTTTACCAAATTTTGCATCAAGATCTAAAAACTCCGAATCATTGGGACGCCTTTTAACTAAAGTTGACTCATCTCTAGTCCCATCATTATCAAGATTTATATTGCGAAAAAGAGATTTAATAGGGGACACATCAATTACTTTTAGATCTTCATCCTTATTATCATGAAAACTAGAAGAACACGCTTTTACAAAGCAATCTTTCTTAGCACGCATCCTAGCAGTTTTTTCTTTGCACTCATCAATGGAAATTATCATGGATTTGAGAGACTCATTGATATAATGCTTAGGTGGAATAGATCTAAGTTTCAAAGAATCAATATCAAGAGAAATTATATCCATGTTCCTAGCCAATTCATCAATCTTAGGCAATTTTTCTTCAAGCAAAGCATTGAAATTCTTTTGAGAAATCATAAATTCACTAGTCTCAAAATCAGAGGGCATCTTATTAAAATTTCCATAAGAGTTATTGTAGGAATTACCATAATTATTAGAGGGATTACTAGGATAAAGCCTAGGATTAAAGTTTCCTCTATAAGCGTTGTTGCCAAAATTGTTCCTACCAACAAAATTAATATCCATAAATTCATTATTATTCTCAATAAAGTAGACAAAGACATATCATTGAGATCAGAAGAAACACTCTTATAAGCAAAAAATTTCATAAGTTCATCCATCTTTCCACCCAAAACATTAATTTCTTCAATTGCATGCACCTTATTACTAGTAGATCTTTCAATTGTGCCATTGAGAATAATTAACCATAATATCATCTAG